>JACDJE010000180.1:106780-175417 GCA_016647715.1 Pavo muticus
GGTCCCGGCGGCGCGGCGCGGAGCGGAGCGGGCGCGGAGCGGTGGCATGCGGCGCGGAGACATGCGGGTCTGCTCGCGCGCTGCTGCCCCGCCGACATGGACCGCCGCCGCCTGCCGCTGCTGCTGCTCTGCGCTGCCCTCGGATCCGCCGGGCGTCTGAGCGCCCGCCCCGGCAACGAAGGTGAGCCGGGCCCGCGGGGTGGCGGGCCCCGATTTTCTGTTTATTTTCACATTTTTATTTATTCAGTTGTTTTTTGCGTTACGGTTGTCCTGGGCTGCGGCCGCCCTTCGGCCCGGGAGCGCTCTCGCCCGGCAGCGCGGCCGCCGCCCGGCGCGGGGATGCCGGGGGCACCGCTCCGGCGGCCCCCGAGGAAAGTTGGGGAGCGGAGAGTGGGGTGTCTCCCGGCAGAGCTGCGGGAGGGCCCGAGCAGCGCCGGGGTGCGGAACCCCCGCCCGGCAGGTGCCGGTCCCGCCGCGGGCTGGAGCGGCTCTCTCGGCGGGTGAAGCCGTGCCACAGCGCTGCGCCCCTCCGCCTCGCCCCGAGCGCCGCGCTGCGTGCGTGTGCCGGGCGTGCGGCGAGCGCTTCCCAAGTTTTCCTTAATAGCGGAAAGCCGCTCGGCCCCTGTCAGACCTCCGCGTTCCTCGGCGTTTTCCCGTCGATTTCGGAGCTGATGGTGTGTGTGCGTGCGTGAACGTGCGCGAGTGTTCAGCGGCGATGCACGGGCGTTTTGTTCTCCCTCGCTATGGTGGTTTTTTTTTCAGGTGACATTTGATGAACGCGCACGCTGGGTCACGGAGAGAAATGATGACCGCCGGGCGCTGTTGGGCAAAGTAATCACAATACTTCTGGGGAAAGCTCGGGCTGCCCCGACCCCGTGCTAAAGGGGAATGCGGCTGCTGCCCGCAGGATGCGGTCGGTGTGCCCAGGGTGCGCGCTGCCCATCGCATCCGCGGATAGAGTCTGGTGGGATAGAGCCTGCCGCTCCGGAGAACTTGTGATGCCCAATGGGAGTGCGGGGCTTGCACCTGCCCGAGCTGCTGCATCCACAAGAAAGCACGTAGAAAAGCTGTGTTAAAACCAGTTCTCCCGTACAAACAATGCTGATGCACTTGGTGGTATTTTGGCTCTTTGCAGGCAGTGAGATAAGAGGTTCAAGTGGTTTCTGGAAGGGGAAAAAGAAAATAAATTGCATACAACAAGTAGGGAAAGACCAAAACTTTAGGAACCCTGGGCAATCCGAAATCAGTCAGTTTATTGCTGGGAAGAAGCGGTGGTCCCGTCGTGCCTGCAGAACAATGTCGTGTCTGTTTGTATGCTCTATGTAAATTTGTTCTGCATGGGCAGTGCTTTCCAGGGTACCTGGAGGAAGATGCTGCTAGCGGTTGCTTACTCCTAAGTCCACATATGTGTACTATTTTGTCATACATTGTCATCTTTCAGCAATGGTTTTCAGGAAGGAAAGCAAGAGCAATGGTGGGGGGTGCCCTCATGGCTAAAAGCGGGTTGGGAATGCTGGGGGTCCATCAGCCAGCAGCACAGCTCTGCCTCCGCAGCAGCGGCACACGGACTCAGCCTGCGCGCTGAGCAAAGCCTGCCGAAACGGGAGCTGGGCACTCAGCTTTGCTAATGATACTTTTTGTGTCTTTGTTTAAAACCATTGGCACAGAGAACTGGGAGAGGAGGAAAAGATAAATAATAGTGCAGAAGACATGTTAAGCATCTTGTCTGAGTCAGCCTTCAGTAGGTACTGCTTCTGCTCTCTGTGTTCAGCTTCAGGAACACATCCGTCATATTTTCAGCCTGGGTTGCAAAAAGCAACATGCATGCAGTGACGGGATGGTGACTGGCTTTGCAGGCTTACTTTTCTGGAGGGATGGATTTTGCTATTCCTTTCAGAAAGGAAAAAAAAGTAGAACACTGACAGTTTCTTTAAAAAATGGGACCAGCTTCAATGTTTGTTTGTTTTCGCTAAGGAAAGCACACTGATTACTTTATTTATGGTGTATGTGGGCTGATCATGTGAGTTGAGAAATCCAAATTATGATTTGCTGATGCTAATTTGTTTAACAAGTCGAGCATTAGCATGGAGCTTTAAATAATGCCAAAAGATTGCTTTCTTCTTTTAAATAATGTTTTTCTCACCACTTCTGCTGTCAGTGTTAATTCCTTCCTCTCCCAAACTCGAGTTAGAAGTTTCTGTTTTTCCGTGGGGTATTTAGAAAAGTTTTCTTTCTCTGCCCCGAGAAGGAACCAGACTCTTTGAATGGAGCTTGTTAACATAGGCTTGTGGCGAAGGACGCACACATTTTTTTCATAGGCTTTAATATAAAGCTGCTGTGGAACTTCTCGTGGATCATTGTAACAAAGGATGAAGCTCATTTCTGGTGTGTTCTTGTTGCTCCGTGTAACTTCTGAGGGATGTGAATATCACGATGGATACGTTGAAAGGGTTACGCTCAGGGCTACCAGAGAGATGTCCTATGTTTATTTGACTTGAAAGAATTACTTCTGTTTTGAAAATGCAACTTCAGTTAACATTTAGAGTTAATATTAAAGCTGACAACCGTTTGAGCTAGTGCTGATACTTCAGTGGATGGGAAAAAGGGAGGAAAGGATGGAAGGGGCTGAAGGCGAGTTGTTGGCTTACTTCCTTACTTTATGTTCTGTCAGTAAGTGCAGTCCTTTTTACCCCTTTTTAAAAATTATTATTTTGGGTAGTTGGAATATTTGTTAACTTACTTCATCCCAGAAAAGTTTCGAGGCTTTTTTTTTCCTGATAAAACACATTTTCCAGCGAGTTTATTGTTAACCACCCTGCCATGCTCGTTGCAAACGGTGTGCTCTTTCCCTACGTAGTCACAGAGGTTCAGGGAGGCTCTCTGAAGTTCAGGCTCATCTGCGTGCGGTGGCAAAACGCGTGCCATTTTCTGAGGGGCAGGGAGATGTCGGGGAGGTTTAACGTCCAACCCTCAGGTTTGAAGTCACGAGCAGAGCTCTCTGAGCGCATAGGAACCACATGTTATGCTGTGCCATTCTGCTGAGTATTTTTCACGTGGAGTGGAGGGTGGTTTTTCTTTTGTGTGGGTTTTGATTGTTTTTTTTTTCCTAGAAAGAAGCAATTTGTCTATGAATAATTCCTGGGCTTTCAAGGAATTGACTGAGCTCTATCATTCAGTAATTTAATAATTTTTCCTCAGTCTCTCTGGTAACTATATTGCCTGCCCGAGGGTACCAGCAGCCTTAATTTCGCTGTTTTATAACCCACAACAGTTAACACTTGACCCAGGTCATTAACAGGATTATCAGCAAATTTGTTTAAGCTTTTACTGACAACCCGAATTGCTTCAATAATATTTTGACTGTGCAGACAGGAAACTTCTTGTAACCTCTCAATCTAGCATAAAATTAATTTCTTGCGAACACAGCTCCCAAACGATCGATACGGTAAATCTGCTTACAGTGCGTGGTTGCAGATAGTGTCTGTTTTGGTTAACAGCAAGAAGGTTCCAATCAGCCTTTACTTTCGGTCTGCGTTGGCTTCGGAGATGTGGTTTCAGCTTTTATTCCTTCACCAGCAGCTCAGAGCTCTGCGTAACTGCGCAATTAAGTTCACCGTTTTATCTGTTAGCACTTAAAGTCACTGAAGGCAGCACACTGCGCCGTCGTAGCAGTGACAGCCGTTGGCACGGCTTTGAGAAACACAACGTTTGCACATGGAGCAAAGTGCCTGACCAACTTTCCCGTGTAATTTAGGGAAGGGCTGGGAGCGCTGGAAACTTGGGATTAAAAGGGAATGGCACAGGGCAATGCTTTGCGCAGATCTTGCCTTGCTGCATGTCAGGTATCGTTAGGGCAGGGAAAGTCCTCCCGTATGGTGACACGATCCCTGCTGGCGCTCGTAGCTCGCTGCTGAGTGCTGCCCTGCCAAGCATGTCAGAAGTCAGTTTAGAAACCTTAACGTGATGCCTCTAAGATTTAAGCTCAGATTGGTGGGTTTCCAGCAAGCTGTTTTTCATACAGCTGTTATCCAGCGCTGCTGCGCTTAATCCTAAGCTGCACGATGAGAAAAATAACGATTGTGCTTTAAAATTCACATGGTGATGATTTTAAAAGCTGTGCAACAGGAGAAGGAAGTTGGGCAAATCCCTCATTTCTGATAGCGAGCGCTCACAAATGGAATAATTTATTTGCTTTTCTGTGACTGAAACTTGTCTTACGGCTGATGTCAGCGCAGTGCACTAAAAAGGAAAATCGCTTCATTCTCCATGACAAACTTAAAGCAGATGTCTGAAGCGCAGAGATGTTCAATTGGACACAGCAATTAATTCTTATTGCAGTTAATTTGGATGCGACGTATTTGCTACCCAACGAACCAGTCAAATGACACATACTTGTTACAGCTCTCTTTTCTGCACTTTCCTCTGTAGGAAATGAGGCTTCGGGGCCATTACCCAGACAGTAAGCACACCAAGTCGCTTACAAGAAATCTTTGCAAATCAGGTGTGCGTTCTGATGGAACTTAAACTTTTTTCCCTCCCCTGTGGGGGTATTTATTTATTCGCTTATGATTTGCAGGAGTTGGGTTAATTGCTATTAGTGTAGTTACTTCTGATTCTGTTTCAGAACTTGCAAGTTTTCCTCCAGGAGCATACGTAATGGCTCTCGTTCTTGTAATCCCTGCTTGATGAAAGTTTGGACATGCAGATGCAGGTGTTCGCTTTCCTGCTTTCAGAGCTCTGGATTTTATCACCAGTGAGGGTCACTACAGAGCTGTTACCGAATCCAGCCGTACGGTTTGTCGCTTTCTGTGCAGAGCTCGTGTTAGCTCCAGAGGGTACCTGCAATTCAGGGAGGTGCCACCGCTTTGTGGCTGCTGTTGGATTTCAATCATTCAATTAATTAATTAAATGCCGATAGTAAGCAGAGATACAATCGTGTGCTTGTTTCTGGTTAAGGTTCAAAGGTATTCTCAGTGGAGAATGAGAATGGTGGTTGGTATTGAAACACAGACGGGTCCTGTTGCTGCACTAAGGTGCGAAATGGACTTCTGCGGACGTGTTAGATAAGCCTGCAGAGGTGGAGCTGAGAGATTTCTTAAGCCCATCACTTTCCTAACAAATAATTTCAGCATCCCAAGAGTTGCTTTCCTGCCGTGAAATATAGGGTTTTTTTTCTTTTTTTTCTTTTTTTCTTTTAAACATTTTCTTTCTTACAAAAAGGAGCCTGATTTGTTGAAGCATTCTTGAAAATTGTTGGAAATCTATTTATGAGGGAGGAAAGTCTTGCAGTAAGAGCTGACACAGTAAAAGGAACATTTTGTGTACAAATGCATATGACTGCTGCTAAGTCCTCTGTTTTGCTAAACATTCATTTAAGTGACGTAGCCATTCTTGTTTCCGTAAACTTTGAGCTGTAGCTTTTTTTATATACTTTTAAATTTTTCTAAATAAGAAACAAAACTCGACAGAGTTTAGTTCAGTTTAATTCAAAAGACGAGATGTGAACTCCCTGTGGTGTAGTTCTGGAAACAAAACGTGGCAGTAATTTGCTGGGTTAGGATCGTATTCCCCACTGGCAGTCTCATGCTGCTTAGTTTTTAGGTGCTTGATAAATTCTAGCACAAGTGCTTATTTTGCAGCGTGAAACTGATGTAAAATTGAAATTCAGTCCCTTGGACTGAAGATTCCTTTGACATTTCTGCAGCGAATGAATGGAAGAAATAAAGATATAGGAATAGAGATAATCCCATATGAAAGAAATCTTAGGACAGTGACAAAAGAGTCCCAGCCCGTGTGAGTGATGGGCGGAATGAATGAACCACCGGCGCATACAGTCCTAAATGTGCAGAGACGCTATTAGACTAGGCACACTGTAAGCAGAAACTTTAGCACCACGCTCCTTTTTTTCATAAATTGCTGTATCCCGCTGTTCCAGGCAAAATATGGAGGAAAATCCCATTAATCTGCTGGAGAAATATTGATGAAACAATAATAGCAGACCGAAGGAACAGTGGTCGAAACTTCCTAGCAATTAAGCGAACAATAGGGTGAACAGTAAGATTCAGTCAGGGCGGTTTAGTGTCATATGCTGCAGGGATGGGGATTTCTTTTTGGCCAACTGGTTTCTTGTGGCACTTTTATATCTGTATTTGGAAGGAGAAGTTCAAGTTGCGTTGTTTCCATTTGTTTGCTTTTTAATAATAGTGAAAACAAAAAACAAAACCAAAAATAATACAACCCAGACTTCTAAAGCACAGATTCCACGCATACAATTTTGTTTTATTTTTTTAAACTTTCAAATTTCTACCTCATGAAGGAGGCTTTTCTAGAATATTGAACACAAAGTGTTTAAATAACGAAACTGACAGAAAACCTTCTGGTTCACGGTAGGCATCCCACAAACTCTGCAGTGACAAATAGAGAGGAGCAGTGCGGTGTTCCTCGGTTTAGTTGTTGAGGAGCTGGAAAGCAGGCAGAGGTTTTGCTTTGTTTGCCTTTTTTTTTTGTTATTTTGAGGACAGGGCTTTTTGAGAGATCTCTTTTGGAGCGGAGAAAAAAGCTAAGGTAGAAAGAGAAGTAGACAGAAATTGAAGTGAAAGTTTGAGCTGAATCAGACCAGCGTCCAAACTTTCTCTCAAATTAGTGACGCCGTTAGGCACCCAGAATTCGGTGCTGACAGTGATCTGAACACTGAACAAAGCACAAATTAAGAAATTCCTTGCCGCCCTGAAAGTCTAAGCATTGTTTACATTAGCAAGCTTCACCACTATGATTTACCAGTGGTGAATTTCAACAGACTGCAGTTTAGAAAGGGTAGAGGCATTTTTACCATTCCATTTGCTCTTTTTTTAACAGTGCTTTTCTTTTTCTTTTTTTTTCTTTTATTTTAAAGGAAGAATGACAATTCCTGTCTATCCATTCTTACTGTTCATGACACACAGTGACATGTATTGAAACAGGTTCTGAGAACGTTAGGGTCTTGTCTTGCAAAAACTTTTCTGCCACAGACGATTTGCCTCAGAGAACAAATGTCCTAGCAATGACGAGAAGTCAGTTTACCTGGAGCAGAGGGTTTCAGCTGTGGAAAATATCATCTGGTCACCCAAATTGTCTGGAGGTAACCCAACTGTAGGGAAATCTCGCTGATCTCCTTTGTTCCCACCCCACTGCCATGTAGCCCTTCTCATGTGCCCATCATTTTTCTTCTCTCTCTTCCCTCTCAACATCAACAATTCAAGATTCAATCAAGATTCAATTGACATTCAACCACGCAGAATCAAAGGAAGAAAACATGTTGTCTTTTCCTTTCCAAGTGGCTTTGAGGACCTGTCCATTCCTTCTTACCAAATCATGTCTTCCAGGAGAAGCAAGATGCTTCGGTCCCATGGATACCAAGAGGAAAAGTGCAGAGCTACGTGTTTAATGGCACTGCCTTTAACACAGTTGGTTGTGTTGGTCCTAAAAGCTGTATTAAATCTGGACAGAAGGTGTTCAAGAAACTGAGGTAGGAGTTGTCCATGCTTTCCTTGGTTAACAGTTCTGGAGAAGAGAGTCACATGCTTAGTTTGTGCAGTTTAATGGAAACCTGAGCCCTTTGTGGGAAGGTAATGGAAGCAGAAGAATAAGCAGAAGACAGAGGTCTGAAAAAACTGGCTTATGGATAGATGGGAATAGAGCAGTCATTTAAGCATTTACCTTTGTTATAAATATTTGTATTTCTCACATATGGAAATAGTGAAAAAAAACATTAGCAGGGTTTTGGTTGCAAAGGCAGCAAATGAAGTCAGGGGCAATTCCATTTTTCATATGGATAGCTCAGCACACATGTTCTGCATTAATTACCTCCATAAATTCTGTTAACCTGGCAAACAATGAAAATATCATGTTGGTGACATCACTGTATTGGAAAATAAAACTGGTTTTAGCATCTTGATTTTCTCAGCGTGACACTTGAGATTTCGTAGGCTATTGGCATTTTACTCCCCCAGTTTGCACCAGGATGTTTAGTCATTTGTTCTGTGGGTTTATTTTATCTGTTTAGTGGCTGTGTAAGGCCTCAAGCATTTCATAGCTCATGTGAACTGGCACCCTTGATTCACGTTAGTAGAGAAGAAAAGATTGACAAAACTCCATCAAGGTGCACCTGAGTAGGTGGCTTTTTGAATGTCATATTTCAGGACTTTCAGAAACTTTAAAAAAAAGTCTTTATTTCTGTTTTGAACAACAAAACTATATTAGTTTGAAAGGTTTTTTTTTTCTTTTTCCTGTGTCCTGAGTAATTTCATAAAAATGTTTTTTTTCTCCCTATGATTTGGCATGCAGCCACCTGATTCACTTTGGGGGTATCACAGCTGTTGTAACAAAATAAATGGTTGTTCACCAGACTTGTGCTCTGGTCCCTGTCTCAAAAAAGTCGTATCAAAGAACTATTGATTATTTGCTATGATTTTTTTTTTTTGGTCATTCACTGTGTTTGAACTGCAGTCAAATTTGTGAGAACTTAGAAACTTTTAGTCCTTGGTGCTACCTGTGGTCAGATATCTTTGCTGTGATGCTTCTTGGTGTCAAAACTTCCAGAAATGGAACATGTCTAAATAGTTTTTGAGATTTTCACTTCATCTAAAATAAACATGGACACTGTTGCAATATATATGTATATTTTTCCTTTAAGCTGTTAGAAGCTTTCTCAAGCAGGGTTCCTGCTTTAGATCTCCTTAAAATAATTTTAGTAATTAGTTTGCTGTTAGGTTGGGCCGCCCAGACCTAGGCATGTGGCGCTTCAGGGTTTGGGAAGCCCAACAGGGTTGGTCTTCCACCCTGGGACAGAGCCACTGAATTCTCAGCTGCTGAAAGGTGTGAGGAGCCTGTGTATATGTATTTGAACCTCACCCTTACTTTAATTTTTTTTTTTTTCTTAAGAAAGTTGAACTTGGGGTTGGACATTTAAATTCCTTTTTAACACAGTGACCCTCGTTTTGCATTTAGGTGTTTAACACCATGCTTCACTGATGTCAGCTTTAACACCATAATAGCAGACTAGAATGAGATTCAGAGGATTTGGACTTCAGCGTGAGTTCAGCTGAGCAGTAACTGAGATGTCTTAAGGGTTTATGCCTCTTGTAGGAGATGCTGGAAAAAGACCAGTTGGAATCGGTTTAAAAAACTGAATGCAAAGAAGTGAAAGCAACACAGTAATTTGGAACCCATTAGGTTAATCCATATTTAATTTTGATATCCTTGTCTTAATGAAAAGAACTGGCATGTATCAGCTTACAGGAAATAGCCTAATAAAACCAAAATCTTATTAGACCCTTTTGATAAACATTGCATTCCAACCCACCAGTCATATGTTTTTGCATACTTGGAAATTGAGCTTTACACCACTTTAACAATATCAAGAGAACTCTCATGTTTCAAAGTAATAAAAAAGAAGGAAAATCTATTTTGTCTGTGTTCATCCATGAGAAATTCTCCTACAAACCAGGCAGCTGCCAACATAGTGGAGGCAGGTACCCTCAGAAAAAAGCAGCGTAGAGTTTTGTCACCTCACTCCTACTAAAATTTATATCCTCATCTGTGCAAATTGCCTATCTCTGCTTTCTCTTCACAGCAGCCAGATTAACTTCTGTGAGGTGCCATGTTAGTGGTTTGAGTGTGTCTGCACACCTGTGGACTTGATATGGGGTAAGGTCAGAGCTCACCTACGCTGCACAGCCTTATAGCTATTGCCTGAGTTCCCTCCATGGCAGGATGGGCAGGGGGCTTCTGGAGTTATGTGAACCCTCCCAAGATTTCCAGCAGCAAAATGCTCAGTAGTTTTCTACTCTACTTTGAAATTAGTTCCAGTTTTGTCTGCTAAGGAACAGTGTACTTCTGCCAGCTTGCTTTCTGAAATCTTTTCTGCTTTCCTTTACAGTCTGTGCTTTTATTTATAGGCATTCCTGCATTGCTCACTGCTGTGCTGCCTTCCTTCTTTTATGACAGCCTTTTGAGAGAAACTTGCAACAAAGTTCCCCTTTTGGCTCTTTCAGCGTTCAGCTGTAGGAAAAACTGAGGTGCCTAAATCTGGCGTCAGCAGCTCTTTGGGAGCGTGTGATGAAGAGAGCGAGATCTGGGAGGAAAATGACACCCTTCCTCTTGCAAGGCAGAGGACAACTGCTGTAAAAATAGAACTTACCCAAGTTGACATAGGAAGTTTTTATGTTTTATAGTCACAATAATTAATAGAGTAACTTGGCACATATTGCTAGCCTTCTGTTTGTTTGTTTGTTTGTTTGTTTGTTTTTAATTTATTTTGAAATTTGTAACAATCTTTTAATTTTGGAAATAGCTTGTAAATTATTTACATAACATTGAAATGAAAAGAATAGAGGCTTGGGCTACCCAGAGTCCTTCTGTGAAGACTCCTGTGTTTGGTTTTAGAGCGACTGTTTTTTAACTTAATTTTGGTTTTCCCTTGTTTGTTCGTCTCTTGCCCCCACCCTGGTGGAGTTCTTCACTCAGCAATTTAACCACAGATTGAACATGACAGTTGCCAAATTTGGAATGTTCTGCACAAAATCATATTTGATTGTACAGTATAATGGCATAGTCAAGAAAGGTTGAAAGTGCAGACCTCACAGTGTTGTGCCTCTCGCAGGACCGTTGTGTGGCTTTGAGCTGTAGCAGGAATCTAGCTGAGAAATCTCCCGTATGGATGAGAATGGTCAGGTGGATGGACCAAGCTTTGTTGGCACTTGAATTAGATGTGTTACAAAGTATTTTCTACTGCATGCTCATAGGAGGTTTATTTTATGTTGCTTAGTGCTACTTTGCTTCCTAAAGTGCCCCAGGCTTGGGGGAGACTAAGCTATAAAGGCAGAGCATAAATGTGAGCCCTTAGCACGTCTCTTACGCTAAGGTCATTTCCTTCTGAGCATTTGCAGCAATAATTAAATCTTCACTGCAACACTTTAAGACCATAAAATCACAGGAGACTTGACTTTTTATTAATGAACAAGCAGAAAATCAGGTCCCAAATCTGCTTCTTGGAAGCAGGCTTCATTGGTGAACGTGATTCCATGAGAAGAGTACTGAGTTCATTGGCGTTGCTTTGTGGAGAAAATTCTAATCAACGGATTTTATTTTATTTTATTTTATTGCTCCTTCCCAGAGATTTCTGAAGTATCCTTCAGCAGATTTTATATTAGCATGATCCTAGTTGGTAATCATGGTGAGCACATCAAGGCTTGTGATGTCGGCATAACCAGGGCCCAGACTGTCTGTAGGTGTTGCCTCTAGTCTCAGAATAAACCAGAGCTATAAAGCGGATCTGCTGTAGCCCTTCATTTTTCTCTTTCCCCACTAGCGGATGAAAGAAAGATTGATAGAACACAGACCTGTGCTTATAGGTGCACCAAAATCCAGGTGCAACCTTTGTCAGAACTAGGCAAAAACTGTATCTGTGTTTGCCCTGACTCCGCTCTGTCCCACCCCAAAACCAAGATCTGGCTGACTTCCTGCCGCAAAGTATTTTCTTTGCTGCTCGGAATTACATGACACATTTCAATTATGGGCATTCACCATTTTTTCTTTTTTGGTTGCATAGAAATGGTAAATTTTCCCGTTTGTTAGCATGTTTTTAAATAACTAGCATATTTCTAAACTGACAGTTTGAGGCCAAACAAGAAGAGACAAAATAGAGTTTTTTTTTTTTTTTTTTAGCTTTCAATTGGAAATGTTAATTAGTCGAAAAAAAATTCACACATATTTTACATCATCGGCCCCTATTCTGCATTTTCCTTTTATGGAGTATGATTTGGAAATGCTTACATTGCAGTGGGGAAGTGATTGTAGATTATTGCTTAGCTGTTGCAAGCTGTCTCTTAGCAGGCCTTCCTCCCCACTTCTCAGGTAGTCAGGGTTATCTCAGGATGGTGCTACCTGGCACAGCACCTATTTATTCATTTTTTACTGAGGATTGAATTCATACTATGTTCATATCATTGTAGCAGCCAGTATTCCATGTGTTTCTGGAAGTGCTGCTGCCTTCCAACTGCATTCAGGTATCTTGTTAGTTTTATGGTTCTTTTTCTTTTGCTGACATGGCTCCTGATAAAGCCTGCTGTTAGTGAGCCTGGAGTCAGGCCCTCTGCCGTCACTCTCAGACTGGAAGCAATTCCTGATAGTGTGAGCAGGCCTGCACGTCAGATTCCACTCCAGCCCTCATTCATCTTCTTCATGATGCCACGAAGAAGGGAGTGAGTGAACTCTGCATTTCACATCCAAGTGTCTGCTCCAGCTGTGGGAAGGAAGGCAATCGTCTTGGCACAAATGCACGTTGAGGGAAGTAAAAATGCTTTCTAGTGAAGCTGTGAGCTCTGAGGGCCAGAAGAGTCAGGCAGGAGAGGAAGAGCACATGTTCGCAATAGACGTTTTGCCGGTATGCTGTTGCTTGTCGGCAGCAGCTGCAGTGTGTGGTGTGGGGAACCAGGCTGCAGGGCAGCACCCAGTACTGATCTTTTTTTTAAGGGTCTTTTCTTAAGCCCTACAATTCATGTCGTGCTAGAGGTACACATCTTGCAGAGGAGAGTGTGGAGGGAGAGGGAGGCCAGAACTCTCTTCTCTTTAGTTGTGTCTTTTAAAGATGTGGCTGCTACCAATTATACTATGTGTAAATATCAGTTTTCATTTAACTTTAATTGTGTGTGGAAAAGTCTGTTAGGATCATGCTGGTAAATGCCTGCTGATGTTGATCTGGTTTAGCATCTCTCTGCGTTACACTTTGTGAATTGGTCAGGTCAGTTTTGTGAATCAAATATTGCCTTTTGTTGCAGAGTTGAAACACACTGAAATGAGTAATCATTACATGAATCGGTTGCTTTTGTACAATTTTACTTTCTTCCACCTTTTTTCTACTTCTGTAGTTCCTCAGTCTCAATGCAGGGAAAAGTTATTTTCTCCTTCAGTTTCTAGAATGATAGGCAATTTTAAGGACACGTAATGACAAAAGGAAATGCTTCACTATTCCCTATTATTTTGCCTTTGGACCGTGATCACTGCAGCATGTAAGGTCTGTACTAATTGCTATCAAACTGTTCCACTCTCTCCTGAACTTGCAGGAAGACAGTGCCACAGAAACTTTTTTTTTGGTGGGGGGAGGAGGGAAGGGACATTTTTTAGGGTAACTACTTGAAAAATAAATGTATTTTGCATTCTAGATACTATTAAAAATTCTATACTTCTGGTGGAAGATATTTTTTTTCCCAGATTTTTTAATAAAAGAAAACATACCGTATTTATGAATTTTGGTTGGATTCTAAAGAATATGAGCACTCAGGCAGCATGCTGTGTGTTTCTGCTTTCATATAATACGATTCTTATGAGAACAATGATAAAGATACCAGGCAGTGATGGATATCTAGAGGGCCAGTATAATGATGTCTTCTCTCGCCGAGTCTCCTTCTTTTCTTTTATTTCTTGACATGTCACAAAGTAAATAAATAAATCCCCCAAAGAACGGGAAATAGCAGTCTTTTTAATCACTGAAGACCATGTGGCTAGATAGGTGTTTGTGCATAACATTGTTTTATTCTGCTACATACTAAATAATTACTTGACATGGCAAGCTTTGTTCCTTCTCATACAATTAAAAATGGTGGAGGAAATTGAAGACTCCAGTACGAAAGCAGATAAGTATGTTTAGCACAGAAGTACTTATTTACAAAATTAGCACGTCTGGAGCATAGCTCTGCTTTGATTTTTGTCACTATAGGGAATATTCATACCACTCTTTTTAGGTATCTACTTGGATTCTTTGACTCACATCTGAACCACAAGCCTATTGTGGTCAGTTTGAAAGCCTCTGTCTCATATATTTCTACAATGTAGTGAAATATATATGAACATATATTGGAGAAGAGAAGGCTCCGGGGAGAGCTCATTGTGGCCTTCCAATATTTGAAAGGAGCATAAAAACAGGAGGGAGAATGACTGTTCAGGAGGGTGGATAGTGATAGGACAAGGGGGAATGGTCTTAAACTGAGACAGGGGAGGTTTAGCTTAGATATTAGGAGGGAGTTTTTCACACAGAGGGTGGTTACGCACTGGAACAGGTTGGCCTGGAGGCATTCAAGGCCAGGCTGCATGTGGCTCTGGGCAGCCTGGTCTAGTGGTTGGTGACCCTGCACATAGCAGGGGGGTTGAAACTACATGATCATTGTGGTCCTTTTCAACCCAGGCCATTCTATGATTCTATGAATGTGTACATATAGTTTGCATAGTGGTGCCAGTTGGAATAAGATGAGGAAAGTGGAATAAAGGAGTGACCCTGAAAAACAGTCTTGCTCTCAAAGCTCAGATCCCAGGTACAATGTCAGGGTGGAAGACTGAGGGAGATCTCTTACTGATTCATTTACTCTGCTAGAAAACAGGACTAGTTAAAATTCTTGCCCTTAGTTGTGATGAGAAAAAGCTTGAACTTTGTTTTCTGGTTTACAAACTTTCTTAACTGAAAGTGTGCTGGCATGGGTGTTTGTCATACGTCTATTCTCCTTGCTCTATAAGCGTCACATGTTAGAGAGATGGTAGGGCGTGGTGACAGATATCTGCTCTCTGACCCCATAGCTGGGGCATCCAGCTGTAGTGGGGCCCATGCTGGAGTTTAGCCACCTACTGGCATTAGACCAACACAGTCCTTTTGCTGGCATGCTGAATATTGAATGGTGCCCATGTCCTTATTCTGCTGCCTGCGAGTACTTCATGCAGGAGTACTTGGCAACCTGCTGAACCTTCTCAGAGAGCTGCAGGGAGTTGACGTTGCAGGGGCACAGGGAGACGTGGGCAGTGATGCTGAGCGCTGATCTGCACCTCGAGGGCATGCTTTCTCTGCTAGGCTGCTTGGTAAGTCTGGAGAGGAAAACTACCACCAGGTTGTGGCTTGATTCCCTGTGTAGCTTTCCAGATGAGACTGATGAATTTGGACTGAATTCATAAATTCCAGAGTGGCTGCAATCATGTTTTCAAGAAGCTCATTCTTAAAGAATAAATATATTACTTAAGTTTACTCCTGAGTGATTTGCCTGAGCAACTTACTGCCAAGTAATTTACCTCAGAAGTCTTCCTTCACCACCATGTATTTTACCACATGCACAGCGTCTTGTCCCAGGAGATCCATAATCTGTGGGAATTTGTAGTCACAAAAGCAAGAACTGCACTTTTTCCTTTTGAATTCTTATTAGTATTTCCCTTTTAGAGATGCAAACCCTGCTTCAGAGATGTCTGCCTTGGGCCCTGTGCGCTCAACATGAGAATGACTGATTTCTTTCTTTGTGTAGATGATTGAGAATTTAATTATTGATAAAAATCAGAGCTAAAGAAATATATGATGTTGGATTATGCTATTTCTGTAAGATTAGTAAAGATGTTTTGCTTACTGATAGAGGTAAAAATTCAAAATACCATTGTTTTCTTTTAAAGTGGTGTATAACTGCAGGGAAAATATTTTTCCCTCACTTGGATGGAAGAGCAGCTCATTTGTAGTAGTATAGCACTGAAAATATACGTATGGTACATTCACATACATAGACAAATGCATGTATTCATGATTGTTGATGACATGGACTGATTTCTAATACTGTATGCCTGCTGTATTTTCCTATTGTGTATTTTGTTGTATGTCTCAATAATAGGAAAAAAAAAAGCTTTTTTTTTTTTAAGTGATAACCAAAATTAAACAATCGGTAGAAGAAAAATGCCAAAATAATACTTACAGGATACAAATAGGTCAACTTAGCAGATTCATAGTTAATTGCCCTCATTTTTCCTTTCCTAGTCCTATTCTTTTATTTTCTTTTAGCACCAATACCCAGACCATCTGGTTCTGGGAACAGCGACAACCCTTCAGGGTTGTCAGGAGAAGGGTCGTTGTTGTCAGTAGAAGCTGAAGCTGCTTAGGCTGTTAGAGTGGCCACCTCTAGCAGAACTATCACGCTCAGATGTTAAAATTCCCTTACGTATGGTGGGATTTCTTTTCTTGTTGCCAGTAATTTCCATTTTGAAAGAAAAAAAGCCAAACCAACGAAGAAAAAAATGAGTCCAAATTGCAGATAATAAATATTGAAGGTGTGCTGATAAGTGCAATCATGAAAAATGTTGTGTTTTATACAAATACTTCACTGGCTTGTATTTATGTAGAGATGATTCTTTATGTTTCTTTGTATCAATTCTCACCTGTTCTGCTTCATGGGAATGAATAAATGCTTAGCTAGGAAACTGTAATTAAGCACTTGGAAACTCAGTCCAGGATAAGGAATGGAATTTATGTTTGTGCTTGTGAAAAAATAAGTAAACAGCAAAGATATCCTTCCCTGTATTTTGTTTGTTTGTTTTTACTTGTTACATTTTAAAACAGATTTTAAAACATTGTGATTGGATGGGCTTGAAAATGTCTATTTTGGACTGCTTGCAAATAAAATCTAATAAAATCAAATAACAATAACAAAAAAGATAATGGTGATTAATTGATGGCACTCCTTAAGTCGCTTTGTCTGAACTTGAAACATTGTAAATAATTACTTTTGCATTTAAGGTGTTATACATGACATTCAGAAAACAGTTCACTACTACAAGACAATTTGAGAGCAAATTAGATAAGAAGGAAGAAGGAGCTAAAGGGAAAGACTTTAATCTGCATTCATTATTTATTCTTTTATTCTGAGAATATTATATATGCCAAATACGGGCCTTTAATCAAATAATGATTAAAATATTCAGATCTCACCTACGTACTGAGATGCACTGACCCAAATTTTATCCATCCAAGGGGCAAACCCTGTAGTTTGTGCAGCTGATGGAACTGCTCTGTTCCCACCCCCTGCTGTAATTAATTTGGACAAAGATCCATTTGTTTATTTTTGTCACTTTTTTGTTTTGAAAAGTTCCTGTGTCTGCTGTTCATACCATGTTTTAAGATAAACAAGGCAATCCTTTTCATTTGTCTTTCTTTTTCTTCTTTGTAGCTATCTGCCAGGCCACCTGAACAAATCAACTGCTTCACAAGATCCTCAAATAAACACATCTTTTAGTACAAGTAACTGAGGTTAACTGGACAGAGGCAAATGAAACTCATTCTTCTTCATTTTATCTTTTTGTAGTTAATCTGCTGGATTCAAAAACAATTCAAGGGGAGCTGGGCTGGATCTCCTACCCGTCACATGGGGTGAGTTCACTAGACTGTGAAATGGAAAAGTGCTGCTACAGACCAATGTGCTATTTAACCATTGTTTCCTCTTCAGAGGACACTGTGCAATAGCTGTGGTTCTTTGGAGCTTCAAAAATAGTCTGCTCTAAACTTGAAATATATTGTTTATAAAGTTATGGAGCCTTTTCTCTAGAATATATATCACACTGCACGTAATCCCCATGAAGAGTTTCTTGGAGGAAGTGACAGTA
This sequence comes from Pavo muticus, assembly GCA_016647715.1. Classification (NCBI taxonomy): domain Eukaryota; kingdom Metazoa; phylum Chordata; class Aves; order Galliformes; family Phasianidae; genus Pavo; species Pavo muticus. The sequence continues at coordinate 124,211 of JACDJE010000180.1, forward strand.
AAAGGTGCACTGAACAAAAAAAATCCCCACCTGTGTTTAAGCACCATTCCTTCTTCTATTGCAATGCATATATCTAAAAGATACCACATAACTGTTTCATAGTAGTGCTTTGATGATTTTATCAGATGGAAATGGTGGAAGATTGAATAATAAGTGTGTGATATAAGTACTCATTTGGTAAAATCTGTGCTGGGTTTTTCAGGTATTGTTATTTATTAGAATATTATCAAAGAAATGTTTCAATCATATTCTTGAGGGTTTCTTTTTGTTTACCTTGTATCCAGATTTAATGAAACTGTGCATTCTGTCTGGATTAGCGCAGTCTTAAATCATCTGTGCTTTAATGTTTGCTAATGCTATTATTTTAAGACAGTATTTACCACCATTTTTTGCCAGCTTAATATCAGCACATAGCTGCCTGGTGGCACTGTTATTTGGTCACTCCTCAACTTACTGTGTTGCTGTGGAATGTATGTGCACTCTGGTGTGTAGGAAAAACCCATTATTCTTTCTTTCTACACTGCATAGTGCAGATATGGAAGGAGACTCCCAAGTTGCTGCATTTTGTCCCCTGACCAAAATACCCACCTGGTAGGCTGAAGCCCCAGTGCCTGAAGCTTCCCTCGCCCTTGGAAAAGGATGTGCTTGCAAGCCTTCTCTGAAAGAATGTGCTCCAAGGCCTGCAGCTCTTCCTCCTCCTGCTCTGTAACTTGTGCAGCCCCGCACATGGTAGTGTTTTGGTTCCTTCCTCTTCTGCTAGTCTTATTTCAGTCCTCTCTCTTTAAATGATGTCTCCTAGAAGCTTTTGTGTGTCTTTCTGCCTTTGTCTCCTGCCCTACAAATAAAAATCTGCCAGGGCATACTGCTGTTTCTAAGTCTTTCGGAAATACTGTTTTTATGTTGTTTCCAGTCATGATGAGGGTGAGGAGTTTCTAGCTATAAATCCCTTGTTTTTCCAAACCAATTGCTTTTTAAATTCTCAGTGTTGGCAGATATTTGCTCATTTGCACATCTGTAGGACTCTGAGCATCCACTTTTTGATTCTTCTGTGGCTTTGGGCAAGCTGTTACTTTGCTTGTATTGCTTCTTTTACAGATATTAGTGATAACAGTACTTCTGCATGTCTGCCTTACGGGATTCAGTTTTTAAAATTAAAGTAGCGCCTTCTTGTTATTAATTATCATACAGGTGTCTAGCAGTACTTAAGGATTAAGTCTTGGTGTACTGTCTGAGTTTATACATAGATCTCTAGCTGTGTTTCTGAACAAATTGTTCCATTCTCATGGGGAAGAGGGTTCAAGTTTCTTTCTAGTGGCTGTTCCTGCTGATTTTTCCCAACAAGAAACATTTATAAACAGGATGTCCAAGAGGGAACTCTCCAACAATTTCAGGCTCCACAGTTTATCAACCTTTTTGTCTTAACTTTTTTTTTTTTTTACCCTTTTTTTGTTTCTCACTCAGCTGCCCTGCCCTCCTCTGCTTTACTCTTCTGCTCTGCTCATCTTGCAGCTGTGCAGATCTACTACTCTGCTCCCTGCAGCTGTGCCTCTCTTGCCTTGAATGCCTAAAGCAGTTGGTAGGGAATGAGGTATCTTGAGGGCTATAAGAAAAACAGATGTGCTGCATTACCCCATCAGAAAGAGCCTCCAGATCTCTCAAAACAGTTTTATTAGCCTCTGCAAGTTTGTGTCAGGTAAATCTAGCAAAACTTGTTTGTGTCTGTCTGTGCATGCTGCTCCTACTTACTGTAATGTCCGCATACACTGAAGCCAAACTAAATAATGGAATTTTACTGATGTCCTTAGAAGGTAGTGAAATTCCTTGTTAAATATCACATAGTAGTAAATTAGTGTAGATCGTGTACTGTGAGTGTTTTTGTAAAATACTAAAGCTCTAAGCTGTAGCTTTCAAAGTAATGTGAAACTGTAAGATTACCTATTGAAACATCAATGTAAAGTATGAAAATACCAACATGTATCCTATTGAATATCCTACTCGATTATTTCTGTAAAATGGTGACAACTTGAACATCATATGAAAGAAGGATCTTTTTTTTTACAGCCCATTATTTATAGTCAATTAATTAAACCTGGTAAATATGGCTGCATCTGTCTCAGAGCTAACTAAAATATGAACTTAAACTTTAGTGGAAAAACATTATAATAAAGATGTCACATCACACTGAAAGATTGCTAATAGCATAGTGGTGATTTACAGGGTAAAGCTAATAGAGCTACAATTGAGGCTGTGATTCACAAATGAGTATACTGGTGCTGTGCCAATTCTTCTTCAGTGTGCAGCAGCATTCTCATCTGAAGTCATCAATGTCAATGTACAGAGGAGTGTGACTTACAGAAATTTTATAAAAATAATTTATCTGAAGTGTTTAATATGCCCGTTAGAAGGCTAGTCATTTTATCGGATCAATACATGATATTGATTGATTTCTGGCAAAATGACCCAAACTGGTTGGTTGTCATTTTCAGCATTCAATGGCTATCCTTTCTTCTTTTAAGTCTGACTTGATTTGGGCATATATAATAATAGCTTCCCAGAAATTCCTGAATATTCATGTTAAGATTTATAGCTCATTTGTATTCAATGATTTCTGTGTCCCACATAAGAACCCTCTGGCGGCAGTGTTTTAGACTATGGTTAGTAATATCACCCTGTAAGAATGTGATCTCTCCTTGAATCATCCCACGCAGCCACAGCCTTGGCGTCAGGAACACCGATCTGGTCAAGCTCATTAAAATCTCTTAAGTACAAAACACCATCCCGTCTAGATAGCAAGGCAACTGAATTAAAAATATAATAGTTGGCTTTACTGATGCTTGAGCGTGATTGGCAGCAGCCACAAGGCCCGTATCCTCTGCTACCATCTTCAGCACCTGCCTAGGCAACCTTTTTATAATGCCAATCAGTCAAATACCAGCTCCATTTCTATAGGTTTCATTAAAGGGGAAAGAAAGAAGAGCTACTTAGTCTGTGCAGAGTATATTATTGATATGCTGATTAAGCATAAAGAAAGTGATCATTAACTGCAATTCACGTAAATTACAGCAGCACAGATGTGGGGGTTGGGAGGATGAAAAAGCAAGTCACTTTAATAATGTACAATAGAAATGTGATGGATAATTCATACAGGACAAAAAGAGTAGAGTATAAATCCTACTCTGCATATTCATGTGAGTAGTTGTATTGGTTTCAGCGTGATTTTTTTTATTTTAGTAAGAAAGATGTTTCTAATTTGAAACATTTCTAAATTGAAACATTGAACTAATTTAGTTCTGTGTTCTTCAGGAAGTTTGGAAAATTATCTCTGTCATAACAACAGTGCATTGTTCTACAATCACCCAAGTTCTGACATGATCTTTACATGTTTATTGCACATACTGATAGACTTGATAGTTATTGGGTCCACTTTTGGGTAGTTGGTTGAAAAGTAAAAGAAGAAATCATGCTTATCTTGCTTTTGCTTGCATCTAGAGAAAAAAATGTTCTGGTGTTTGTTATTATGTAATAGATAATTATTTAAAAAATAAAACAACCCCCCCCCCAAACCCTGTCCGGTACACAACCAGTAAATAGTGGTTGGGAAACAGAGGTATGGCTTTTGATCTTTGGAGAAGTTTTTAGGTCCATAAGTTTTTTCAGACCCATCTGAGCTGAGAGCTAGGCATGTTCATTACCATAAACTCTGGGACGCATACTTTAGCTGCTGTCTGTACACTGAAGTGCTTTCAAAATCTGTTGTGAATAATTCACTTTTTCTTAGTGCTCACTCTCATAATCATTTGGACAGAGCAAGTTGTTGCTCTCATCAATGGAAACTTTATTAAGTATTAGCAGAGAAGCGGATAACGTTCCCTGCTTCTATAATAATAGTTTGTGTTGTGTGAGGAAGGCCAGAACATGCATTATGGAGATTGATTGAGAGTTTTTCCATGAACCAAAATTGGGTTAGAATCAAAAATCTTGAGTACAAATGAGGAAAATGTCTTCTTTCTTATATTTCAAAAGCCTGAGAGTAGTTTGTCGCATTAGACTTCGCCTGCCCACAAAAGTGAGTCTCCCAGGCTGCATTTGTTCTGGTTGCAATAATCTGCTAACATGTGGCACTGTAAAATCTTTTGGCCTTTTTTTTTTTTTTTTTTTTGGTGGGATATCATGGATGCAGTGACTGAAGAAAAGTCTGAATAAATAAGCATTTGGGTACTGCTTGTGACTAGATGAAAGTAGACAAGAATTTGGGCGTAATGACGTTTTGCTGTGATTAAGGTATGCTCAGATAAACTGCATTCAATAGTCAGTTATTTTGGCCTTTGGGAACAGAAAGTTTTTCTGTTTATATGACAGAAATTTTCAAGATTAATAAGTATTTCCATGAGTACTGGAAATAATGTGGCTTGTTTTCCTGCAGCTTTATGTCTTGTGGTTAATCGTGTCCCTGTGATAGAAGCTTTTCTTGCAGTGGGTCCTTAATGCCGTTGGGTTTCCTGGTACAATGCTGCAGCCTTCCTCTGTGCTTGGACATGCAGAAAGTTTCTCTGACCTTACGAAGTCCCTCATTTTCACGCTGTTGTAGATTTTAAGGACAGCTCAGCCTTCAGTTGAACTTGAAACTAGCCAACAAATACAGAAATTTATGAGCATGACCTAAATTTAATTTTCTTTTAATGCTGATCGACATCTTTGTCTGTATTTTTTTTTTTTTTTTTGTCTGAGATGTGAAATTTATCTTGTCAGCTTCTGAATGATACTGTATTTTAAGTGGAAGATGTTACCAAACTTACCAGATGGTTGTGAAAATGTGTTTCAAAGTGAAACAAATGATATCAAACAATTGGTATGAGACAGAAGATAGAAATTGAAAAATACTCGTATAGAATAAAAACCCAAGTGCTTGTTTTTCAAAATGAAAGCAGGCATGTTATTCTATTACATTTTCCCTACTCATTAGCAGTGGTATTTCCTTAGTACTTCTGTTAACATTCCGTTACAAACAGGGTTTATACATGTTTTGCCTGAGGTCTGGCCTCCTTAAGGCTTTATGTATTTCCTACTGTCACTCTGCCTTTCAGGACTTGTGTATCAGGTCTGAAATTTAAGCAGACTATTTTGATGATTGAAAGTCAAACTAACCACAGGGGATTCTGTTTTTGTGAATCGTAGACTTTGTTTCATTTTGCTCTGAAAAGCTGATTGAAAAAATAAATGCTTTCAGTTAATATACACTGATTTTTTTTTTTAACTAAAGTATCTGCTTTTACAGTACATGAGAAGTATGTTCCTTTCGATTTATTCTCTTTTCTTCAAAATAATGTGTGTTAAGAAATGATCGCTTGTACTGTAGTTTTCATAAACTCTTCCTTTCATCTCCCATTTTCTGTAGTCAAACATGTTCTTTTTCCTTTGTAGACATTCTGCTTTTTTTTTCCAACTGGAATAAAACTGCTTAAATATATGTATTTTTTCATAAATACAATGTGGATGATTTTGCTTTGCAGAGAGACATTTAAAAATCTTCCTGTTTTGAACTAAAATCTATTAATTCTGATTCGGAGCCTACCTCAGTCTGTGGATGCTTCCTTTAGACTCAATCTGAACATGTGAGAAGGAGTATTGGTGCTGTTTTTTTCCCCCTTTCTCACAGCAATTAATATTAGTGATTTAAAGCTATGAGAGATGCAAGATGATTATTTTCATTATGTAAATGTTGTTAAACTGGTGACAAATTTATTAGTCCTGCTTTCTGAATATAATGTGAAAGTTTTGATGCCTACAGAAACAGTACATCAGTAAGTATTTTGGTTGTATTTTAGCTTGCTTTGACTTTTGTTTGAATTGTGCTCTATCTTCACTGATTTCACTAAGAATGCAATTAAAAAGGGAGCTTAAATGCAAAAATTTAGGTGGAATTGGCTGAACAAATGGGGGAAATATTTTGAAATAGCTCGAGATCACAATGTTAGCTCATAACTATGACTTCTGTGCGGTCAATTGGTAGTCCTTGTTACAGAGAAATGCCGCTTTAAAATATAATGCACTGAATATCCTTTAGGTGTGTTGATTTGATAACTGCATCCTCTAGTCCAGTCACTTGAAAAATTCAGCATGATCATAACAATTCCGTGTTTCGGCACATTTAAAAATAGCTCTTAACTTGATATAAAGTTAAACGTGTGCTAATTTTTATTAGCATTAATGTAGGTTTCATGATGCGATATTATTAAGGGAGAGGGAAGCTTTTTTTTTGTGCGCGCGCTCTTTTGAAATTGGGTTTTGTTATTTTTTTTTTACCATCTCCCTTCAAATTAGGATGGCATTTTTCTTTTTTAAATAGAAACAACCCCAAAAAGCTAAATACACAGTAAGTGCGATGTTGTTCCATTTTTATAGGTGATAATTACTGAGGAGAAAACCCCACATATTTGCCTCATCAGTCATCTTACTGATGGTTGCTGAAGTTTCGGCATCGGTTTTCTGTGGTATCAAATTGAAAAGAAAGAAAGAAGAAAGGAAAAGAGCAAGTTTTGACGTCTGTTCCAAAACTTAAATAAAGATCTCATTTGGATTGGGAGCTTCAGATCCTCCAGCTTCCCCTTTTTAGCATTCCAAGCTCAGAACCGGCGTTACTCCCCTCGTGGACAGCGTTATTTCTGTCAGCCCCGTCAGCACAAACGGGCCACTTGTGAGCAGCTCTCTGATGGCCTGATCACCGTTAGCTATTTTTCCCTTTGTAAAGAAATGCTTGCTCCATAATTTTGTTGTGCTTGGATGTGTTTGCATAAAGAAAAGCACAGTAATTATCATGGGGACGCTGCGTTGTTTATCAATGCCTTTGATTTTAAGACTATGCTTTCACTTTCCCAAACCGGTTCTCCAAAGAGCAGCCCTCGCCGCCACAGCGCGGCCACCTGAGGCGGGAGGCAGCGGGCGCCCAGTCAGAGCCCGCCGGCCGTTAGCGCCTGACGGGCGGAGCAGTGCGGGTAGTGCCGTTAGCAGCCCCAGGCGCCCCTCGGCTCGGCAGGCGGCGCTGTCTGGTGCGGCGCGGCCCCGGCCCCTTGAGGGAAGGAGCGTGCCGGCTGCAGCCACGCCCGTGTGGTTCTGAGCGGTGGCTGCCGTGCTGCCTTCGTATTCACCCAGAATAGGACGGGCGGGCTGTGTGGCAGCGCTTGCAGTAGTCGAGAGGCTTTGGAGCAGAAGCTGTTTGTGATGGAACACGTGTCACGTCCTTGCATTCTGCTTTTCATCCGTAGTTGAGCTCTGTGAAGGGTATACTGGGGTTAAGGGCTTTTTGCACCGTGTGTAGATACGATCTTACACATAATATGGTGATGAAATGTGTGAGTTCTGCTTGGTGACTTTTGGTCCTTTTGTCTGAGCGTTAGTTTTCCCTTCCTTCCTTGATGTCTCTCACAGCAGAGCTGTGTTTTCAGCTGCAGAGGCCCAACAGCGTAATTAAGACGTGCGAGTTGTCTGCTGGCACGTGCCTGCGTGGGCTGCTGTGTGCTTTGTGTGCTACGGCGCTGGGCAGCGACGGGCGGTCAGTATTGCCCTCCCTCAGGGGGCTGATGCCTGATTTTAGGCTGCAGGGAAAAACAGGAATAGCTCCATCTGTATTCTTGTTTCAAAAGCAACTTAATAAATTAAAACCCCAAAGTGAAGTCTCTAAATCTACAGGACAGTAGCTGCCTACAGCAGTTGTAGCCCTGAGGCTTATTTTCTAAATTAGATGTGAACATTCGCATGTAGAACTTACTGATAGAAAGGCTTGGAACAGCAACAGTTATGCCTTCTGCATTTTGTGTACTTCCTCAGTTGTTTTTGACTGAGAGTATTACAGCTAGATTTGAACCAACAGGCTTTATTTAAGGTCTACTTAAACATCATCAATATGGACAAAAAAAAGGGGGGGAGGTGAATTAATTTGCTGCAGATTCTGATGTTGCCCTGAAGTTAATACTTTAGCAGTTGAAAGTGTGGATGCTCATCATAGATCAGGCTGCAAAATGGTATAATTTAGGATTTACTTTTCATTTGGAATCTTTTTCTAAACTTTCATATCAAAATTTGTCTCAGTTTCAGAGGTACTGATTGTTAGAAATCATGAACTGTTATTTGGTACAGTTTCAAGGAGACTCTCTAGCCCTGCAGCACCATTGCTAATGTTATTGCCATCATCAGCTTTGGCTTTGTGTAGTGAACTCCACTGCAGCCTCTGTGCTGAAGATACCACAGGTTCTGTGGGCAGCTGGTTCCAGTACTGCACTGTCTTTGTGTGGAAATAATTCTGCCTGATACTGGTCTGCATCTTTCAAGACACAATTTGTAGCCATTTTGTCTTCTTACACCATCTGCCCCTGCTGAGGAGAGCTTTGCTGTGTTAAGTCCCATTCAAGACGCTGCAGTCTGCAATTACATCATTGTGTAGCTTTTCACTCCACAAGACCGAGCAAGTCCTGCTTCCTCACCTCGTGTGTTTTTGTCCCCTAACTCTCTGAGTATTAGTCATCACACCATGCTTGTCTGCACAGTACCTTTCTTAGCTGGAAGAGATGAAGATGTGAAAAGCCCCTGTGAGGATAGTGGAGAAGATCTGAGAATGCGATGAAGTAGGTACCTTGTCTGTGTACTGATGGGGTGTCTCAGTCTAAAAGCACTTCACAAGCTATTGCTTGTGTTTTACATACCCTTTTCCACCCAGATAACTGACAAGAAATTGGTTCTGGAGAAGTTAGGATTTCTTAAGAGGAAAAGGAAACAGCATGCTGTGCCTTAGGTCTCCACAGCTCCTAGAAATGAAAAGTCTTGCCTACACTAGTTTACAAAACCTCTTGTAAGGAGAAATTTGTCTAGAATCTGTATTTTTTCTAAGCCTTTTATTTTTAGGTCTTATTAACTTTTTCCATAATAGCCAAAAGCTCATGTTTTCTGCCCAAAAGGGAGATTTTATTTGTTTATGATTGAGTGGCAGGGGCTTTTTTGTGGACAATACCTTTTTGATCCGAGTGGTTATTGTTTGTTTGTTTCTTTAAAAAAGCAAATACATGTTTACTGAGGGTGAACAAGGCTTGAAAAAAAGAGAGATGAGGTAATCATGGAAGCTAAACTGAAATGAAAGTGATAACTCTGGTTAGAATGACATTAAACAGTCATAGCATATGTGGAGAGAGGTGTTAGGTGTGAGGGCGAGTGAAGAATCTAGACTGAAATCTGTAGAAAGCAACTCACATTTAAACTGCTTGTGGAGCTATTCCTTGCTGCCTTCCATCTGGAAGATGTGCAGTTTCTTTCTCATGTGACAGTAGGGAATAAAGATGCCACAAAAGCCTTTGGCTTCTGCGGAAGGGAAAGAGTTTGGGTTAACTCCTTGCATCCCTGTGACTCTGGCTCTTTCCTTCATACTGCAGTGATGTTTTGCCTGTCGTCTTTTCAAAGCTTTGCCTTTATAAACGTCCGTGTAAATATTTGCTGTGCGTTCAAATAAACGGGATTCTTGCTTTTCCGCTTTTTGCAGAATGCAAAACTAAAATCCCAACCAGAACTTCAGAAGTTAATTTTCTTTGTGGCTGTGTAGTTTCATCCATAATGTGCAGTGCATTCCATCAAACTTACGGGATGTGTAACCTGGCAAAGCAAACACTGCTACTGGAACTTGAGCGTTTATATTCCCTGATATCCTTGTGTTACCTGTTTAACTTTCGCTAATACTTTTGTGACACTTTATTAATAAATGTTACATGTCCATGACAGTAATTTAATTTTACTCTGAAACCTGGTAATAAATGTTTGAACTGTAGAGCATTTATGTAGAAGTGTTTTAGCCTGAAGAAATGTTTAGAGGAGAAGCTGAGCCGTGATTCTCCCGCTGGCACTGTAATTTAGCAGTGTATATTCAGAAGTAAATGGTTTTCAGATTAGAACATCCTCTTACAATGAAACCATCCAGAGGCATGAACATTAAAAAGATCAGTAGAACAGTACTGCCTAGATGAAGGACAGATGGGTGGTGTAGTAGTCAGCGCACAAAATGAACATGCTGCCCTTGTGGAAGCTTAACTGCATGACTGGTTTGCCAGGACCATATGACTTCTGCATAATTTTGTCTTGTAGACTAGGAATTGACCCATGCAACAGAAAAGGAGGTATTGGCTTTAAAAAAAGCAGAGAATATGGAATTATATGGGCCAACAGTTGTTCCTAAATCTTGGTACAAACCAGTTACTGAACTTCACTGCTGTTGACTCTTCCATTTACATACTGTTTTAAGAGAAAGTTGTGAATCATCTTTCTCATGCTGTAGCAGAAGTTGCATTGTGCGTTACCCTACTTCTGAGTCCCTGAGGAGTTTGTGTTTTTAAAGCATCAGTGAAGCTGATGGAAGCAGAAACTGAGAAAATTCTGGAAATAAAAAGTAAATGGGAGTGTTGGTGTTCTTAAGACTTTAGGAAAATTGTTATACGTGACGTGCTAAATCTTGAAAATTCAGTTGTGTATGATTGCACTAGTGCAATGTCTTGATTTAGAAGGTGGAGGGCAGCATTGAACTCATAGAGCTAACTTGTTAAAGGACTTATTATTAGAGATGCAAATTGAAACATCTGCAATTCGTATTATGTATGTTGAAAAGTGGTGACTTTGAGGACTGAGCAAAGAAGATGTGGTTTTACTTGACCAGGAGTTGTGTTTTAATGAGTAGAATGGCAGATCTCCATATAGGCAGTGAAAAAGAGTATATTTCTGTTATTAAGCGTATAATCTGTTAAAATTTATGCCTTTTTAAAAACTCAGAGAACTCAGCAGAAGGGCAAGGAAGCATCTGAACTGAAGGTATGCCCTCAGATTCTTTTGCAGTGACTTTTATGCAGCAGTTTGCAGTGTTATGTCTGCCATTGTATTCTATGCTACGTGTACTTCGTTATTTCTGGCATGTTTGGAAGTGATTTTTTAAAAACCACATGCATTTTAACCGGTGCATGTTAGAGTTATTTACAAACACTGGTCAAATGTGATGTGTGTTTGTTTAACCTAGTTTACTAGCTGAGTTAAAGGCAGAACTGTGACCAAGTATAAACATGTTTTGGCATGGCCACTTGCAGTGTGTCTTATAGAAATCAAATTCATTTAGTAAGAAGGGCACTGTTTTTTTGTTGTTGTTGTTTGTTTTTTCCTATTTAGTTGTGCCTTGTTTGGAAAACTGATTTAAATATAGAGAAACAGAGATTTTGAGTTAAAGCCTTATATGTCATTTTCCTTTTATTTGCTTGCTCAATTTCCATAAAAGGTACTCATCCAGTAAGGACCAGGAAAACAGACAAACAGTCTACTTACAGTTTCTATTCCTTTTAATTATAAAAGCAAAACAAATATGGGGAGGAAAACAAAACTGCAAGTGATAGCATTCCATTCAGTTTTTTGCTGTTAAACTTCCCTATTCTTCCATTACAGGAAAAACAAAACACTTTTCCTCTCCATATTTCTTGCCAGCAAAATCTCTGATCTGTCTGTTTTGCTGTCTAGTTGCACATGTCCATGTTCTATCCATGGTGTGGGAAGAGTTTGAGGAATACAGTTGAATGCCAGGCCTGCAGTCCCTTGATGTCCCCATGGGATGGGGACAACGTAGAGGTTTTCTCTAGTGCTCTGTGGACTGCAGGAAGAATTTTAGTGATATTGTCCAATACCTTAGCCATCCTTTCGAGGTACAAACATTCTTGAGTTGATTTTATAGTGCATTGATTGAGGCTTCTGTCAAAGCTTCACCTGACTTGAAATCATCATGTAAGGTCTCGTAAAATGTCATCAATGCAGGGATGTTTGCTGAATGTGGTGCTACTTGTGCATCTCTGGAACACATGCATGTGTATGCAGATGTTAGAATTGAATCCTGTCACATTTAGCTTGATCTATTAAGAAAATGGCAATCCTGATATAAAATCTATTTTTTTTCTCATCCAACCCTAATAACTTGTGGAGGCTGTTCCTGATTTCAGCCACATTTGATGAGAAAGTGGAGGAGGACATAAATCTGATATATTTTACTCCTACGTGTGTCATGTGAGAAGGACTTGTTTGGAGCAGTCCTACTCAAGCTATTCTGCACTTTGTTAGCCATTTCAGTATCTACACAGAGGACAGCCATTGTAAGTGTCCGACACTGGAAAAGCCTTTTAATAAAGCTCTGCATCTCTAAACCTAGTCGGGTGAGCACCAGATTAAAAAAAAAAAATGCATAAGGTCAGGATTTCTCATTCCTCATATGTGTAGAAACTGCTTATTTTAGTAAACTTACTTGCAAACAACAACTTGTGCAATATCTGTTATTAATGACACAGAAGAAAGTGATACAGGAGTAGAATTTTGGAAGTTGTGGTGGAAAGTGCCCAGATGCTTCTTGACGTATATAGATATAGATATCTAACAGAAGACTTTTTAGGTTAAAGATGATAAGATGATGTTAGGTGGTCTTTGCTCAGTCGCTTCACAAGGAACATAAGAGCCATTCTGACAGCTGACATAGTTAACTTCCCATCTTTGTGATTTTGACAATGTGGAATAGTTGAAAAGGTTTATATAGAAAAATGAAAGAGGAATAGTGAAAAGGATGTCTCGAATAGTGACCCAGATAAATTGCCTAAACTTGGTTCTTTGTACATGACAGAATGGCTTTTTATCATAGCAAGTCCATCACACTGGACAAAGTTCAGGCTGGATAGAGCTCTGGGGTCTATAGTACATTGGTTGAAGTTGTTAACCCATCCGTGAACCCATTTTAGTCACAGAAATTGTGTTGGATTTACATTGTAACTAAGAGTAAAATACAGCTACATGCAGGTAATGTGCCTGCACCGATCATAGAATCATAGAGTCATGGAGTGGTTTGGGTTAGAAGGGACTCTTAATGTCATCTTGTTCCAACCTCCCTGCAGGGTCACCTCCCTCTGGACCAGGTTGCTCAAAGCCCCCTGGTTGCTCCAGCCTGGCCTTGAACGCCTCTCAAGCCATTCTCTGCCCAACCTGTATCTGTGCTTGAGATTGCCCTGACCCAGGTGCAGGACCTTGCATTTGACCTTGTTGAACTTCATGAGGTTGGCATGGGCCCGCCTCTCAAGCCTGACCAGGTCCCACTGGATGGCATCCCTTCCCTCTAGCGTGTCAGCTGCACCACTCAGCTTGGTGTTGTCTGCAAGCTTGCTGAGGTTTGATTGAGTACTTTGATCAAGTACACTTGCTGAGTGTACTTGATCCCACTGTCTGTGTTGCCTAAAAAGATGTTAAACTTTCTGCACTGGTCCCAGAACCGATCCCTGAGGAACACCACTCATCACCAGTCTCCACTTGGACATAGAGCCACTGACCACAACTCTGAGTGCAACCATCCAGACAATTCCTTATCCAGTGAGTGGTCCATCCATCAAATCTATTTTTCTCCAGTTTGGCGACCAGGATATCATATGGGACAGTGTCAGGCTGTTTGCCCAGGTCCAGGTAGATGACATCAGTTGCTCTTTCTTTATCCATTCCTCCATCATAAGAGGACACCAGGTTTGTCAGGCATGACTTACGCTTGGTGAATCCATGTTGGTTAACAACAATTACCTTTTCTTTATTTTCCATGTGCCTTAGTAGAGCCTTCAGGAGGATCTGCTCCATGATCTTGCCAGTCACAGAGGTGAGATTAGTTGGCCTGTGGTTCCATGGATCTTCTTTTTTTCCCTTCTTGAAAACAGGAGTTATGTTTCCCCTTTTCCAATCAGTGGGAAAACATGACAGAGTCTAGATAATGTAGTCTATTTTTTTTTTCCTGACCTATACCATCCTAGATACGAGTAATGTTTTGTAAGCACAATGAACCAAAATTAATATAAACTGTTATAATTCAAGAGCACATTTTGTGATGTGACATTCAGTGGGCAGAAATCATGGCTGGAAAGGACAGAGGTAAAGTAAATGTCTGAAGAGTAATCCTTGGTTCAGAACAACTATTAAATGCCTTTGCTGTGAAGAGAAAGTGAATACAGGATTGCAGTGAGCAGTCACCAATGGACAGTGTGAGCAGACGCTGGGAGCCTGGGAAGGTTATGGAATAGTTAATAGCGATATTAAAATGACAATAAAATAAGAGTGCCAAAAGGTCAAAATAAGTAATAAGGGCATATCGTAGTATCTGAGAGAGAATGGGCTAAGAAGAAGGTAGTGAAAGATCTTAGAAATAACCCAGGATAATTTAATTAACATGGAATTTGCATAAAATGAAAATAAAAGACCTCTTTCAATGTCCACAAATATATATAAATGTGTAAACTACTGGTGGTGCAAAAAAGATCATACTGGGCTAACTGTCTGAATGGTTTAATTCTAGCTTGTTTGGGTGACCCTTGTCATCTTGTACATTGAAAGGAACAGGAATGATAAGGGGGAGAACAGTAGCTACCAGTGTAATGTTACGAATGTTAGGCAGAAGGAGATGAAGCTAAGGAGAAGTAGAGCCAAAGAGAGTAAATTCAGGAAGAGGGGAAAAAAAGCAAAACGAAGAATCCATTTTTGTGGATGGAGGGCTGAAAAATAGGAAATGGAAAGAAAAAGAAAGGCATGTTAATATGCAACCGTATGAAATATTTGGGTTCAGAACAAAAGTCAAGCTCTAAGCTGAAGAAAACAGAGCATTTGCATTTGTCTAAGCAGTCTTATTTTAAAATATATAGCTATGCGTGAGCAACCTATAAACTGAGAAAGGGAGCCATATGGCTTACAGCTTTTTCCTGCTGTTTGTTAAACCAGTAGAATAGAATCCAAGTGTGCTTCATGCCCTGTGATCTTCCTAGCAACATGGTCCTTTCTCTCCAAAGGGCTGTCTGTGCTCCTGGAGTCCTGAAAGGTGGAGGTGACCAGTGGGCTGCTCACAGAGCAGAGTATCCTTCTGTAACAACCTCCTGGGATTCTTCCAGAAGCTGTAGGCAGTCTCATGTTGAACCATCACGGTGTTACTCTGGGTAGCTGCTGAATCCTGGCTGGACCTGGAGCAGAGTAACTGAGGGATGAGATTGGAGTGGTGGAGACTGTGGGAGGGAGACAAGAAGGTAGGTAGGCAGCTGCTGGATCCTGTTGAGTAACGCCAGGCCCAAACTGTAACCGCCCTTGTGTCATCCACATAAATTTTAATTTCATTGATAAGGTATAAATGTACAACCTGCTCTGATTTTTAAGATTCGGTATTGTTAAAACAGTCTGTGTTGCTCTGTTTTCTTTGTTGTTCAATAAAAAGAGTGGTTAAAAAAATAAAAAAAATAAAAAAGGACATCTTGTGCTCTTCCAAGCCAGAGGTTTTGCTGGGAATTGTGTCTCTATCTTTTTTTTTTTTTCAGTTGCTATATTCCAAGGCTTAGCAGTTATATTAATTGGTTGAATGAGTACAGAATCCTGGCCAAAGGTATTACAATTTGTAGCAAAATTATAGTAGTTATTTGTCTACACTTTTAACAACATAGTAGAAGCTCTCAGGTTTTTTTTTCCTATGAAGGTCACACACAACAGATAGCTTTATAGTCATCCATGTGCTGACTCTTTTGCCTGATGAAGTGGTTGAAAATATGCATAATTGATGTGCAAAGTAGCATACAGTCAATACTGTATGCACCTTTTCTGCTTATAAATACACATACTTATTGCATGGCCTTATAGTGCATACTTGTTATCTGTGAGCTACATAAATTCTGACAGTTTTGGTTTATAATGAGTTTGTATAATGAATTAATTTTCAGGTGCTTTCAGTCATAGTTTCGCAGATAGATTGTTTCTGGAATGCTGCAGAGAAAACCCTAAAAGAAAATAGTTAATTAAATGTCATGTATATGCTGTGAAAATTAAATTTTTGCCCAAATTGACTCTGACAGAGACAAAAAGATGATATAGTCACAGTTGTAAAAGGGCTGGATGTCAGATCATGAAATAGAACATGTAAGTGTGCAGTATAATGCGTATTACATCTATCTATCCATCCATCCAGGAAGTAGCTATGGAAAATCGCTCTTTTGGCATTTTTTGGAGCAATTTTTAGCCTTCTTTCTGCTTTGTTTATGAGAAGGCTTTTCTCTGAATCTAGGGAAGAAATATAAAGCATTTTGTTAACATAAAATGTGTCTCCTTTCCCCATGGATCTGTCAAAAGCAACTGCATCTCTTTTGGAGGGTTCCTAAAATCCAGTGGTATGAATTCAGGTCTTAGCAGCAGGTCAGAGAGCTTGGTAAATATTAGTCTGGTCCTCACACTTAAACACGTTAAGTGTTCTGGATGCAAGATTTTTCCAGCCTGTCCATTTATCTTTGTACGTTTTTGTTTTGCTTTATTTTGTTTTCCTTATTCAGATTTCCAGCTGAATTGCATGGCATTTTTGAGTTACCTTGCTTATTTTGTCACACTGAAACTTCCAGTAGCTGGTTTTCCTTATTATTGCTCCACCGATGCATTTTGTACTGCAAGTAGGAAAGGATGCTGGGGGCAAAGGCCTCCACAGCTATGTAGGAGGCAATAAGAAAAGAAGGGGGAAAATGAGAACTGGGGATGCAGGAAGAAGCGTGTGTGCAGTTTAATAACGTTGGCTGCTTTTTAGGGGAATTTGCACAAACAGTATTAATATCTGAGCGCTGTGGGAGTTACTTCTGTGCAGATTTTTGCTTTCTAAGATGACAGTGGTACATACTTGTGAGAGGGATTTACCTCTTCATTAAAAATGATTGTTTTAGGATTTAAACCCGAATGAAAACAGTTGCATCATGGATACTAAAGTTCTCTCTCTCTCTCTCTCTCCCTCTCATCTTACTCTTTTTCTGCTTCTTTACGTAGTCCCCCAGACAGAACTGGAGATGAAGTTTCTGCTATTGAATTTCTGAAAAATTCAATACCTTGATCTGCAGGGGCTCTTTTATTAGGATTATTTATTTATTTATTTAGTGTGTGTGTGTGTGAATACAGTTTATCAGTTCAGGCCTTTGGATTCAAGCATTTGTGGCTAATTTTTTGGAAGGAGAATTTGTTCACAGGTGTTGTTATTTAGTTCCTTCTGCTTTTGGTTCTTATTTGCTAAGCTAGTGCAAGGTCTCTCTCAGCTGTGGAATTCTGAGGATAGGAGTACCAGCAGGTATCATTTAGCATTTAAGAGGAGTTTCAGGTGCCAGTACTTCTGCAATTTGTGCATTTCTTTCAAGTGCAAGGATCTGTTTTTAGTTTCATCTCTCTTTTGTCTAGAAGAGTGATATAAAATGCTATCCTATGTGTTGTTGATTCTTTTGACTGGCAGCCAGTATAAAAACTCTTGGTGTTCGTAGCAAGGGGCAGCTCTAAGTACAGTATTTTAAGCTCCTGCTCTAGAAATACAGTTAAGCTCCAGAGAGAATGTATTACTTGTTTCTGTAATTCAATTAAATTGATAACAGGAAAATAGAGTATTTTAATAATTTTCATGACAGAAAAGAAGCCTGTATTACAAAGGACTTGCTGCTGCTCATCTGATCTCTTGGTCTTGGTGCCGTATGCCAGTGTGTTAGCTCCACTTTCTGCTTAGAAGCTTCCTGTGGGGATAGGAGCTGCTACCAGTCATTTAGAAACAGCAATAACGTTCCCCTCCAATAACTCTGGGAGTTTGGTTATAGGTTATGGCATTCAATTAAAATTATTAACTGAAGCATATGGCACTAAATACAAAGATATTTCACACATCAAGGGTTTTTATGATTACATATGTCTTTTTATAATGAAAATATTTACAGGATTTTTTTTAAAGATACACAAGCTAAAAATCATCTTTTAAAAGACCATGAAGTATGGATACTTTTTTTTCATAAGATAATGTTTGTTATGGTAGAACAGGTGCTTCTAACCCATGGGCCACATGTGACCCAGCACAGCTAATAACGTGGACTTACAGAATTGTGAACTTTTAATAATGGAATTGGAAGAAAAATTTGTGTCTGAACTTGAAGATGAGAAATGGCTCACAGATTTAGCATTTTTGGTGGATTTGACTTCTCATTTAAATGAGTTAAACATGATTCTTCAAGGTGAAAATCAACTTATCTTTGCATGCTTTAAGCCATAACAGCATTAAAAATTAAACTTAAATTATGACAAGCTCAAGTGATGACAAATAATTTTATACATTTTGATACATGGGCTAAACACAGTCTTGTGAACAGTGGAAAAATATGCAGCTGTGCTTTCTGTTCTGATAAAAGGAATTTGAAAATACGTTTAAAGGTTTACAAAAGAGAAATCCTACAGGTTTTGGTGTATTTGTGGCTCCATTTCCAGTTGATGTATATTATATATTTCATATGTGGCTCAAGACTATTCCTCTTCACTCAGAGTGGCCCAGGCAGGAAAAAGGTTAAGCACCTGTGTACTAGAACCTGCAGTGTGCTATAGTATATCAGAGTAGGGGTGTGCAGTGAATATGAACTGTGGGACTCACAGTCAAGATGAGAAAACCAGATTCTACTTCAATGGAAATTTAAAACTAATAATACAAAAGTCTTACAAGAACAACCCCCCCCCAAAAAAAAAAAAAAAAAAAGATTTAAATAATTCATTTTAATTCAAATGAAGGCTACAGTCCAGATCACCATATTGATATGGAGGTTTTTTTTATGATTTATGGTACTGGAATGAAAGTGAAATTAATTTAATAGTCATTGATCTTGTACTGTAATGTATTGACAATGTGTAATGTGATATCTGTCTTCTAGATTTTGACTGCTTTCTTATTGCTTTTAAAGGTTATTCCTTCAAACGCTACCTTTTTTTTTTTCCTTAATATGAAGAGATAAGCAAGCTTGCTGGGCTTACTTTCCTTACTGTTGTGAATGATTCATTTGGCTTCACTGGCACTAGATTATTTGGTCTGGACTATTTTCTTCCTAACTTACATTTGAGAAACTAAGTCATCAAATGCTTTGTTTCAGAAGTCTGCAAAACAAAATAAACACTTATTTGGTGATTCCATTTCTTTTCACGCAGGCAGAGATGAAATTTAGGTGGTAAATACCTCTGAGTCAGTTTACATTAAATTTATTGCTTTCATTCCACAGCTCTGAATAATATCAAGTTGCTTTTTGAAAAATCATTAAACAACAGAAATATTTGTTATTTTATAAACTTTGGAACTCAAGTTGCCTTATAGGCTGCATTTAGACATGGCAACTGTGGTCAGTTTAATGTTAGTTTTTAATGAAAGTACCACTAGCTATTTGGTGCTTATAGGCACGGGAAAACTCTTGTAGATATTATTCAGAGCTTTGGGATATTCTTCTGATCCATCCACTGACATAACGTGTGTGACCTGAGCTGATTCAATAGACAACAGAGTGGTGGTTCTTCAGGTTCTGACCCAACTGACCGTTCTGTGAGCTCCCAGCACTGAGTCTTCTGGTGGTGTTGAAGTAATTCCATTTATGAAATCAAAGTCATGAGAACAGAATGTGCTTGTGACTGACAGGTAATTTGCAATGAGCTTTTCCAGGGCTGCAGCATAATTGCAGTAGCAGCCATAATTGCAGTAGCAGCCATAATCACAGTATCTGAAGGGTTTTGAGTGTGTGTGTGTGCTTCAGTGTTTTTTTTCCTTTCTTTGTTGACTTAAGTATTAATTGGAAATTCTTTGGATGCAACTCTGATCTCAATTATACTAAAAAACATAGCATTATTGTGTTGGTTTCAGAGGAATAGCTCTTATGTGCCGCAGTTGTATCCCTGTATAAGCAGTTTTAGATTTTGTTGGTTTTCCTTTGTTTTACGTCAAGCGTTCCCCACAGCAAAACAATAGGTGCTTATTTCAGAGTATTGTTAATAAAACCACATTTTCTTCTCAGACAATCACTGCACAGAAGTGAGCAAATGTATAATAACAGCTAGAATCCTTAATGAAGTTGAACTGTTGTTATGGTACTTAATCACATCAGGATGATTTGGCAATTTTATTTTCAACTAAACGTCTTGCTCCCTTCCCCTCCCCCCCTTTCTTTTCAAGCACAGGCACATCATTGGTTAATGTGAAATATCACCTTTTCTGAAATGAAATTAGTCTTTTTTTATTATTTAGTGATAAATAGCAGGAGAATCTGCTTATTGCATTGCTTCTGTGACTCTTACTAGCATGTTTTCTTTGTGAAAAGAGAGACAAAATGCCAGCCAACCTCTGGCTGGAAAAAAAAAATCACAAAAATAACTTTGGGTAGAGATGAGACAGTAAGAAAATCCTTTTTTAAGGGGACAGTAGTTATCTTTTTCTCGATGGTGATTTGTACCAGTTGCTGCAGTGTAAAATAAGAGCTAAGCAAATGACATAAGTAAATTTACTATGTTATGAAGTTTTCATCCGAGCTCCCGTACTTTGAAGTATGTTTGTTTTTGTTTTGTTTTCACTGTTAATCTCAAAAAATGTGGAGGTTCTTAATATTTGGAGGTAAGTAATTTGTACAGTGTTACTTCTGTACTCCTGGACTGGATTTTCAGGTTTTCTGTCATGTCATTTTGAGCAGAAGTTCTATAATCTTTTGTTAATGTGGTTTGATACATTCTAAGCTACCATATATGTATATTTTTAATTATGTTATGTTATCACTTGTAAGTAGTAAATTGGGTAACAGAGGAGCTTAACTAGTTGAGAATTAACTAGTAAAGTTGTCCAAGGATTCTTCACTAGAATCATTAAATCGATTTAGTAGGGCATTGACATACAAATGCAGAAACGTGTGAGCTGTATCCTTAGGCTTCCCCAGGAATCTGTCAGAAGTGTAATTTGCAGCAAAATCCATGTATTTGAGCTTCTGCGACAAATTATCTTTATTTATCTAAATTAAGTAGAGTGTACCACAAAGTGAATTACTATGGTCCTTGAAAGTTGGAGACAGGAAGAATAAGTTGCAAGATGCAAAAGATACCGCAATGCTTTAGCACTTAGTAGCCTATCTGGAATTGTCCCAAGGAAGATCTTGGATGCAGGAAGTGCAAGCATTTTTCAGTGTTCAGAGTTCAGTGGAATTTTCCTAGCAAAATAGCTATAAAAAGTAGCAAAAATAAAACATTTCATTGGGGGAGGGTGGGAGGTCGTTTTAGGAGGGGAATAAAGAAGTGTTTTATCACGGAGAATTGAAGATTGCTGTTCAGTATTATGCAACACCTTGCAATCCTCTACAAAACTGTATTTAAATTTATTTTTAATTTGTGAAATGTGATCTGTATGCCATGCACTCATGATATGTTTATGACTGATATATTTATCAGCTGTCATAATGACAGATTGCATTTTAGAGGTTTAGCTTTTTTTTTTTTTGTATGTATTTTGCTTTAAAATGTTTATGCATCTACTTTCAAGATCAAGTAACTGTATATCCTACATCAGAGGAAAACAAAAAAGTATCATTGTTGGTGCTGTGTCTTTTATGACCTGGAGTTTGTCACTAGAATAATTTCCTTGCTGTTTTTAAATTTGCTCAAGCATAAACAATGAGTGTGAACATCTATACAATATCTTTGTAGGATAAAAATAGTTAACACTGTATTTCAATCATACCCGTAGCTGTTAAAGTTTATATCGTGAAAAATTCGTAGACAATATTTAGCAGGAAAGGTGTGATAAGAGGGCATAGGATATTAAAAGAGGTTATGAATCTGGAAAAAGAGATATTTATTGTACTCAGAAGCTGCAGTGTGGATGCTGAAAAATTAAAATGGAAAACTAGCTTGGAAATGACTTTCAGATAAGAGAGAGAAAACGTGGGACAGGTAGAGATCAAACAGTGACAAATCTTGCATGTGAGTGATAGATGGGGCTTCATCCATTCCTCCAGTTGTGTCCTGCTCTCTGCACTTACTGCCTGCTGGTCTTGGATGCTGAGACGAACTTTCTTAGCCCTGTCTTAAGACATTCTTTAGATCTATTTGTGGCTGTGGTAGGGGCAACAGTACAATGCAAAGTCAGATACACAATCTTCCTAGCTTTCCTGGAAAACTGGATTGTAGACTGTTGTAAGGTCACAAGATGAAGCAGCCTCCCAGTTACTTTTCTTCTGGGCCACTATGTCCATTTCTGTTGAAACCATCAGCCACGTTTTCTCCCTAAATTATACCCATTCAGGTCCCTGTAACTGACACTATTTCACAGCATCCTTTTGTCCCAGAGTTTGTTGTAAATAACGGATTCTTCTTGACTCTTTGTTTTTAGCCTGCTTGTGCAAAGCAATGGGCAAGATTTTTTCTTCTTCAAATACTGGTTTACTCAAAGCAGATGTTCTGCGACAAAGAATTTGAGGGTGTAACGCTGAAGAGACGAGAGGGGCCTCTTGAGAGGAGCAGTGTTCAGAGAAAAAAATGAGGGTTGCGTGGAAAAAAATATCCCAGTAGTACCACACCACTCAGCTGGCAAAGTGTGGTTATTATGGTGAAATTTACTGACAGTAGTCAGTGCGTTTACTTAGGTTGCTCTGAAGTTACAGTGGAGTTCATAGTATGGTTTTCTGTGTTAAACTGCTTTACAGTAAGACTTCACTAGTTCCTAAACAATATCTGGATGTAATAAAATAAGAATAAAGTATTTATTGGTAACTGTTGTAGTGAAAATGAGCACAGAGAGAGCTGTAAGATGCAGCATTAGATTGAAAGGGAGCAGGTGGATCAGGAGCAGAAGTGCTTTTTAGAGATCAGTACAAAGGCTCATGACTCAGCCCCTTCTTTGGACTTAGAATTTTGTAACCAAGAGGGAAATGTGCTTGTAAGTACAGCAGAAGCAGCACTATGCCTTACAGTGGAGTTGCTGCACAGCATGGTACTGCAGGCATGGTGTGAGGCCATGTGAGTATGAATACTGGCAATTTTTTGTGTTCGGGTCATCAGCAAAGGTCATCACCTACAGCCCTTCTAACCGTCTATCGCACAAAGAAGCAAACTAAACCCAACTAAACTAGGGAAGTTGGGAGGTATAAAAGGACACATTTCCATCCCCTCGATGAATGAGCAGGCTCGGATCCCCAAAGTACGTGTTCTAATACTTTGCTCAACCTAATTTTAAAATTTCAGTTAATGGAATTTCCTCTGGGAGATAGTTTTGCAGCCTCCTTTATATGTCTTGCTGCTATGAATTATTTGCTAATAATGTCTAATGTTTCTTAATGGGACTTTTAAAGAATGACTACTTCTTGAATTTTACCCTTGTGAATCATATGAAACAACTTCTTTTGTATGTGTTTGCTCTTTAATTAGCTTAACGCGATCATTTTGGTTTAACTCTACTTAGCAAAAATATATAGCTCTCTAACGCCTCTTTATTGCATCAATCTGCCCAATTTCTTTTCCTTTTTCTTCCCCCCCCTCCCCCCCTCCTCTATAGATTCTTTCCCATTATCCATTCCCTTCTATTAATGGTAAAAAGCAAATCCGCTGGTCAGTCTCCCATTTTTGAACTGATAGTAGTATAGGTATCATTTGTTGGAGACTAAAAATGTTTCACCTGTAACATGTCCACAGTGATCAATAGTGAAGGTCAAGTGACATTTGTGAGGATGGGAATGTATGAATCAACAGTCGTTGCAATGAGACTGCTCAAGTGAATCCAGTGAAACGTACAAAGTGTTTCAAAAGTAATTGTTCTCATTGGAAACTATAGATTACTACTGTTGTGTGTTCATTCCTTGCATCTTATTTGCAAAACTGAAGTTATGCTGAACTCTGATAGGTTAGATGAAAGAGTTGGTGAAAGGAGAAAGATGCATTTTATGCAACAATCAGGAATGTTAGGTGCTATTTATCACTTGAAGGGAAAATTTCTTTTTCATATTTTGATATCATCAAAGGAAATAGTGCTTGTACAGGGGAAGTAAAAACCCTTCTAAGCTTGCGTTGTGACAACTTGGTTATCTCCCATTTCAGAGTACTTGAATTAGTGAACAAAAGGAAACTTCATGACTTGCTTTTCATAAGCATTAAGGACGATGCACCATAATCTTAACCTTGCAAACTGTGATTTTATATAGAAAATTAGATTAGGCCAAATTAAGATTTAAATGATTAAATGATAAATTCTTTTGTTTTTTGAAGCTTGTATTTTTATATTTGTTTTACTGCTTTAACTTTGCAATGTGGCAAAGGAAAGAAAAGTCAGTTCTTCTAAGAGCATTCATTTTTGTATTACTTCAGCTGTGATGCAGATTCTTTCTAATTACATTCTACAACTTTTAAAAAATAGTATTTGTTCTTACATAACTTAACTTCTAGTTTCTACATGTATATATCAATTGTAGATTTTGTGTATGGTAGCAGGAAAGAAAACTTCTTTTTCCTTGTATTGTTCAAGAAGCTCAGTAAGCTCTAACTTGAAACAGGACTTGTCTCCTGTCAAGCTTCAGAGCTGTTCAAGCTGTGTAAACTTCAACCATTAGTATCTTATGAATCTGATTTTAGTAGAAGAGCTACTTGTAACTAATGTTTTAAGGAACTATCTGGAAGACGGCTTGAATGTAGATTTTTCTGTGAGAGTTTTTCATATTTTAATAACATCTTAAACTTTGCTATTTGTATTTTAATATATATTTTGAATTTCTCAACTTTTCTTGATATTTTTGTTGTCTTGAATATGTGGTTTAAGCAATTTTAGAGCATGGCAGAACTGATTCTGGCATTTCACGAGCTTTTCACTAAGCAGCGGGGTCTTTCTTGTCCCTGAGAGGGCTGATAACTGTGTATTGATACCTGAGTTGGAGGAATTAACAGGTGGTTCTTCCTGAGTAAGCAATACTTCTGATTTCTACATAGGTTGCTTTGGCTGTTACATATTTTTAGTCATCTCTAGAAGTGAAACATCTGTACTGTGTCACCACAGTGGGGTAGTGTTTCAGAATTATTAGTAGTACTTACTCTTCTCAGTTTCTGCTATGATTCATGTTACTTGTCCTGGCAGAAAATCCTTAGAGTGGATTTTTTTCAGCTGTTCTATTAAAACCTCTAAGTTTGATGCTTAAAGCAGTACAGAAAGTTGGTATGTACAATGACTGAAATAAGGCTCTAGTTCATAGAATCACAGAATGGCTTGAGTTGGAAGGGCCCACCCAGTTCCAAACCCCCTGCCATGGACAGGACTGCCAGCCACCAGCTCAGGCTGCCCAGGGCCCCATCCAACCTGGCCCTGAACGCCTCCAGGCATGGGGCATCCACAGCTTCTCTGGGCAGCTTATTCAAAACCTTCTGTTCTGAAAAAAAACCTTTTGTATCTGCAGCTCTCACCACTTTGGAACTCATTGAAATTAATGGATTCTACATAGTTGAATATGTACTTCTGAATTTGCAGACAGAAGTGTTTTATCAGGTAATTCTTTTTTCTTGAAGTGTTAGTGTTACAATAGTTCTCTTCCTTTCTCCACAAGGAGTAGCAGGGGAAGTTCTAGGGACTGGAATAGGTTACATTTTGGAGCATCGGAGTTGACTTTGACATTGTGGAGGAGTAATCCTGCTTTGCTGAGAATCATGTTCCTCAGTTAGCTTTGCAGTTAGCTTGCATGTGCTGACCTTGCCTCTGAAGTTTTTCCTATTAGCAAACTTGATGTCAGGTTTTGAAATGGAAAGGCATCTTAAAAGAAGAAAGAAGAAAAGGAGGAACCTTCTCAGCATTTCATTATTTAACACATCAGAAAACTACTAATAGAAAGGTTAAATGTTGAATCTTGAATTAATTTAAAGTCCACAATCAACCCAGATCACTGGTGGCAAGAAGTTTTTGTTATAGACTGGCCCAGACCTTGAGGTAAATTATGCATAATTATTCATAACTGCTATTTTTGGCTTGCTTGCATTTGTCCTAGACCTCTGCCTGAGGAAACAATTTGAAATAATTAGTGTGCAAGTACCCTGACAATGATGAATGAATCAAATGCATCTGGTGCCAAATGTGGATCTTGATAAGAAGCAGATAACTTTGGCAACTGTGGATTTTTTGTTTTTAAGTCTCTGAGACTGGGAGCAGTTTGTTCACTTTATTAGGCTGACATGCTCAAGGTAGAAAATTACCACTCACTGTGCCGTGATCAAAGTGCAGCAAGGAATTCTGGCATTGCAAACACGAAGCAGTTCTGCAGAATGTGTGCAAACATTCCAGGCAGAGAGAATGAAGGGGATATTAAGGCAGAACATTTTGAACACGCAGGGCAGAAAAGCCAAATGTAAATGTTCCAACAATGAAATGCATTGCTTATCTTACGTAGGTTGCAGGCACATTTCACGTAAATATTTAGCAGCATAAATACAGCTGTATATCGTTACTTAGGGAAAAGCAAAAGCAGAAACAAAAAGATTCTGTTCTGATTTGTGCATTGTAACTTATATAATACTTCTGGACTCTTTGGGATTGTTTATTTCTTTTTCTGGCTGGAGTGCTTTATTTCTCTTCTATGCAATCAACTTCACACGGTTTTAGATTTGGATAAGTATGAGGCTCTTTTTAAATTAGAGTGTTTAATGAAGAGGGGAAACAATGCATTTCAATTAGCGTGCCTGAGATAGCTTGTTTTTATCTTGTTGGATGAATGAAAGAACTCTTAGTTATGCATCTGAGAAGTAATAATAATGAATTGAATAAAACGAGGGCACAAAGTAGCATTTCTGCCAGTAAGATAATGATTTAACTATGGCTGAGTTATCCCCTGTGTATCCCCATGTTGCTTCAAGATGCTACTTTGAAATTGTAACACTGGGAGTAAAGTTCTCTGAAAGAAAGTGGATGTGAATTAAGATTTTTTTGAGGCCAAACTGTTAGTTAAAAATTGTACAGAAGAGCTGACAAGCTGGAAGCAGAGCTGTGTTTTCTCTTTTGTTTCTTTTAGGTAAAGCTGTTACAATAAAAATTTAAATTTTCCACCTTAACTACTGCTGCACGTCCCCTCTTTTAAAAAGGGATTTTCATAGAACCATAGAATGGCCTGGGTTGAAAAGGACCACAGCGATCATCTAGTTTCAACCTCTCTGCTATGTGCAGGGTCGCCAACCACTAGACCAGGCTGCCCAGAGCCACATCCAGCCTGGCCTTGAATGCCTCCAGGGATGGGGCATCCACAACCTCCTTGGGCAACCTGTTCCAGTGAGTCACCACCCTCTAAGTGAAAAACTTCCTCCTGATATCTAACCTAAACCTCTCCTGTCTCAGTTTCAAACCATTCCCCCTTGTCCTATCACTATCCACCCTCGTAAACAGCCGTTCCCCTTCCTGTTCATATGCTCCCTTCAAGTACTGGAAGGCCGCAATGAGGTCTCCCCGGAGCCTTCTCTTCTCTAAACTGAACAATCCCAGTTCCCTCAGCCTTTCCTCATAGGAGAGCTGCTCCAGCCCTCTGATCATCTTCATGGCCCTCCTCTGGACCCGCTCAAAGAGCTCCACGTCTTTCCTGTACTGTTTATTCATTTGGTTGTTTTCTTAAACTCCATCAAAGCTCAAATAGGAAAAGCTCCTAGCTAATCCTTCATCTTCTGCTTCTGTCTGCACTCTGTCTGTTCTTTTAGTGATGTTCTGTTGATGAGAATCCGAACTTTTCCCTAGGAGCCTTCACCTGTCTAGATGGTGGCCAGTGCAGAGCTTTAGCAAGCTGTTGATGCTGTGAGCAGACTATAGGTATAAGGGACATGAAGAAATGTTGGACCTATCTAAGCAAAATAATTACAAAAGTTGTTTGTTTTTTTGCTTGTTCTTCAATCTCAGTGGTCCCTGGACCTGCTTCTGTGTATTTAGTAGTGTGAAAGTGACTAAGGAAAGGAAACATTGCCAATGTTTGGAGCTCTTAACCAAGCTAATTGAAAACAAACAAAAAAAAAGACGGGGAAAAAAGTTAACCCAAAATATTAAATGCTGACTCACTGCATAAGCATCGTTCAGGTTGTACACTCGTTGAGGCAAAATGAGCATGGATCACTTTATGTAGAAGCCTTCATTCCAAACTATACCTCTCAACATGGCTGACGAGCTCCTGCTCCCAGCTCACAATACTTCCCCGCACAGGCTTTGCCTCTGCAGTCTCAGCTCTCTGCTGAACAAGCATCTTTGAGATGTATCTGGGTGTGTGCTCCATATCCACTGTATCATACCTAGGGATTTCTGGTCCTGTGGCCAGAACATGGAAGACAGCTTTTGGATGCTCTGTGAAATGGCTGTCTCCAGAAGTATCTGAAACCAGACTAGATCTTTCTGTTCAGCATGATTTCTCACTCTCCTGAAACACAAATGTCCTGTGAGTGTGGGGGCGGGGGGGAGTATAATCACCTAATTAGGCAGTATCTTAATGCATGTGCACAGTGGAGCAAGTTTGTCTCAGAGAGCACACAATTGATTCACATTTCAGTGGCTTCGTGAAGAATGAGATGAAATGATGCTATTTTCTTCATTTCTGTCTTTTTAAAGATCTGGTAGAGATATTTTCTCTCAGTAGAAGTTAGCAGCTTTTTAGGAGAATTCATAGTTCTGGAATGAGCCTACTACATGTCTTCTACATTGTCAGGATGTTTAGACCTGCAGGGCAAGCCGAACATCTTGCCTCATCCCTGCTTCCTGTGACCGCTTGGCATTACATGGGTGATAGGGCATGGTTGCTGGCCTTTTCTTGGTAGGCGAAAGCGTTAGCTGATAATGAAGTAATTTTTAGAAGATTATGCTGAAAGTACTGAATAAATGGTTTTTCAAACTGAAAGGAATGAGAAAATAGTAAAGAGATATTATTATTATTATTATGGTAATATCTTAAAAGGTTATAGGCAAATAAGTTGCTCAAACTGTTTATAGTTAAAAAGTTTATGTAAGTTTTTACTCTTTTGAAAGCACTGCCAAATGTTGTGAAATGCCATTGCCTGCCTTTATTCACTCCGCTGTATTTTCTTATTCACAGTGGCTTAAAATATAATGAAATTCAGGTTTTTGTCAGTTACTGAATTATACCAAGACAATTAAACTTAGCAGCTTGGTTTGCAAGTGTCAGAACAAAGCCATTTTTATTTTTTCCATATTCATCTCCTACCTCTTGCTTCCCTGTGGATGTCCTTCATAGTAGCACCATTACTCTAGTGTCCACTGCTATTATTTGCTGTGTTTCAGATTGATTCCTGTATACAGTGACTTCCTCGTTTTAGACTTGTCATTTTCCTTCACTGCCCCCTGAATCCTAGTGAGCATCAGATTTGGCTTAAAAAAGTGTGGATGTGTGTGTGCTCACAGTAATGGGATGGCGGCTGTTGAGTCAGCCTTCGAAAAGGGCACTGCGTTTCCTTTATCAAAGCCTGTAGACATCCTTTGAGACTGCAGCCCCTAAAATTTAGTTGAAATTGGCTGGGTGAGTTCAAAGTTAAAAAGGGCAGTTGGCATAGTTATATAAGCCTTATTTCTTATGGAATGCAGACTAGAACATTTTATTTCTGCCTTTTGCAGAGGGGGTACTGCGTGAATTGCTGAATCCTTTCTGCTGCTCTGCGATCTTCAAGTTCTCCAGAGTGTGTTACATATCTGTCTGATTGCGAAACTGTTAAATTCACATGCAGATCTGACTGGAACTGAAAGATGTGTGAAATGATTTTCAGTAGCTTTTTATTCCCTAAGTGTCTGATGAGGTTCGTGTAGGACCTATACCAGGAGTTACATGAAGTATATTGTGCTAGTAAAAAGGTTACCTCCCTAGACACACTAACCCTTCTGCTGAGTTTAGATGGCATGCAAATATCTTTTCCAAAAGCCTAAAAGTGTTTTGCTTTGAGTGTGTTTTTTGGAGTCATTCTTCAGAAAATGTGTGTAATTTCTCAAGCAAATGCCAACCTTGGTAATGTTCTGCTGATCTCTATCAGGCACTAAGGATCTCTTAGTAAAGCATGCAGTTAGCCAAACAAAAGGATGTTTTAGGACTCTGAGAAGTTCAAATTTCTTCTTTTTCTATTACCCTTGCTTTAAGAACAGTTCAGTTCTGCTGTTGTTTATCCTAGCTAAGGTAAAGGAAGATTTAGGAGACTTCTGTTTCTAGGTAGATGTGTTCCTAAGCCAGGTTCCACTGTGCACGTGTTCACAGCAGATTCACTTGCTGTGCTAAGAGCTGAGTCTTGATGAATATTTCTCTTTAACTTGTTAATGAGTTGGAATCATGAAAATGTTGATTTCTTTATTGATAACTGATAAGACCAATTGGTACTTCTGGTAATTAGAGCATGAAGTTTGTATTGGGAATGTCTGCCATCCCAAATAATATATTTGCAGGTGAAAGCGTGGCAGGTTCATTTTCATGGTATCAGTGGTATATTCTTGAGGGTTTTTTTCCTTGTGGAAGGAGTGCTACTGCAGATACTTGATGGCTTAGAACTTCTATAGAGCCCTAGTTCTCTATGTGGAGAAAAGAACCGGATGCTGAGTTTGGGAGACATTACTATTTCTCTTTTGCAGACATTTAAAAAAATAAAACCAGTTCAATGGAAATGAGGAATATTAGCAAACTTAAATAATTACTTTAGTCCGGTAAGGCTATTCAGTGATCCTAAAACTAACCAGGTTTTATACAGTCATGAAAATACGAGTAATTGACTCCTTAGCTATAAAATTACAGTCTCCAAATTGCATCTATATGCAGCGTTTCATGTGGGTTTTGTTTTGCTGGAGGCAAATATTTTGGTGTAGATTTTCATGTAATTTGAAGTTACTAGATAATATTTTATAGCGCAGTGCACTCATTTTCCAGAAAGGAACATGCAGAGGGTAATTTCTCTGAGGCAACAGGCTGGCAATGCGTACCAGGTCTTTCAGGGCGGGAGCTTAGTGTAAATAAGAAAATTCTTTGAGAAGGAGATTATGAAATGATTTTCCTCATAGTGGATATTGAGGATTGTTTTTTTTTTCTTTTCTGTTTTTCGTTTGTGGTGGCTGTGAGTGGGAGCATAAAGGGAAACCTCCTCGTGTTCCCTTCGTGCCTGTCTCTGTAGAGGCCACAGTGGTGCTGGCTGCCTCAGCTCAGGGCAGGCCATATAGGACCAAGGAGGGTGACATGGGCTGGCAGGCCAAGGCCAACGTGCCATGCTGTGCTGCCTGGCTGGCATGATGAAAGGCACGCACGTGTCCTGAGAAGGCCTCATTAATTCTTCTGGAAGAGAGAGTGCTACTTTGACATATTAATTAGATGCCATGCTTTCTTTTACTCCAAGTTCACCTTTGGGTTGGTGACTTGATTCAAATTACTGATAATTGCATGGCTGTTAGAGGTCTGTTTATGCAAAGTGTACTTAAAGGGGCTTTGCTGGCAGAGGGAGAAGGCAAATGTTTCGTATCACTCAAGGGCTGCTGGCTTGTGCAAAGCCCACTCTCCCCTCCTTAGACAAGGAACAGCCACAGAGAAACGAAGCAAAGTTGAAACAACAGAACACCAACAGCAGTAACTGCTAAGAAAGCCCGCTCTTCTTCATTGGAAATAAATAGAGCAGTGAAAGTTCAGTATGACACAAAGTTGTTAAGCAAAGGAATATTTCCTGCATTATTTTCTGCATTATGTTACAATGTATGGTGCACAGAAGTGACCAATTTTCAGAATGTTCAATGCATTCTTTAATTTTTTCACGATTGCTGAATAATGCATTTTACTTCTGCAGGAAAAGAGTAAGGTTTTGGGTGCTTTGATGAAAACTTTCTGGCTAATGTAAAACCAACCAAAATATATGATCTAAATTAAAAAGTGCAAATTAACATTTCATACGTCTGCATTTTGTGCCATGTTTAATATTTTTCTTATCAAGTGCAAGAAAAAAATACCAATCATTTTATGTAATGTACTTTGATCTGAAAAAATGAAGACAAAATAATGCTTTTCTCAAAAACGTTCTTTTGACACTTCTTTTCCAACTTTTCTCTGCTCTTTCAGCCAAAGCTGGTTCCTGAAAACTGTGTGGTTTTAAAAGCTGATCCTTTCTAGGGGTATTTTTTTTTTTTCCCAGTAAGTTATTTGTGGGAAAAATTTCATTTTGTCCTATAGGATTATTTGTGATGTGTGATATGTGTTACCTAGGTACTTGGTGAATGTTAGGAGCAAAAGAATGTTTAATCTAGACATCATCCAGTTATGTCTTAGTCGAGCTTTGGGGTAATTTTCAGAAAATAGTGGCATAAAAGCTGACTGTCCATTTGTATGTGCTAGTATCTGCATTCAAATGACACAGAAATGTCCACTTGAATTTTCTGACTTGTAGTTACTGTAAATCAGGACATTTAAATTGATAAAACCTCAACTTCTGTTTTGAGATATATTGAATAATTCGTGCTGTGATAATTCATTATAAAAGGCATGGGATTCTCTTTCTCAAATTTATGCTATAAAATGGCATCTACCATTCAGATTGAAAGCTCTTTCTGAGCAGAAGCATGTCATTCTTATATATTCCTATTATACCTTCTACAGTGGGATTGCTTCTTCTTAGTGCTACCACTTTTCAAGTAATAAATGTACCAGTAAAAATACTTTTTCCTGAATTTATCTTATAGAAAGAAAGTACCATTATCTCACTGCTGGGAACATTTTTTTTTTTTTTTCCTTTGCATGACCTATTTTGTAGGGTAGACGTTTCTTGCAGTTATTCCTTTTTTTCCACAACCATCTGTCTGTATTCTTTATTGTGTAAATTTCTGTTTCTATTACCATTTAGTGTGTAGCAAGTCATTTTAATTTTAGCTAAATCCTCAATTTCAAGCTACTGATATATTCTGTGAGGAGTAACTGTGAATAATAACGTAGAATTTAGGCCCTTTCTGGGAGACATTGTTTTTGTACAAATACATACTTAAGCTCATAGTCATGTAGAATAGGATCGTTTTGAAAATTTAGAAGTGAATGTTTGACTAGAGTACCTTCCTGATAGTGTGTTTACATTCAGTATTGCAGAAGATTTGTTTGGTTGTTATTCCAGCTGTTAAAAGATGTGAAGCACAGAAGCAATTGGTGTATGCCAGAAGAAATATTTGAGAAAGTGTTTGTTTATTTTCCAAATACTGACCTCAGCTGGTTTCACCACAATGAGCAGTAGTCTGCTCCTCGTTGCAGAGCTATCTCAACCTTTGTCTCTGTGCTTTTCTCAGTCAAAGCAGATGGCTTTGTATACTGTTGAAGATGTGAGTTTGGCAATCCCAAAATTGATTTGATCTTCATTTCTGGTGTTATGCAGGGAAGATCTCTTTTTATTGCTAACAGTTATTTGATCATATCTCTTTTAAAGAGTCTTTCCTACATATCTCAGTTTTCCTATATATGCAGGTTTCCACAGAGATCTTTTAAAGACCAAGCTGACTTAGTTGAGAGAGCAGCTGGACATGTGCACTTGCACTGTACTTTAGAGATGTGGATGAGCTGTTAAACGTGGTCTTTTTTCATTCATCCCTACTTGAATCACACATGTGCACTCACCCCAAATTGCTGTCATGACTGAATTAGCACTGTTTGAATAAGTGACTGCCTGGAAGAAGTCAAGAGATACTTTCGTGCCCTGAAGTGAAAATACTTCCTACTAATGAAGTGGGTGGAGGCCCTGAAAATGTGCAGAAACCTTAAGGTACTTACTTGTGGTACAGAAAATGTTAGTGATTGTGCTGAAGAGATCAGAGGTGTCTGTGAAAGTACTTTTATGCAATAACAAATGGCCTTGCACAGGTATTCTGTACAGACTCTTGTTTCTCATCCATGATTTAGATCACAGCTCTCTCATCATAATTTAAAGGAACAACTTTGTGACGTGTATGCATACAGATGCTGTAAAATGCAGCTACCAAGTTAAAAATTTAACCTTAAATCACCTGCAATCTGGTACTGTTTTACTGAGATTGGTGCTGTACTTGCTGGTGCTACTGATGAGGTGGACCCCACGACTTGTCTTGCACGGTCAAATGATTTGTGTCAGACATGGGATGCTCTTTTGAGACTGAGAATGAGGTCGCTCTTTAAATTATGCAGGAAACCAGCAGTTCTGTACCCGTTATCAACTCTTTATTGCTGTGTGCAGAATGATATCAGTGTGGAAGGACAAGTAATCCAGAAAGGAAGTATGCGGACCTATATGTATTACCTGAGGTAGCTGCTTATGTTTGGGTCATGCTGAACTGGTGATGAGCGGGGGAACCAAGTTTTGCTAACAGTTCCAAGCATGTTTCATTACATGTTGATGACCATACTTAGGACGGCTTCTCTGTCTCTGAGCAGATAAGGTGTGCCCCTTGCTTACTGATGTAGAATGCTTGCAAATTAGTGCTAGTGCTCTGCTGTTTCATTCTCCTAAGAGGTTCACTGAACTTTACTTAAACAATACTTGCTGTTAATGTTAATGATATTTTGTAAGCCATTAAAATTTTAAGTGAATTTGAAAATTCATTTAAAATTTTTATAACGAGTATTTTGAAACTAGAGAGTGCTAAAGCTGTTCACTAGTTTGATCATTGGCTATCTAACAAGTGTCATTACCCTATGGTCAACTTGTACAGTGTTAGATGGTAGTTTTCTTTTGATTCAGCTGACTTTCCTTGTCTTGCTTTTACACTGAATCCAGCCTTAAACTATGAGGTACATGACACATGCAAGTGTTGTGGAATTTTCTCATTGCTTCCTCCTGTCATTTTGCATTTTTTTCTGATTTTCTGATGATACTGATGTCTTGGCATTGGAAATTCAAAAGATTTCACCTTGAGTGTTACCCTCGGGTCTAGGTCCAGCACTGTGCTGATGGGAGTTCAGTAAACTCACAGTTAATTAAGTTCTAGGGAATGATAGATTAAAAACCCCTGACACGCTTTTTGTTATCCCTCTGAAACTGAAGTGGCTGGAATAACTTTGTAATGTGATTTTGGCTTCAAATTCTGCTGCATAAGCTATTCAGCAGCTTCTCAGTGTTTTCTCAGTTGAAAGAGTGTCCCTGTCAGAGTATCGCAGTAGTGGTGGGATCATGAATAGGGACAGGTGGGGGGGGAGCGGAGAGGGGGGGGAAGGCTGCTGAAGTAAAGTTCTTGGTTACTTGATGTGTAAATGCTGTAGTATATGGAATAATGCCCAGTATCACAGGAGTTGTAGTCTAAAATAGGCAAATCCCAGCCTTGTACTAGTTGTACTTAAAAAGGTCAGGCAGGTGCAACAGTAAGTCCCAGCTAAGACTGTACTGAATGTCTAGTGGGAGTCCAACAGCTCAAGCTGCTAAAGCTGGGCAAGGAGCTGTCATGCCCTGTGTGACTGGGAGCATGCAGAGCCTGCAGCTACTTAATTTGAATACCAAGTCAGTCATTTCATTGCAGATGTTTATCAGAATGATTGACTTCTGATGGATGAATCCACGCCGACTATTCCTGTTGATTTTCTTGTCCTTCTGTCGATGGTTTACAGGCTGGTTCGGCCTGGTTCCGTGACTAGCGGGGTGGAGGGATTTCGCAAAATCTGCGCCTCCGGAAAAGGGAAACAGGAGACCCCAAAATAATTAAAAACAGTGGCACGATCTGAGGAGAAACAAACTAATTTACTAGATATGGTATCGGAATACAAGATAACACACTATAATACAATATAACTAGAATTGAAGCTAATTAATCAAATATAATGAGAGAGAGAGAGATTGTCCAAAAGCTGGATAGGCCTCACCATAACACTGAAGTGAGATGCACAGTCCGGTCGAGCAGCAGGGAGAGAGTCTGATGAAGAAGAGCCCGGTCAGATGACCTACCAAGGCCGAGGCCTTATATCTGTTCCCTCCAAGGAGAAACGATAACAGCACAGGGAACAGTCTTCTGGGGAATGTAGTTCTTCTCTTTGGGCACAGGTACCCAGAACACTTTAACTCCCAGTGCACTACATGATGTTATGATGTGGAATACTGATAACCAAAAATCAAAAAACCATGACACCTTCATGTGCCTGGAAATGGTTCCCAGAATTAGTTGTCACATTCCTAGGCATAGAGGCTGACCAGCTCGTTGTTTCCCAGATCTTCCCTCCTCCCGGTCCCTGTTATCCTGACCCAGCTTTTAAACTGGTGGTAACATTTTTTGATCACTCATCATACTAGCCCTTGCTGGGGCTTTCGGTTGGTTTGTTGATTGGTTCTAGTCTGCTTTTGGGATCTTCCTCACCAGGATGATGCTCAGATGGGTTTCTCCCTTTATCAGCTTGCTGCATGGCCACTTTTCTCCTCTTTGTTTATGCAGGGGAGAGAAGAAAAGGTGGGACTAGGGCAAAGCAGTAGTGGGAGATAAGCTGTTGTAGAACTGTGATCTCAGCTATTTACTGTGCAAGTTCAGTCACTTTTCCATGTGGTGGTCACCTGCACATTTCTATGATCTTCACAGAGAAAAACATCAGATGAAGAGTATTTTGGAAATGCATTTTGATTGGTGCATTTTAATTTTAGCTTGCTGTTGAAGTAATCAGGCAATGGTTATTTCTGAAGGACAGTGTCTTGGAAGTAACTGAATTTTAAATAATCCCTTAGAATGCTGTGTGAGACGATCTTGGAAAAAAACCTGAACAATTTAATGTCTAAAATGTCCCATCTTGAGAACTGCAAGGTCTTCATTCTTATCTGAATTGCATACTCTGTGTGTGGAGGTATCCAGTTTTCTGCAATCAGACCACAGTTTGGCTCTGAAGAATGTGAATGCATTACCTCTGTATTCTGTAACCTTCACAGCCTTCAGGTTTAATTAGAACTTGCCTTTCTGACTTTTGGAAAGCTGCATGGAATTGTTTCACTGTCTTCAGTGGCCTTTTTTATATCTGCTTGCTGATCCAGACCGGGATCTTTCTACTTGCTTCCCACGCGTCCGCATCGCTGGGAGTAGTCCTTGTTTGCACTGCCACCTTCGTTTGCACTGCATACTTTGCTTGTGTCTAAGTCTTGCACTTGATTCAGTTATGGCTTGCCTTTCTCACCTCATTTGTCCATAGCTGTTTCTGAGTCTTATACTGGATTTAATATGTTTGTTCTTTTTTCTGACTGAAGTGTTCTTTTTTTAATTTCTTGTCACTTACTGTCCTTTGTTCTTCCTCTTGCTTAGGCTTAAAAACATGACATGCCAATTTGTTCTGTGCATTTAGATTTCTGCATTTAATTCCCAGTAAAAACTGGGATCGTTCACAAATGTCATTTGAATTTTTTATGAACTGATTTCAGCTGATTTCAGCTTGTAATCACACTTCGTGTGATTACTCACCTACATTGCATGTTGATGTTTTTGTTTCCTCACAAAGATAACACAAACCTTTAAGCATCTATGTAAAAAACTATTTTGTTTACTTTTCTTACCTGTATCTCCTATACCTGTGGGAAATAAGATAAAATCTTTCCTAAAATTAGTATGTAAATTACTGTTTTATGCTTGAATACAAGAACCCGTAAATGTGGAAGTTAGTGTAAATCATAATTTAGCCATGCTTTTACTGTCATGTCTCATCATAGAATCATAGAATCACTCAGGTTGGAAAAGACCTTAAAGATCTTCAAGTCCAACCACGATCTAACCATACTACCCTAACTCTAACAGCCCTCCGCTAAATCATGTCCCTGAGCACCACATCCAAATGGTTTTTAAACACATTCAGGGATGGTGACTCAACCACCTCCATGGGGAGCCTATTCCAGTGCTTAACAACTCTTTCTGTATAGAAGTGTTTCCTGATATCCAACCTAAACTTACCTTGGCGCAACTTGAGGCTATTTCCCCTCGTCCTGTCACCTGTAAAAAGTGAGAAGAGACCAACCCTGCTCTCGCTGTAAGCAGCTTTCAGATATTTTCCTCCTTTTCCCCAGCCTAAACAGCCCCAGTTCCTTCAGTCTCTCCTTGTAGGGCATATTCTCCAAGCCCTTCACAAGCCTTGTTGCCCTTCTTTGGACCTGCTCCAGCACCTTGATGTCCTTTCTGTATTGAGGTGCCCAAAACTGAACACAGTACTCGAGGTGAGGCCTCATCAATGCCAAGTACAGGGGCAGGATTACTTCCCTAGTCCTGCTCACCACATCATTCCTGATCCAAGCCAGGATGCCATTGGCCTTCTTGGCCACCTGGGCACACTGCTGGCTCATATTCAGTTGACTGTCCATCAGTACACCAAGGTACCCTTCCATCAGGAAGCTTTCCAGCCACTCCTCCCCAAGCCTGTAGAGTTGCCTGGGGTTGTTGTGACCAAAATGCAGGACCCGACACTTGGCCATATTGAAACTCATACAGTTTACTTTGACCCATCAATCTAGTCTATCCAGGTCCCTCTGTAGTGCCCTTCTCCCCTCAGACAGATCAACATTCACTCCCAACTTGGTGTTGTCTGCAAACTTACTGAGGATGCACTCAATCCCCTCATCAAGATCATTAATAAAGATGTTAAATAGAGGCGGCCCCAGTACTGAGCCCTGGGGGACACCGCTCATGACCAGCAGCCAACTTGATTTAACTCCTTTGACCACAACTCTTTGGGCCCGGCCATCCAGCCAGTGGAGCGTACGCTCATCCAAACCGTGGGCAGCCAGCTTCTCCATGAGAATGTTGTGAAAAGCGTTACTGAAGTACAGGTAGACCACATCGACAGCAGGACATCTTCAAAGCAGGAGGCTTTTGTCCTTCTTTCAGTCCAGCATTTTTCATGGGAAACTGAATTTTCATAGCTCACGATGTTTTAATAACAAAGAAATTGCAGTACAAAATATGTGTATGTGGGATATACAGGGTGTACTTTATGATGAAAAATATTACCCCGGTGTTTAAGAAAAAAGGTTTTTTTTGAATCTATTTGGGCTTTCTTCCACACAAGTCTATTTTGTCATGTCTTAATAATGTCACGTAAATACATATGTAAATAATGTTTTCTGATTTTATTTTCAAAATATCTGCAAATCTGTGAATGAAGAGTTAAAGTTAAATCTGAATACACTCCAATCAGGACAATCAAAGCATGCTTTATTTACTGTTTTCACTGAATTTTAAGCCTCAATTTCCATAAATATTTGGAAATTAACAAATAATGGCAATAGAATGATTTTCCTTTTGTAAGTGTCCTTATTTGTGGGGTGCAGTAGAAACAGCGTCATTACAGGAAGCAACTCTTCATTTAATATGAGATGGCATTTAAAATTGGCAAGCCATAGTATTCCAAAATGCTTAATGCATAGATTATAAAACTATCGGGCATAAGGTATATGTTTAGCCTCACCTGCATCAAATGCTTCAATGAATTCAATGTTATGTTGTATTTTGTTAGTTGGAAATCCTGATTAATTTATTTCTAAAAATAATTTTCTTTTATGCCTGCCAAACTGTAGTGTAGACAGATAAATGTGTATTTTTGGGCTGTTCTGTGGGGAAAATAAAATTTTCATGACAACTGTTAGTCTTACCATTTGAAATTTTGGTACGTGAAATATGAGTTTTGGTGCTATCAAAGGTAAAACAAATATTTAACACTAGTTGTATTTCTTTTTTTCCTGACTCCTTTGGTTTTGGACATTGTACTGCAGAGGTTCATCACTAATAATTTTGTTTGTTAATCCTTTCAAAAATGGAATTTAGAGTGTTAGATTTGTCAGCTTCCTACATCCTCCCTCTCATTTTTTGCTGCTGTAAGTGGTGTATGGAGTCCAAGCCGTAGCAGTTCTCACGTCCCAGAACATTGCCTGTTAGGACGCTGGCTCTGGGACATGTGAATATGAAATAACTACGAAATGCACTTTTGAACCTTATTGCGTATCAGCAAATCTGCGTTACTAGCTGTATTTCATGGGTTATAAATCAGTAGCGATACCAACTTTTTTTTTCTGTTTCCTGTGGCTTGTAGCACATTCCAAATGTTTGCATGTGATGGGTTTCTCACTAGGTGCCATCCATCTTGCACAAGAGTGTTCTGGTCCCTGCAGCAGCAAGGATTCCTGGCACTAAGGTTCTCAGTCAGAAATGTGGGGGTTTTGAATTTTGTTTTCTCAATATGTTCAGATGGACACTGGGAAGTGAACGACTAAAGCCAAAGATCGAAAAAGGCAGTTATCTACGAATGGTAGCTTTCCTAACAGCATATATTCAAATGTAATTTTTATCTTCTGGCTTACAGGACTTCAAAGGCTTAGCTTAAATAGAAAGTGTGTGGTGGTCTTATCTCAGAGCCTGAGATTGAGTCTTCTTTATCAGAAGCATAAATAATTTGACACAGGAACTCAGTTTCTGACCTTTGAGCAGGAGGAGCCCAGGGGAATGAGATATAGCGTGAAGGTTAGGCTGTCTCTTATCCTTTGCGTGGTGATTCCCTCACTAGCGTTGGGGTCATTGTCAGGACAGTATGGAAAGCCATATGGTTACTACTGAAGGGCTACCTCATGGGCAAATAGAGGGTTTCATTGTATTCTGGTTCTGCATAAACTTTAACCTCTAAAGCTACAATTCATCAAAATAAATAAAACAGTGAAATTCTTGTCTGAACTTTTTCCTATGCTA
The DNA here is from genome assembly GCA_016647715.1 of Pavo muticus. NCBI lineage: Eukaryota > Metazoa > Chordata > Aves > Galliformes > Phasianidae > Pavo > Pavo muticus. Next base: position 164,685 of record JACDJE010000180.1, read on the forward strand.
TTGCGAGCACAGAGAACAGAGTTGAACACGCTCACGTTTATTGATACATCTTCCCAGCAGGCTGTCATCTGTTTAGTGCTGTGTTTTTTGGGGAGGAAGAGGAGGGAGCAAAAACAAAACATCTCCCATGTGCAGTGCTTTTCATTTTGAGTTTGCCACAGTATGTAATCAGTGTCTTACTGAGAGCGGTGCAAGGTTAACTTTGTTTTTTTAACCACAGAACCTAGAAATGAGGCAATCTGAATATCTGAAAAAACTGCAGGGCTGTACTACTGAGCATGTTTATATGCAAGCTAGTTATGGCAAAGAAATGAAGCTTGAATAATTAAAAGTAAATTACAGAAATTTTCAGCACCACAGCTAATGAGCACTGTTTAGATTTGGAGTAATACTCTGTACCATATTTTATCTCTGCAGTAAGGTTTTGGTAGTAAGGGTAATGATTAGCGAAGTGTATATCTTGAAGCATATCATGTTATACCATAGCAAGCTAGAAAATGAAATATACACCTCACGTTTACATACTTGGTCTTATGGAAGAATTTTGTTAGTGTGATTATAGGTCAAAAGTTTGTGTTCCTGCTGATGTCTTTCAACCTCCCACATAGTAAGTATGTAAAAATATTTATGGAGTGACATTTAGATGTAAGGTACTTTGTGGAGCTTCTCTAAAATATGACAATACATTTAGTATTGCATTTATCCAATTCCTAGAAGATACTGACTTCTTGGGTTTGCAATGACCTGTGAGCTAGGTCTATAGCACAGATAGTGTGCAAGACGTGGGTAACCTTGTGTGAGCAACAAGTGGCTTGTTTGTTTTTTAAGGGTAGTCGTGGTGGGGTGTTGAACTAATGAGTTTGTTTACCAAAGACTGAAATAGATTGAATTGGAATACTGCCCAGTAGCTTACCTGATTATAGTTCACTACTTTTTTTTCCTACATGTACAACTATGTATTTCTCTGACATGCTTAACTTTTTCAGTTCCCAGTCTGTACGGTTTCTCAAATAATGAACTGAAAGTTTTTAGAAACAATATGTCTCTGATTTACCTGTAGTGTAGAGCTATGAAGAAGAGCTAGTGCTGTAGCTCCTCAAGAGTCTTTAGTTAAAAGCCTAGCTGAGATACTTGTGTTTGTTTTTCATATTAAATTAGGCATGAGTTCGTCTTTCATCCCCGGCTTGTCATATGAAAAGTAATTGTTTAATAATTGTTTCAGAGCCTTGAGAAATTAAGAGCAACTTAGCCAGAGGTTGAGAAGATATCTGGACTATCTCCAGTATTCCCAGTCTAATTACTTTCTTCTTGTTGAACTGAAGCAAATTTGTCTTTGGAAAATATGAAATGTGAGGTTATGAGTTTCTGTATTAAACATTTTTCAATTAAAATAACTGCAGAAATATGCACACAGCACTAACTTTTCCTAATTGCGTGGTGAGAAAATTAATTTCCATAGAATTACAGTAACAATGTAATAATTATCATTGCTCTTTTGACCCAGCAGTTGACAAAAGAATAATAATCTTTTTAAAGGTACTTTTAACTTACTTAGCATTTTGAACTTAATGACTCTTGTCTGATTTCAAAGTGTGCTTAATTTTCAAGACCCTATGTGATATCTAGGTTTAAAAAGTAATACCCTTACTATTTATATTTATTGCCATTTTTGGCAGCAGTGCCCAAACAGGGAGTTCAAGGAAACTCTATGTCAATGCTTTTCAGGTTCATCTCACAATTGCTTCTGGCTTAACCCTATTGAAGAGAAGTTATAGTGGCTGAGACAGGATTTCAGATGTTGTTTCCTTTAAGAAGGTTGTGTCTGCATGTGTGTGTTGGTTTCTATGGGAAGAAAAAGGCAATCTTAGGAGGAAGAATGTTGAGTTTTCTTGGCTAATTGTAGGGACCTGCTGATTTTATGAACCTTTTGTCACAGGTTCAGTTAGTTGATTGTAAACTGGTATCAGGGAGGTGGGTGCCACATTACTCCTTCTAGGAAACCGTTTGTGTACCTGACGTTTATAAAGCCTCTCTCTGAGAGTGATTGCCAGATTTGAATATGAGCCTTCGTCTCTACCCAGGTAAAGAGACTGAAAGAGAAGGCTCTCAGTGCAGCTAAGGGAAGGGAGGAGGTATGGTCTGTGGATGTTACCATAGTTGAAAAATGTGGCAGAGCTGTAGGAGGGATGAGATTGGACGCTGAATAAAGATGTGTGAAACATCCAGGCAATGGGCTGCTGTAGCTGTTTGCACCAGCTGAGCTGAAACTGAAGAAGTGGATGTTAATTAAATGACATTAATAGATGACATGCCTGTTAAGCACTTTTCTGCTGGTAGACATGATGGTGAACTTTGTAGTTTGAGTAACTATACATAAAAATGTGAAAGTGTGAAATGACAAATGAAAGGATGATTCCTGAAGTTGTTAAGAAATGATATTAAGATAGGCACCTGGAGGTGTGTGAGTGTGGAGCACTGCTTAGCTGAGGAATGTCAGAAATTAGCATGTGAACTAAGTAAAAAGCCAACAACCAAATTCTTCTAACTGATGGTAATTACAGTAGACAGCCTTTTATGGAGCTGACTGTGGGCTCCATCTGTCATGGAAGTTGTCCGATGTTTTCAGATAAAACTGTTCTTTCACATGAATTTATGAGGCATTAACTGTGCTTCCTTTACACAAATTAAACCTCCCCATTTCTAGATTAGTTCTCCCTGTAGATCATGCCAAGGAGTTGGAGTAAGTTTCCAGGAAAGCCAGGTGTTATTGCAGAGGTCCCAGTGTTTCCCTTCTGCCCTCTGCGGTGCAGGACCCTTTCCTGTGGTGGGCCCTGAAGGCACTGGTCATGGTGGAGGCCACAAAGCCTGAAACTATCCTTGGTTCATGGGGCTGCCTGCAAAAGGGGGCCAGCTTTTTGAATTTGCCGAGGAAGAGTGCTATACCCAATGGTAAACTACTGCTCTGGTACTGAGGTGTTGATATAGTGCCCACACCAGCATCACGTCTGCCTGAGAAGAGTGGCAATACCAAACAAATCTAGATGCTACTCATAGGGCAGCTCTGTCCCATTTGTGTCTCAGATGAGCTGTGCTTACCTTCCACTCAATGTGGATTTATCTGCTTGAGGGAGATGGTAGTGGTCCTGCGTGTCCGTGGACGTGCTCATGGGGATGCATATCCCTTCTGGACTGTTCTCTGTGAATAGTCAGTCATCCCTGGAGACCTGCCACGACGGTCTCCTCTCTTTCCACCCTAGCACACTCTCCTTGCCAATTTCTCTTTATTCATGGTTTCTGGAAAACCCTGGTTGAAGGCTCTGTTGGTCTAAGAGCAGCTGGCATCAAGATTCCTGATAGTTTTTCCCATTTAGTTTGGTATTTAGAAAACAAGCAAATATTGTTCGGATTAAAGAAAAAGAAAAAAGACAGCTACGTAAAATTTGCTCAGAACTTTCCATCCGACTTTGGTTTAATCATTGAAGAACAAATCAGATTTTCTGTTGAGAAGTAGTTTTGTATGTATTTGTGTTACTTGTGCTTGTGCAGTAGTACTGCCAATTATATTTATTAGCCCTAAATATTAAACAGCTGGCAGGATTCCACTGTATATAAATAAGACATTTGAGACCTGGAAGAATGCCATTTCTAATACAACCAGCTGTTACGTTTTACAGTTACATTCAGCACAACACTACTGAATTTCACCGTACAGTCAGTGCTCTTTCAATGACAATAGGAGAACATGGAGTGGTTTGGGATTTCTTTAGGAAATACCACTGTGTAAAAATACATTGTTTTGAAAGACCGGCTGTACCAAATAAATGATACATTGTGCACCTGTTCTGTGCATTTTGATGTAAATACTTTTGTGTTTATTATTTTTCTGGTAAATATAAACCAAGAAATGGCAGAGATTTTTTTGAAATGTAAATTGTTAAATGTTTGTGTGCCACAAATGTTTTTCACTTTCACTGTTGCAGTGGCATTTTCCTATTTTATGTAGTGGTTTCATGTTTAGAAATTCCCACTTGCTGCTGCTTCTGAAACCATGTTNTTTTTTTTTAATGCAGTAACCAGATGATAAAGGAAATCCTGTACTAGCAGGGTTGGACTAATAAACCTCTTCCATCCCAAACATGTCTATTCTGTTGTTGATTTATTTCATGCACTTCAGAAAGCCTAGCTGGACATGGAGAACCTTTTTTACATGATATTCTTAATTAGCAAACATGCAGTGGGCAATTATATACCCACATGGGAGTGTGAGTGAACTTGAATGTTCTTTTGAGCACTGCTGACAGGTGAGGCTTTAACTGAAAAAGGCTTTTTGACTCATCATCAAGTGGAAGGTGAAATTGGTGAGCCTAAAGGAATGGCTCACTATGCATTGAATTACGTTTTCTGCACACTACCATTTCAGGGATTAGTTCTAAATTTTAGTTGCTGGAATTGAGTAAATCTGAATTGTACATTTTCTTGTGATGCTGTATAATAAAATTGTAAGTTTAACCTCAAGTGACTGATACACTGTCTATAACAAAGCCAGAAGAAAAAGAGAGGCTTTAATCTGATGGTCCCTTCCCCGTGTATATCATTTTTAGCAATTAATCATGTGGGTTGAACAGGAGGAAAGGGAGTAAGGGGTGAGGGAGGGAGAGGTGAAGCGTGCCTGGTTGTTGCAGAAAAGACTCCACGAAATCTCAACTAACACTAAATTATTCAGTGCTTTAAGTTGTATGGTGAGCATATCCCAAATCATATTTCTCTCTCCGTGAGTTTCTGGCGATATGAAAGGAATGCCATCTGTGACTGCTAAATCCAAACCATTGCATTCGTTGCTTAATTCTTTCACTAGAGTGGATACTGCACTTGAGACGGAAGTATGTAAAGCATCATTAATACTTAGGATGGAAAACATTCCTCTTTTTTTGGTTATGCTTTTAATAATCATTTTGTCTTTGAATAAGTAAATATACATTTCATTTGCTTATAGCAGCAGATAAAAACTTCACATGTAAGGAGAAAAAAGTTACTGTGAGGAGCTGTTTAGCTTTGTGCAAGTGAAAACAGACGGATGACACACATGCTGGCTGCATCTGCGGAGACGATAACATTTTCCCTTGGAAATAGCAAAGTGACTCAGGATGTGTTGCTTGTACTTCAGAAGCGTGTGATTTTAAGTTTTAAACTGCGTAGGAACAATTATGTTAAAGTATAGGAACTGATCATAGAGAGATTGTCATATCATAAAAGAACTAGTAAGAGTTTTCTTTTAAGTGAAATCTGAAAAAGCTTATGGATTCCTATATTTTAAAGAAGAGCTTTGAGGTACGTTTTTTCCTTAGATTTGAAGTATGTTTTCAATTTTAAGAAGAGGTTTTTTTTTTGTTTTTTTNTTTTTTAAACACTAGCTGAACTTTGAATTTTGCTTAATATTTGAAGTACAGCTTGATTCTAACAGTGCAAATGTGGTGTTGTAGTGAGGACCCTCTACTGTTTGAGATGATTGTGGTTGTAATAAAGACACATTGGAATCACGATCAAAGGGACATCTCTGCGTATAGCCTAAGATACCAGATTTTAATAGTGTAAAACAGCTGTGGTACCTCTTTTATGACACGTTGAACTAACTTGCTAAAAAGTGACTTCTTAAGAATTAGTTCTCCCTTCAATGAATATGTGTATGTTTTTATAGAAAAATAGTAAGTGCAGGTTCAGCCAGACTTTCTATTGATGTCCGAAGTATGATCAAATCCTTTATGACTTCCACTTTTCACAGTATTTGTCTCTAAATGTGATTTTTATTGGTACGCTCGTTAATCTCAAAATATTTCCTTTTTTTCTTTCTCTTCTTGTTTCTCCAGTGGGAAGAGATTAGTGGTGTTGATGAGCATTATACTCCAATCAGAACTTACCAAGTGTGCAATGTTATGGATCACAGTCAAAACAATTGGCTGCGAACAAACTGGATTCCACGCAATTCAGCGCAGAAGATATATGTGGAGCTCAAGTTTACCTTGAGGGACTGCAATAGTATCCCTCTAGTTCTGGGCACTTGCAAAGAGACTTTCAATCTGTATTACATGGAATCCGATGATGACCATTTGGCGAAGTTCAGAGAGCACCAATTTACGAAGATTGACACCATTGCGGCTGATGAGAGCTTCACCCAGATGGATCTTGGGGACCGGATTCTCAAGCTGAATACAGAAGTCCGCGAGGTGGGACCTGTTAGCAAGAAGGGCTTTTACTTGGCTTTCCAAGATGTAGGTGCATGTGTTGCCTTAGTCTCGGTGCGAGTGTACTTCAAGAAGTGCCCTTTCACTGTCAAGAACCTCGCCATGTTTCCAGATACAGTTCCTATGGACTCCCAGTCCCTGGTGGAGGTGCGGGGTTCTTGTGTCAATCATTCCAAGGAGGAAGAGCCACCCAAGATGTACTGCAGCACGGAAGGAGAATGGCTAGTGCCCATAGGGAAGTGCTTGTGTAATGCTGGCTATGAAGAAAGAGGCTTTGCGTGCCAAGGTAACGATGCACTCCATGTTCATAGCTCAATTATTAACAGGGCTTTCCCTTTATGTCCCTACTATGTGTATTGGGTCACGTTAATTTTCTGCAAACTCTTGAGAGAAATAAATTAGTCGATAAAATTGCCATGGAAATGGGGTTTATTTGGTCTGTGTAAATAATGTAATTTGATTTTGAAATATTTGACAAGGTTAAAAAATTGATTTTTAGCTGATACATTATGTAGCAAGTCTAGTTTCTCTTACCATTCTTGGAATTCCTTTTGGTAGATTATACTTCTCTCAAATGCATTTGTTATGTTGGAATATGTTATTTTTTTGTGAGCATTTCTTAACTTTGTGTCTTGATGTATAAGTAGTTAATATCTACCGCTGAGCTGCATTGATTAGTTCGGGTTGATCAGAAAAAAACATATAGCATTTGTTCAGGTAATGTAGTCCCTAAATGCAGATGCATTTAGAAAATTAATGTTTGAATTTCAAAACTGCATTTTCATGAATGCTCGTGTATGCAACTCAAAATCATTTTCTACATACTTCTTGATTTCTGCAAACTGTGGTTATGTGAATGCTCCCAAGAACAGAGGCTTACACCAGAGATGTTGATTTTTTTCCAGAAATGGTTTCCCAGATGTTATAAAAATACATAACTTATTTATCTAACTTCCATATTAATCAAAACACTGGTGGTCTACATTTTGCTTTTTACAGAAATATGGTGTGGATTTTTTTAACTAGTCGAAATTTTAACCTCTTTTCACAGTGCCTGGCTCTTTTAAATTGTTTTAGTTAAGTAAATGAGTAGAAGTTAAATGTAAATATCTGGAAAGGTCATAGATGGAAGGAGTAGTAGCTATTTATTGTGTGGTGTGCGGGTACGTATGCAGATATGCACGTATCCATAAGAACAAAAATTTCAAAGCTATTGATATGTTACTATTCTGAACCTGGCTGAGAAAAGCTTTTTCCATTTTCATCAGTTTGAAGGCAATCTTATATAAAGCACAGGAGTGCCAGAGGACTACTAGGGCCTGACCAAGCCAGAGTAGGTGTAGCGGTGTAGTTGCGAAACATATTCCTCTAATTATGGTGACTCTTCCAGAAAATGACAGGTAAGATTTGTAGGAGAGGAGTATGAGTGTTTATTTTGTTTTTGCCCTCAATATGAATAACTTGGGGAGCTGAGTATTTGTTTTTCTGCAGTTATGTGCAGATACTAAGATGAACAAATTAAACTGTACTGCTAAGAGCTAAAAGGAGGAGAGGATATTTTATTGTACAGAAATGCTTCAGTTAGGGCCTCCTATAGCTAATAATGTTTAAAAGTTGGTGATACTCTTCCAACTACTGCATATAGTCTTGTTAACTACAAAGCCTTTTGTCCTTGTGGATAGTTGAAAGCTGTTGGGTTAGAATTTAAATTACACATGATCACAAAAAAGCAATCACTGCAGAAAGTGACAGACTGAAAATGAGCAAACAGAAGTGGAAGTCAATAAAATACATAAAATAAATAATTTCATTAAGAACAGATTGTCAGGTGCTTGGGGTAGGCAAGTCATATCCTACTCAGCTCTGCAGACATTAGGGTAATAGTGGGTATACGGCATAGAGTAATAATGGTTTATCAGGGACATATATGAGTATATCATGCATGATTTTGAAGGCATAAAATCAGAACATTGAAATACTTATCTTTTTTTTTTTTTTCCACTTCCTCACCAACTATTGATCAAGGGAGCGATGCACGATGAAACCATTAACAATAGTGACAGGTCATTCTGGTTTATTCTAATTTAACATATAATGTTCTGCTACCTTTTATTGGAAGTCATATTTATCAAATATTTCTGGTGTGATGTGATTGAAGTGACATTCTAAAAGCAGTCGGTAACCCAAAACTTCTGATTTGCTTGCATCAGTAACCCAGCAGGAGTTGAATGTTCGGAAAAAAGAGTTCAGTTTTAAACATATGTTTCAACCTCAGGCTGATGGTTACTCCTGCATCTTTCTTTTTTTTCTTTTTTTCTTCACTCCTTCTCTTGTCCTCTTTTATGGATGCTGGGTTTTTGGTCATAATCAAGAGAGCAATGTAATCAGGACTGTACAGAGCCAAAATGATGTGTTCCAAGTATCGGCTGGAATGAAGGCCTTATTGAGGAAAAAAATTGTTCAGTTGAAATTTGAAATAGTACCAACAGATAGAAATTTTTATTTTTAAAGTAGTCGGCAGCATTCACTAACTTACAGTGGCCATCACTACTTGATCTCATTTCTTCAAATTAATTTTTGTTTGTTTGCTTCTGGAATGTTGTTTTCAGAAACAGTGTTATTTTGCATTAGCAGGAGATTATCACTGATGATTAAAATTAAGGACCCTAATGGTATGCCATCAGCCCATTTAGATTTCATTGAAAACAGTTTCTCTTGGTACTTGAGCAATTATGAAGGCAAAGTCATTCTCTCAGATAACACAAGCCTTTTTTGTCATTGGTATGATAAACACACCCACATTTGGCTCTGAAAAGCCTGGGCTGGACTATTGGGCTCATTCAGCATCTTTGTTCTTTGTTGTTATGCTCTTGATCCTACCAACTAATCCCCATTTTACAAGTTCAGCAGTAGGATACCTACTTGTTAAAGAATCCGGACCCATTTTGTCATGGCCACACTTGTCCTCACTGTTGTGAGTGTGTGGAAAAATGATTTATCCAAAGCTAATTGTATCCCTCACCTTGAGGAATTCTGGTCTTCATAATTTACTTCAGTTAACAGCATGAGATTTAACGCCTCATACAGCAATTATATTTACACTTCTTAATTATTTTAGAGGAAGCAGTTTCATAGAAGTTAGATAAGATGTTACGTTTAGACCACGTTAGAAAAGCCGCTCTTTCATAGTTTTTTTTTTTTCCTGTTGTCTATGTTAGTTATAATTAGTTAACTAAATATTCATTGCTTACTGTTCATTATTGAAGCTTTGTTAGCACGTACCTTATAGTCATCCTAATAAATCATATTTTAATATTTTCTTGTTGAATAAAACAACTTCTTCACAATATCTTTTCTAAATTGTCTTCATGCCACTTTGATCAGACTACATCCTTTATAGCATCTTCTCTCTTAGAATTACTGTTTTAACTTGTTTCAATTAGAAAGGAAATCTGGTTGGAACTACGCAATGAGCGTTACTCTTTCTGAGATTCTTCCATCAGTTCCCCAGTCAGTAGGGATAACTCATCTTTTCCGTTTTTTTTTCCATAAAAAAAAAAAAAAACAGCAAAAGAAGACACATAGTGAATTAGATCCTAAGGTTTATCTGCCTTAACGTTCTTTCTCTGACAGGGGCTAAAAGCAGATTTTTAAGGGAAAAAAAAATCCAAACACAACTGTATGAAGTGCTGCTTTACTGGGTATACCTTTCATCTTCAACGAATCAGCTCTTGCCTGCCAAAGTATTAAGATGTGTCTTGTAAGAAATACTATATTTAATAGGAAGTAGTGTCTTGCCACCTGTTAATTGTCTGCTTTTTGACTCAATTATTTTGAGCATCTGTAAGTTTTTATGTCAATGACTGTGATAACTACTCTTGTGCAGAAAAACATACCTTCTTGCTGTGTCTAAGCCTTCTGTTTAAAGTTGTTTGGATTAGGTTTTCCATATCCTTTTATAGCGAGAAAATAACTGCTGCCTTTTTAGCTTGAGTATTAATGATAGTCTTGATCTCTCTTGTCTACTACTTGTTCTCTGTTTTCCCAGCTCTGTCTATTTTAGTGCCTTCTTATTTGGAGGACAAGCTAATTTCTTCATGCTTTAACTCATCCTTTTTGACTGAGTTATCCATTTTGACTGTCCTTGTACCTATGCAAAACAGTGCAATCTTTATAAAAAAGGACAATGAGGCTTACACACAATATTCAAGTTACAAATACACAAAGAACTTATGCAGTGGCATAATGTTTGGAAAGGAGCATTCACATCACCTGTCCAGTGAGTAATTTGTATGTGGAGACACTAGGCCCTGCTGGGCTTTGAATGATAGAGGAAACAGGCTTCGTGATGTGAGGGTTGGCTAGTTGGGGTAATAGTATCAAAACAAATGGGTAAATGTAGGATAAACATTAGAAAAACTGTCTTGACTGTTAGTTCTGTAATAATTTGGAACTTTCCTTGGAGAAATATTGGAAGACTCATTTCAGGAGATG
>JACDJE010000180.1:178159-193906 GCA_016647715.1 Pavo muticus
AAAAAAAAAAAAAAAACCCAAACAGACAAAAATATCGGGATATTCCCTTAGACTTATTTGCATTTTTGATAATTTGGGGGTAAATCTTGAGCTATGTTTTGCATAGCAAAAATTTGTATTGGTCAAATGTGATACCTGGATACTTTCAAGGAGTTTCTCATTTCACCTGAGCTCTTATCAGACAAGAAATTAAGGTGGTGGTTTTTTTTTGGTTTTTTTTTTTTGTGTCAGAATTAGTTGTAATTGTGAGACTGTTCTACTTAGTTATAAGGAAAACATAACTTTTAGTTTGAGGTTACAAACAAAATCTCCTAAATACAGTGCTGTGCCATCAGATATATTTAATCTGCTCCCACAGATGTGAAGGTTAGCATATAACTGAGCAGAAGGGGAAATAACACGAGACTACTCATGAAGTGAATCTTAGATTGAATATTTTTGCATGTAATTTTATACCAATACAGCTTCCTTGAAACATTACATTCTTCCTAGTATCCCATTGAAGCCTTTTCATTTAACAAGTATGACTAATTAATGGAAAATGATAAAGTCTTAAAATAGCACTAAGGAAAATTTTACCAAAGTCTGTGCCTTAGATTTATGTATTTAGCAAAGATAATTTCATTGTGTATGTTCTTCATTTGTAACTTTGATAACACTAAAAATAGTGGAAGAATGCTGCTGCCAGCAGGTAATTTCACTGATTTTTGAAAGTGTAGAAGAAGATTACTATGGTTCTTCCCAAATTTATTAAACTTCCAAATCTGATCATTATCTGTCCTCTGATCTCAGCTGAGTGGTATTTATGGGGTTTGTGTCAGTGCCTTCAGTGATGTTATGAGGACTGTGTTTTCATACTGATGAGCTGGTCTGGGCTGCATTCTTCTCCGATATGGTCACTGTGGAGTTTTTTTTTTTTAAGCACAGGCTTTCAGAGCTCTTGCTTCCTGTTTCTATTCTGTTAAATTTCGGTATAGTGTGTTGGGAAAATTCCACTTGTTATTTGGGATATTATTTTATTTCTAATTTCAAGCTATCCTAAAATGTATGCTAATTTTTATGTTGATTGATCTCCTTGCTCCTCAAAGTTTTGCTTGTTGTCTGTAGAAGTCTCTCTGTGAATACTTTTTTGCTTTCAAGGAGCTGAGAAGTTAGTTTTCCTATATGTATTCTACTGAACTTCATAGCCAATATATTAGAGTCATGGTCAACGCATATAAAGTGTGATTTTCCTAATGATCTGAATATGGATGTATTTAACATTACAGTAAAAAAAAAAAAAAAAGCCTTTAGATCTAAGGACTAAACTAAAGGAAGTGTTATTCATATAGCTTAAAATTCTAATAGCATTTTTCAAACGTATGCTTCAGCAGGGCACAAATGTTCTGAATACTGAATAATCTGCAATACAGAAAGATAAATATTAACTTACATATGTATTTAATTATTACCTAATTCCCTTTTATCGTACTGAAGAATTTTTAGGTCAAGCTCACAACAAATTGTAAATTTTTTTTTGTTTCTTTGATTGTCGTTTGTTGGGTTTTTTTTAATTAGATGAGTGGTGAATACTCCTATGCCTAACGCCTTTCATCCTACCTTTTAAGTCGTCATGATATAAAGTACATCAGATGTTTCATACTTAGCATGACTTATATTTTCACTTTATGAAGGCGACAAGCAGAAAGCTGTTAGGAAGTGGCTTGAAGATCTTTTGAGTTCTTTTCTAAAGATACAAATGACTGTGGTAGCAATGACTGAGCTTAAAGGTTTGGCTTGTTATTATTATTATTTTTTCCCAACTGAAAGGATTTCTTTGGTTTTCAGCCCCCTCTGAAAGCCTTGCCTATCATAAGACATCTTTCAGAGGAGATGCATGAAGTTTTATTTCAGTATTTCAATTGTGATAGTGCTCATACTCAGAGTTAATGGCCGATGTCCCTCAAAAGCAGGATTAAGGATTCTTTGGCAAGTGTTGGATGCAACAATCGAATGGAAGATTTATGTCAGTGAGAATTAATTTCCCACACTTAAGATAAATAACAGCACTGTGTAATGCTGAAGGATTCGTAACTATTACAGTGACAAATACATGAAACAATTTGTTGTAATATCATCTTGACAAAGGTGTAATAGGACCTGAATTTGTTTTGCTTAAGAACGTATTTATTGATAGCACTTTGATTTTTCCAAAACAAAAATTGAACTTACTTTTGACAAAGATGTATTAACATTTAATATATCTGCTCTTTTAAGTTGTTTCCTGGAGGAAAAACAAACAAACAAACAAAAAACCACTATGCAAATACTTGTTTGTGATGCAGATCACTTATTTTCAGTGGAGTTAACTTTTCATCAGGAAATTGCCTACAGGAAAGCTGGGGAGGGCCTTTTTATAAGGGCATGTAGTGACAGGATGAGGGGAAATGGTTTTAAACTGGAACAGGGTAGATTTAGACTAGATATCAGGAAGAAATTCTTTACTGTGAGGGTGATGAGACAGTACTGGAACAGGTTGCCCAGCGAGGTTGTGGATGCCCCCTCCCTGGAAGCATTCAAGGCCAGGCTGGATGTGGCTTTGAGCAACCTGGTCTAGAGAGAGGTGACCCTGCCTACAGCAGGGAGTTGAAACTAGGTGATCTTAAAGGTCCGTTCCAACCCAAACCATTCTATGATTCTATGAAATATCACCTTTAATCTCACCAGGGTTTTTTGTGACTTGTCAGCTGTAATTTTCCTCCTTGTGTTTAAAAAAAAAAAAAAATTCATTTCATGTAAAATTAATCACTGAAGCAAAGACCATTTCTAAACAGTATTATAAAACAGTGTCGTGTCTCAAGTATTGACATTGATCTCAGTACTTGATGGAATTGAATGTGTGTAATACAGTTTCAGAATATTTCAGTGTTCCATGTACTACGTGAAACTCTGATTTTGACTGTTTTGATTCTCTGCTTGCAAATACAGACTTTTTTTTTTTTACTCTTAAAACTTAATAGAAATGCATAGGGTCTGCACTAATGTTATGATTTTAAACACTGTGGCCTGTATCTGCCTTCTTTTTTAGCATAAACTCTGTGGGAGGTGGAACTACACAGATACACGTACACTTAATTGTGTGTATATATACAAGGAAGAGGAAGATGCCACTTATTGGTTTTAGAGCCCAGAGGTGAATTTTAACAGCTTCCCAGGGAACCCGAGTTCTTTGGAGACTGAAGTTCCTATGAGATTTGTGAAAATAAGCAATGGGAGAAGAGGGAGGGAGAAGAGAGCAAGTTTGTGCATTTAGTGCTCCCAACAAGGAAGATACTTTTATTCCCTCTTACCTTTTGTTAGACATCAGAGTCTGTGTTGAGCACCAAGAATGAGATGTAGGTCTGTAGGATGTTGAGCTTCATTAATTCTGTCATGCATAATTACCTCTTTTTATTGTAATTGCCTGGCAATCAGGGAGTTAAAAAAAAAAAAAAAGACATTATTAGCCTTTGGTATTCTGTTAGTGCATGTAAATTCTTAACATTTCACTGTCTGAAACATGAGACTGCTATTGGAATGAACTTTTCTTTTGGAAAGGGAATTGCTTGAATGAGTAGCAGAAGGCTGAAAGTGTGTGTGCATGGGAAGGCATGCTTTTCTGTCATTGCAAAGCAAGGTGTAATAAAGATGGTGTTTTTGCTGGCTGAGGAATTGTACTGAATACTAAAAGCCAGCAGATGAGAGCGGGGTCGGTTTTCAGTATTAGAACATTAAGTGTTTTCAGGCAGAGTTTGAATGAATGATGGTTCTGCAGTGGCTTATATGAACACCTTGCAGAGGGAGAAAAGCAACTGCACTGAAAAGAAAAATGTCAGATGTATTTTATTTGTTTAGAAATAATTTGTTTTGCAGGACTGGGATATCCTACCACGTTAAGATGTTCTCATGAGGTTATGTTTCTTCTGATTTCTCAGCAGTATTCTCCCAGCCTGTGTTCCAGAGTGCACAGTGAGTGTGTAGTTCAAGGTGTATCCTATCTAGCCACAATTAGGATCGAGTTATTTAAATGTTATTTATTTAAAATGGTGCTTGCACCAAATCATGCCAAATATAACATACCAAATTTCGTAATAGAAAATAAAATTGTAGGTAAATATCGTTAGACTGGGATCACCGATGGAGTCACAGGGAGAAGCCTGGATTACAGAAGTACTTTGAAACAATAATCTAACTCCATTCTTAGGAGTTTTCCATTCCCTTTTGTTAAGAAAAGAGAATTAAAAAACAACACAATCAAAACCAGGTTTCCAACACTTACTGCTGTAGATCTGTTCTGAAAATAAAAGTCCTTTCTGCCCCAATTATTGTCAGTCAGTATGACCTCAACATGCGAGTTAGATCCCCTCACTGAGGATCTCAGTTACTTTTCTATCCTGTGAAGAGCAGTCTCCTGGCTCCTGCCTTTGATGGTATCTAAAGAAAGTCATGAAGAGGAATTCAGCACCATAGTTTGTTCAGAATTAAGATCACTTGGGGATGGCAGTGTTGTAGTTTACTGGGAATAGTTGTGATGTATGAGCAACACTGATAATAGTATTGCTTGTCTCTTTAGTTTGATCATCAGTCTTACTGAAGTCATCAATCTACACAAATTTGATTCATATTCTGATTTTAGGCACTCTTCCTGTAATTTCAGTGACTTATTTTTCACCTTAGCACTTTCTAAAGCATTAGCTCCAAATATTGATTGTTTTCTGGCAGTGTAAGTAATTAGCACAATCTGAGATTGCGCCTTCCCTTCAGTGGTGCTTCAGTATTTCAATGATAGATTTGAAATCTATGTTGTGTACATAAGTGGCAGTGATATGGCAACCTACAGTTGTTTCCAAGCAATTTGGTCTTCATACAAATTAATGAAGTTATCATTGTGCATTGCAGCCTGTAGATGAAGGACATGGATGTGGTGCTCCCTTTATCAAGTAGTTCAGATGCCTGCATAGGCATGCCAGATAAGACAGCTATGAACAAAAATTGCAGTGAGACTTTTCCAAAAGAATAACATCTGGATCTCACTGGATGTGTAAAATATGTTGAAATGATGAGAAATTATATGGAAGAGAGAATAAGATGATCACTTATGAGTCAGTATGAGCTGTTTTAAATGTCCATAAAATACTTTTTCATAATCTTGTCAAGTTTCATCTAATAGATGAACTTTGTAAATCAATTTGTATTAGTCCAGTCAGTTAAGTAGATATACCCAGCTTTGCGGGAGGTGAGAATGGCATCCAAATGGCTTTTTGCACCATTGCTGGCTCAGGGGCCGTACCTGAACAAGGATAAGGATAGATGACCAGGGGAAGGTCCCACACTGAGCTTTGTGAGCTTAGCAGAGGCTGAGAGCCTGGCAAGAGCTTGTCCTTGTCTGCTGGGCAGCTACAGGGTGCCCATCTTTCTGGTGGCCATGGGCACTGGTGTGGTAACCTTGACCCACAGTCTCTGTGCTGCTGGCTCCTTGGCTTGATGTAGGCTGCTGTGTTTTAGCTGCTATATGCTTATGCAGAGGCTGTGATTTTTAACTCTGCTGAACTAGTCAGGAAGAGATAAAACTTGTGTATAGTCAGCTCCATAAAGTGAACTAAAATAAACTTTGTTTCAATTAAAGGGAGAGTATTTATACTGCTTTTATCTACTGGTTTAATAACATTTTTCAAAGTCACATCTTCGGGGGTGTGTGGACAATTTCATTGTGCAGACCAGCTCATAGTTATACCCAGACCTCCTTGAGTTGGGACTGAGCACGCTCAGATATTACTATGATATGGCCACATTCTTTCTGAATGTTTTCTCTGCAGTATATGTAGATCCTTCAGCAAAAGGTGCTTACATAAAATGAGTGATTGTTGAACAGAGATCTTAAATATAGCATTGATGTGACTTGATTTTTGAGGGAAAATGCTTTCCTGGAATAAATTAATCTTTGTCGGCTTTCCCTGAGGATGGCAGTGATTTCTCAAAACATAAGTATTTCTGTCTACTCCACATGTCACTCCAGTACTTTTTCTAAGCAGTAGCTCAGTTTTAAGCTCTGTTGCTCCCCAGCTACAGTGCGTTGCTGCTATGGGACAACATTTGTGCTTTGTTTTTTGTTTTGTTTTGTTTTTTCAAAGAATGTATATGTGGTTAACAGGGAAGCAAGGATTTACATAGCTGCTGTGCTAGTATATGCTCTATTAGAATACGCTTTGTTATCACAATGGGAGTTTACCGTTTTTGTTTGTGTAATTAAGTTTTAAGAATAGAACAGAAGATCATGAGGCTCAGTGAGATCTTAGCAGTGTGTGTAGGTGGCTGATGGCAGTGCACAAAGGCTGTGGAACCAGACTCTTCCTCCAGTGCCCAGCAAGAGGTGAGAAGCAGTGAATACACACTGAAATGTAGTAAATTCCATTTTAACGTAAGAAAAGACATTTTACTCTGAGCACAATTGAACACTGATACAGGCTGCTCAGAGGGGTTGTGGAGTGTCCACCTTGGAGGTATTCAAAAGCTTGAGTGGGCACAATCATAAGCCATCTGCTCCAAATGACCCTGCTTGAGCTGGGTGTTGGACTAGATGGGGGTGGAAGGGGGGGCTCTCAGCCTTTATGATGCTGTGAACCTGCCATGGGTACTGCTTATAATAAGAAGTATTTTAATTCCAGTACTCTAGTGGTAAGGTTTCTTCATTTCATAATATGAGACACAGAATATAGAATGGCTGCCAATTTTTTTTGTGGACAGATGTTGAAGAATAATGTCCTTAAAAACAAAACAAACAAGCAGTCATAGTCATCCATTCAGGGAGAAAGCCAAAAAAGATGCTGTTTAAGTCACTCAGTTGTGTATGGTGAATGACTTAATACTAAATGTTTACTTGTAATTACACCTGTAGGATTTCGTATTTTCCCACGAATGGCAAGTATTTCTGTTCAGTAAGAGGCTTCAGAAACCAGGTAGGACTGGTCCATGAGTAATTCGCAAATAGGAAACTCGTTCTTTCATTTTCTTTGTCAAGTAAGTTTGTCAGCTTCGAAACAATACCAGTGTATTTTTCAAAAGTATTTTAGAGTCATAGCCTGTAGAGTATACACAAGAACTTAGTTACTAAGATTCTAAAGGTAAGTTTGCATTAATTTTTAAGAACTGGAAACTAGGCTAAGCTGAGCTCTGCTTCCTGGGGACTTAAAACAGTTGATCTTGCTTGAGATGTGCTTGAAATAAATTTAAAGCTTGTAACATNAAAAAAAAGGAAAAAACAATTTTTTTTTGAAGTGTATAGAAATTGCTCCAAAAGTAATACCTTCAATTTATTTTCCAGCAACAAAGAGCACAATAACATTACTTGATAGAGCAAATTCTCAGCTATAAAACGCTATTTTTCAACATAGTCACCACCATTAGCTATGCATTTTCACCAGTGATGAACAAATCTTGCATGCTGTGTTCATAAAAATCTGCATGTAAAACGGAACATTGGTCAGAAGGTTCAACCTCTACTGCCATACCACCAACATCCACCTCTGATGTCGTGGGTCAACATAATAAAATAAGAGGCATTACTTTTGGTGCAGCTCTCGTGTATAGGCATGATCACTCTCTTATTTAGTCCAAGTAATAACTAAAACAGTAATAAACATAGTCACCATCTCTACAGTCATGAGTGCTTCTTTGGTGATGTTATTGTACTCTAAAGCATGGCTAGATAACAATTAGATTGCTTAAGTTTTAAAGATATCATCTGTAGAGAGAATTATCATCTGTATTATGAGTATCTATCTGTATCTCACTTTCAATTACTTCCTATTCTACATATCAGAAAACAGACCTAAATGTGGACATAGGCTATCTTCAGATTTACCTGGCCAGCAAATAATAGCTTGGAGGAGATCTGGTTTCCTTCTATTCTTGAGTTGCTCGTCCACTGTCAGTTCTATTGAAAAGCTGGCTGTCAATACATGGTCTGGCAACATCCACAGTGCTTTAGGGGAAGCAGAGAGTAATGGTGGAGAACCTAATGCTTTTTATCCTTAATATTTCCTAATTGATAACAGGAGCCATGTAACTGGAAGTGTTATGTCTAATATGAGGTGTAAAATCATCTCTACTTGTACCTAAGACAAAGTTTTTCACCAGATTGCTGTGTCTACAGTCTTGGGTAAATTCCATCTGGGATAAAATTCTGCTTGCTGAAATACTCATTGTACTAAACAGCTGTTTATTTCCATCCCAGAAACAGATATGCGTAGAGTGAATCTTCCCTAGTCTGTGGGATGTATGTGGATGAGAGGCTCTGTTTTGGGAGTAGTAGTTTAGTACAGATTTCAACCATGGGACTGCAGAGTGAGGAACTCAGCAAATCTTATTAACTTGCAAAATAGATTAAACTGAAGTCTTTTTCTCCAGGAGGCAAGCAGCCAAGGGAAAATAAAATTGTGAAGGTTTTCCTTGCCCAAGTTCTGAGCCAGCATGTGAGTGCTGGCTTCAGTTGTCTGTTAGAGAGGTAAAGTCAGATGTTTTTCTCATCGGAGTGACCCTTGAACCTCACTGTGATTTAGGGAATTTTGCATGCAGAAGGGTGAGAATCAGCTGTCCTCACAACTCTGAAGACAAGGTACTCAGCTGTCTAGCAATTAGAGATGGAGGAAAAAAAGATGACTTCTCTTTCTGCGGTTTGCTTTAATTATTAGTCTAATATTACCATGATGATGTGTATGCTCTTGCTTTCTTAAATGCTATGTGTCTATCAGTGCTTGGTATTGACAAATAGTTTTGCACTCTTTTCTAAATCCAATTACTGTAATATGTTTGTTTTATATAGCAAAGGAGGCATTAATGCATCTAACGCTGTTTTTGGTATTTTTGTTTACCAGCTGAGAGAAGAGGGTTGAGATTTGTGCTAAATTCTGTACGTATTTGTCATGCCTTGGAGAAACGAGGCTTATTTATGCTAAAAGATCTGACCACTGTGATGGTGCTGCAGGTAGCAGAGGATGATGCAGGAGGCAGAGGGAGGGAGTGATGGTCCTTTCCACCTCACTCTGGTCATATCATGGGGCACTGATCATCTCTGGGTCTGTTTTAGTCTTGAGAAAAGAAGACTGAGAGGGACCTGATCCATGTCTATAAATATCTAAGGTGTGGGGGGCAAAGTGGCGAGGCCAGACTCTTTTCAGTGGTATGTGGAGACAGGACAAGGGGAAATGGCCAGAAACTGGAGCATAGGAAGTTCCGCACAAGTGTGCGCAGGAACTTTTTTACAGTGAGGGTGACAGAGCACTGGAACAGGCTGCCCAGGGAGGTTGTGGAGTCTCCTTCTCTGGAGATATTCAAGACCCGTGTGGACACCTACCTTTGCGACCTGGTGTAGGGAACCTGCTTTGGCAGGGGGGTTGGACTCAATGATCTCTGGAGGACCCTTGCAACCCCTACGGTTCTGTGATTCTGTGATCTCAAGTCAGTCCCCTAGGTTTGTGGTGAGGACAGGTGGGCTGCCTTGCAGTGCATGGAGGCATTTTTTACTTGGCAGCAGAGATTCTTGCTAGCTCTGTGTGGTAGCTACAAACATGCAAACTGTATGTGCTGTTCGTGGGGATGGAGTGGAAGACAGGAAAGAGTAGAATAGTGGGGGAAGGGTGAGAAGTAGTTGTCTTGGTCCTTTTGACATCCCTCCAAAATGTAAATTGTGTTAGATAGAATACATTGTAATATGCTATTTGCAAGATACTCAACATTATTCAACGTTACTATGAGATGAATGAACACGTTTTGTTTCATACAGCTTGAGTTTTTTTGTTAGTTTTTTGTTGTTGTTTTAAATGCATGCCTTTTTTTTTTTNACTTTATTTGTAAAATATTCATTGTTTTCATTCACTTTATATTCTATAAGTACATAACCAGAGCACATGGTTGAAGGATTTACCTTTCTCCTTAGAATTTATTTGACTCTTAGAAAGTTACATGGGAGATACCTAGATGATTTTTTCATAGAGGCAAAATTAATTCTGCTCTGAGTAAGATCTTCAGAAGGATCACAGCCAACTTTTTATGTAATATTTTCTGTTACAAGTCTGGAAGATATTCTCACAATTTGTACATCATAAGCGATCTAGACTCAAAGTGCAGAATTGCTTGGACAAAATGTTGTGGTTTATAAACATATTTGTCACATGTCCTGAACAAGCCAAAATTAAAAAAGAACATTCTACAATTACTCGAAACAAGATTGTTTTGGTATGACACCATACAGGTTCTCAAATTAAAAAGCAGATGCTCTGTAGTTATGTAAGAAACGTGACTACATTTCTTGTGGATTATGGCAGATATATTTAAACAAAAGCATGTTTGCAAATATCTTTATTCATGTTTAATAAAACTAATAAGTTTTTCTTAAGAAAACTTTTTAATACTTTTCCCCAAGTTGTACCATCATAGTGTATTAGCATGTTGCATCAGTAGGTACTTTAGAATTGAATTTTCAGAGTGTTTGAAACTAGTCTGGAAACGGAAATGTTTGCTCAGTAAATACTTGCACAAACATTAGTGACTGGCAAAACACAACTGAAGACAGTACAGTTGCACTGTCTATCTATTGCAGATCTCTTTAGAGCTGGTGCTTGCTGTGCCTGAGAGTGCATTCCATGCCTGCTTTTCAAGCAGCAAAAGACCCCACGAAATAAAGCTGTGCAATATGCTGGGTATAGATCCAGGGTCCCCGATTTAACAAGTATATGTGATATATTTGCTTTTTGTTTTTAACACATAAATTTCCACCTTAATTCTATGATTCTTACATGCTACCGTGGAATTTTTGCACAGGATTTTACTGCAAGTATCTCACTGATTTCTATTGCTGAGAATCCTAAGGGATCCTGGTGGCATTTGAGTAACCATTTTGTTTTAATGGTTTTGCTTCTTTGGAGGTTTTAAAAAGATTAAAAGCTAAATTAATAGAACCATCCTGAACACGTTTTGCTTGTACTTTCTTTGGTGACTTTGAGTAGAAGCCTAGCTTGGAGTGGCACAAAGATTGCATTGTCAGTGTGAAGTCATTGCGCACGCACTTACTCCACTGGTTTCTCTGCCTTTGCATAGAGTTATTTGACAATCCCTTGTTAGTTCCAGAGCAGAGCTTATAAAGGCTAACAGGGGTTTGTATTACAACTGACAGCTGGCACTAGGCTTTAATAGAGAGCAATTGTAGTGAGAACTGCAAGTTTTGATAACATTCAACAAATATGCTCTTAAAGTAAGAATCATATTGAAAGATGAGTACAGGAAAACAAGAATATACGTATGTCTCCTGCTCCTCAGCGTGAAGCACATGTTGTCAAAACATGCTGTTGGCAGACATCTAAATAACCAGTAATTGATATCAGACTTCACTGGAAACACTTAGACCGTGGGTTTCCAACCTTTTGACTTGCCTGGGCCACATTGAGTGAAGAAGAGTTGTCTTGGGCCACTTATACATAGGTTGCTCGAAAAGTAATGCCTCCTATTTATTTCAATAGAAACGACAGCAGACCCAGAGAGCAGAGTTATGCTTTAATAAAGCAAATTCTAAGCCACAAAATACTATTTTTTCCACATAGTCACCACTATTAGCTATGCATTTTTGCCAGCGATGAACAAGAGCCTGCATGCCATGCTTGTAAAAATCTGCATCAGCAGATGTGACCACTGTTGCTGTCACCACTGCTGAAATGCACCACCCTCTGCCTCAGTGTGCTCACATCCACTGTTTGGTCTCCGTTAACGTTCAGCAAGTGTTAATGAATGTCAATGGGTGCCATTTCTTCTGCATGGAGGAATTCAGTGACACAGTTTTGCTTCATCCACACTTCCATGTCAGATGATGTTTTGTCAGACTGCCCCTCTGCTGCCATCTGTCACATGGCAACAGAAGCTATCAAAATATGGGTAGGAAGGTTCAACCTCTATTGCTATGCCACCAACATCTGCCTTTGTTAGGGGATGTTGACATGGACCAACATAATAAAACAGGAGGCACTACTTTCAGAGCAGCCCTCGTATGTAATATAGTTAATATATATAAGTAACAAAACTTATTTTAAGGTTATTTTTATTAAAACGTATAAAAAGACAGCAACAAAAGCATAAAACTAGTGGAGTATTTGACCTCATTTTTGTGAAACTAACGCATCAGTCTGATTCGATGGCAGCGGTTGCAATTCTTAGTGAGTCCTCAAGGTCTTTATCAGAGATTTTTGATGAAATTTTAATCTTCTTGTGCTTCATCCTTGAAAACAGGTGTTCACAAATGTATGTACTGCTAAAATGTGATCATCTGAATAAGGCATGACAGTGAGGTGAGGGATGTTTCTAGCAAGAGAGAGTTTATAAAAGTCTGGTAAAGAGGCATGATCAAATTTGTGGTTGCAAATCTATACATCCCATTTGAAAATTTACAGGTAATGTATCTATGTTGACTGAAAATGGAGTCACAAATCAAAAAAAATGATGTGGGTTTTTTTTTTTTTTTTTTTTTTTCAATCTTGAAACCTACTCTCCAATTCCTTTATCAAAACAGAAGGCATGGCTGCATGTTCTTCTCTGTTCACAGGACTGCATTTAGCCAGTGTATCAAAATGCGTAACGTTATTTGCCACCACTTGAGCTGGCACCGCACTGCACCCCGTACCCTGGATTCAGCCCAGGTGGGGTTAGCAGCACACTGATTGGTGCTGAGGGGCTGGGCTGGGCTTGGTGGGCCAGAGCCATTGTCATGATGGTACAGGGCAGAGGGCGGCTGCTGTGCTAGCTGGGCCAGGCTGTGGGTTGGACATACCTGACAGTCTGTGAAAGTATTGAAATAGTCTGTTTCTTTGGATTACAAATGGAAAGACAAGACTTGTATTCCTAATTTCTCATTTTCTTTTCGTTGATGTTGTTTTGTATTCTTGATAACACAAGTCTTATAACCTGGACTTCACACGATCTTTTTAGGAAAAAAAGACAAGAAGTTCATTGTCCAGACTTTGTGAATTCACCCTTAAGTACCTATCCACATCGTATACCATAGTTGGCATCTCTGTTGTGCTAAGACAGAAGTAGACTTAAACAAGGACAAATCCATCACAGGTCAAGGAGGAGAACTATTTCACTGTCGTGAATCTGTGGGTTCGGTGTTTGTCTACTGGAAGGTTAAAATTTGATGTGATAATTTAGAACAGCTGCTCTTTGACAGAAAGATTCACTTTCGACAAGGGAAGAAAAAAACATATGGTATAAGTTGTCACGATGCCAACCCTGAGTAACCGAAGAAGCAATGCAGGACAGTTCTCTAAGCAGTATGGTTGAAATAATGCATTTTTACTTACCTTCAGCACTTCCAATTGTTATACTTATTTTGAATCATACCTTATTCCATGATACTATTTTTGTTGTTATTTTAAAATAAAAGACATGATTCAGTGACAGAAGAGGGTTGTAGGATTAAAAAAGATACGGTTTGTTCATAATCCTCTCCAGATCTCTCTTTGTACTGCAAAAATATATCAAGGCTTCATAAAACAATTTCTTCAGGGTTTTCAACCATAACAACATGCTTTGTTGAATGCATGAGTTCGTTTGTTTTTAGCAGAGTTTTTAAGCATTCACGTATGTCACATTGCCATTATACACATGCTTAAATTCTAGTAAATTGAGCATGTGAATAACAGGAAACCTAATGAAATTTGTCTTTTACTGTGGTTAGCTGAAGCGGTAGTGGTCAGCTCACATGTAGGAATGAATTGGTCATCAGGACTTCAGAATCCTAGGAACATTTAATTTGAAGGAACAGCTTTGCATAAAAATTAGTTTTAAGTAAAATAAGTGTATTCCCTGCTGTCTTTGATTTGGCACAGATTTTTAATGGGAGGAGAATAATAGAAGAAATTAGAAGTACTCTGTACTTAGCTCTAAGAAATGCCGAGAACAAGTGACTAAAAGCCCTCCGCTGGCCATCTACTTATGTCTAAAAATGTGTCTTTTTTCTTTTTTGTCAGACATTAAGTAATAGGAATATGTTAAAAAAATAAATAAAAATCTTTCTTTTAGGAAAAAAAATAACAAAAAATTTCTAAGATGGTTTTTATAAAGCAGTAAAACATTTTTTAGTGGTCATCTGTTACCCAGCTGAAGTAAGAAAGGCCGTAAAGTTTATGTAACATTATATTAAAGTCAGATATTAAACATGCTCTTTGATGTTTTGCAACATTATACAGAGATTTGACCTAACCTGAACAGTCCCTTAGTATCTATAGAGCTAATTCTAAGATTCAGATATATGTGCCTAAATGTATTATGGAGGAGTTTTAAATTTTGCGTTATTCCCAGGAAGCCATAAGATGCAATAAGAACTATTCTTTTTATACAAAGAAATACAAACAAATTATTCAATTGTGTGTCGTTCCAGTTTAAGAGGGGCATCTCTAGCTGCTGTAGTGTTCTCCTTGAGACTACAAAATAACATGAATTCTCCCAAGCTTCAACAGGACTTTTTTTNTGTGTCAGAATTAGTTGTAATTGTGAGACTGTTCTACTTAGTTATAAGGAAAACATAACTTTTAGTTTGAGGTTACAAACAAAATCTCCTAAATACAGTGCTGTGCCATCAGATATATTTAATCTGCTCCCACAGATGTGAAGGTTAGCATATAACAGAGCAGAAGGGGAAATAACACGAGACTACTCATGAAGTGAATCTTAGATTGAATATTTTTGCATGTAATTTTATACCAATACAGCTTCCTTGAAACATTACATTCTTCCTAGTATCCCATTGAAGCCTTTTCATTTAACAAGTATGACTAATTAATGGAAAATGATAAAGTCTTAAAATAGCACTAAGGAAAATTTTACCAAAGTCTGTGCCTTAGATTTATGTATTTAGCAAAGATAATTTCATTGTGTATGTTCTTCATTTGTAACTTTGATAACACTAAAAATAGTGGAAGAATGCTGCTGCCAGCAGGTAATTTCACTGATTTTTGAAAGTGTAGAAGAAGATTACTATGGTTCTTCCCAAATTTATTAAACTTCCAAATCTGATCATTATCTGTCCTCTGATCTCAGCTGAGTGGTATTTATGGGGTTTGTGTCAGTGCCTTCAGTGATGTTATGAGGACTGTGTTTTCATACTGATGAGCTGGTCTGGGCTGCATTCTTCTCCGATATGGTCACTGTGGAGTTTTTTTTTTTTAAGCACAGGCTTTCAGAGCTCTTGCTTCCTGTTTCTATTCTGTTAAATTTCGGTATAGTGTGTTGGGAAAATTCCACTTGTTATTTGGGATATTATTTTATTTCTAATTTCAAGCTATCCTAAAATGTATGCTAATTTTTATGTTGATTGATCTCCTTGCTCCTCAAAGTTTTGCTTGTTGTCTGTAGAAGTCTCTCTGTGAATACTTTTTTGCTTTCAAGGAGCTGAGAAGTTAGTTTTCCTATATGTATTCTACTGAACTTCATAGCCAATATATTAGAGTCATGGTCAACGCATATAAAGTGTGATTTTCCTAATGATCTGAATATGGATGTATTTAACATTACAGTAAAAAAAAAAAAAAAGCCTTTAGATCTAAGGACTAAACTAAAGGAAGTGTTATTCATATAGCTTAAAATTCTAATAGCATTTTTCAAACGTATGCTTCAGCAGGGCACAAATGTTCTGAATACTGAATAATCTGCAATACAGAAAGATAAATATTAACTTACATATGTATT
>JACDJE010000180.1:195237-588425 GCA_016647715.1 Pavo muticus
TTTTTTTTTTTTTTTTTTTTTTAATGTGATCTTACTACTGAGATGACAGGTATGGGCAGTTATTTTAACAAGCTGCTCTTCAAATCTGTTCTAGGAATTTCCAAGTTTTGCTCCCTTAAGAGTCATGTGGAAAACTAAAGCAGAGCTGCGGGATTGTGACTTGAAGTGAAGTCAAGGTGTATTAATCATGAACGTGAGATCACTGTTCCAACTGTAAAACTGGCACTCACCCTGAAAAAATACAGGAGTTGGGTAGGAAGCAGGTCATATTAAGCAGAATAAAACGTTCAGAAATCTCAGTTAACCATGGCTAATGAACATTCTGTTTCATAAATTAAGACCATTTGTTAAGCTGCTTGTTATACATTCTATAACCTCTGTGATTTCAGGGCCAAATTTGATTGTGAAGATGTGTTGTCCAGAGCATACACCACAAGGCTGTATGAATATGTATTTGTTAACACGGGGTGGAAGTAGAAAGGCATTTAATTGCTCCTTTTGTGCACCATTTAATAAGCAATAGCCGTCTTGTTTCTCCTGCTGTGTGAGGGGATGAACTGGCAGTGAAATGAGCTGCAAAAGGGGAATCGCCTACCGTATCTTTTCTCTGCCTGCACTAAGTACAGCAGATGGTGAAGAAAGAGGTTTTTTTTTTTTTGAAAGAGTCAAAACAGGAAAGTGGATGGGAAGAGAGAAGAGTGGAGGGAAGATGTTGCCAGGGTAAGTAAAATAGACCTATGTAATTCTTTCATTAAAATCTAAATGCTTCTGTTAGTGTTCCTAAAAAATAAAATAATTGAAAAGAGGCTGTGATGAGAAGGGGAAGCATTGATTTGTGTTGGGATGGGAGTAAGAATTCATGGTGTCTTGGAAAGGCAGATGAACATCTCCATGTCAGCCTTCTTCTATGCTTAATTGCCAAAGATGACATTCAGGTTTACAAAAAGCTGTAGTGAGTGAGTGTTTAAAGTCTGGATATACGGTAGGCGCTACGCCTATCTATCTATACCTATCTGATGATTCCCTGAGAGAGAGGTGGAGGAAGAGCATAGCAGAGCTTTTGGGGCTAAGGAAGAGATAATCCTTGCTCTCCCGCACACCAGTGTTGCTGATCTTTGTAATCCACAGTGAATCTGAAATTGAGATATGAATGGCATTAATTTCCATGTGATGGGATTTCAATAGTTCTGATTCACATTTGCATGTACTAACAACCTAACCTTTCAATTCTCAGTTGCTCCCTCAAAAGTGAAATATAATGTTTTCTTAATTCAAAAACACATGGACACACAAACAAAAAAGCCTACAACCCAAATCCTGCGGTAAAAGCAGGTGTTCAGGCAGAAGTCTGTTTGGTATAAAGTTTGTTTAAAGATGGATTAAGGGCTTCTTTGGATTTGAGTACATTGCTTATCTGTGCAATAATTACTTTCTAGGACCAATGTGTTTAAATCACTGCCTTAAAACTCAGGCATGCCTTCTATCTCAAATTCTTTTATAATTAGGGATTATCTTATAGCCTATCAGCTATCCATCTGTTGGTAAGCTTCCTGCTCTGTTTTGCAATCGTAGGAGGCAAGTTTTTACTGCATACTAGCATGTTAGCATCAGATCCACAGATGTGCATACACAGATTGCACATCTGCCGGATTGAAAAATCATCCAACATAGAGGTGTTTTTTTGTCTTTTGTTTTTAATGGCAGCAAATATTTTAATGTATTAGTATAAAAGAAACATCTGCTTTTATGACTACATAAATGGCACTGTAAGTAGTTTACTAGAGAAAAAAAATTGTAGTTCTAAGTGCCTAACGCCTAGGTCGAGGAGAAAGTCGATTGATTCAGATATTGTTTCAGATCATTTTTCATAAGGTTTTTTAATTTGTTTGTTTGTTTTTTAGTTTGTTGTTTTTGTGCTGCACTCGAGGATTTCTGCTTCTCAGTTGTTGCTGCTTTTCACTTTCCTTGGAAGCACTTGATTGGCTGCAGCTAGCAGTCAGATGCAGCTCAGGGATACTGATTCTCCAGAATTGTTGCCTTCTCCTAGGCACCTTGAATGCCAAGTATTCCTCCTGCCCTCTGCATTCCTTTTTCTTTTTGCTAGAGTTGACATTGAGTAGGAAGGATATTTTTACCTGAGTCGTTCTGGCAAATTGCTCCAGTTCCCAAACCCCTACCCAAACACATGTGGACATGAGGTTATGTATTCACTGTACAGTAGGATATATTTGATTTTTTTTTTTAGGGTCATCTGGAACTCTGAAAGAATTCTTTGCTATTTCTGTGCTCTGGGATTTAGTCAAGAACAATTCCAATCTCAGAGATGATATGTTTTAATAAAACTGTGGCTTTTGGTCTTTTGTTGTGGATTTTAAATATGTTTTGGGGGCATTGCAACTTGTTTTGTGGTGCATGATGATGTGTTTTGTTGACTTTTTGTGGGCTATTTCCTTGAGTTGGAAATCTGGATGTGTCCAAGAAGGATTGATTTAAAAACAAAACATACAATAATGCAAGATTGCATATTGCCTCTGCAACCCATTTAGAAATACTTACTCTTCTTGAATAGCAATCATGTTCTTCACTAATCTGAAGAGATTTCTAGTTGGTGAAGAAGAAAACATACTATTCCTTCCTTCTTACTGTAATGAAGAAATATAGAGTCAACAGAGCTCGACTGTTACGTACTGGAGGTTTTGGGATGCAGTGGGATATCATTCAAGAGTTCCCTTTACATTGTGTTGATAACATCTGAAGAGGTATGTTGATGAAGATTATGCATAAAATGTTTTAAAAAGGTTTATGTGTCCCTCTGGAATGTCATAAGGATCACACTTGCATAGGTTTCATGATTTCTAATAACACGTTTCCTAAGAAATAAAGGCTTGTTCATTCTGGAGGAGTTCAGCTGAAGAAGAAAACATTAAA
Organism: Pavo muticus; assembly: GCA_016647715.1. Taxonomy (NCBI): domain Eukaryota; kingdom Metazoa; phylum Chordata; class Aves; order Galliformes; family Phasianidae; genus Pavo; species Pavo muticus. Next base: position 198,166 of record JACDJE010000180.1, read on the forward strand.
AATGACTGATCTGTGTGTCTGCTTTTCCCTGAGGAGTGGGGACGTGTGGAGAAGACAGGAGGAAGGGGCTGTGGTACAAGCAGCATGCCTCACCTTCTGCATCAGCAGCTATTCATAACATCAAAGAGTGCATTTTTTTCTTTGTTGTTGTTGACATAACTTTTTATTTCACCTTCTCATGCTGTGATGGACCTGCAGACCTTTGCAAGGGCTACTTTTTATCCTTGTCTGCTGCATTCATGTTCTTGTGAGAGAGAGTGGGTGGGTAAGGGGAAGTCAGCTTTCCCGTAGCAAATAGCTGGCAGGCTGTTTGGCTCAGGATTGATGCTCATTGCTGCTTCTCAGCAGGAGTTGGTGGAACCCATGACAGAGACAGATGATGGCATGCTGGATTCTGTCAGATGAAGCGGCAGTGACTGCATGAGGAGGAATGCTTTCCTCATCAGCAAAGCTTGCTTTTTGCCTTTTTTAAGGGGGAATGGTTGCCTGATGGAGGTTTTTTTTTTTTTTTTTTATATGTGTGTGTGTGTGTGTGTGTTTTGTTTTTTAAAGCATTTACAGTTTATGAACGAAGCCTGTGAGCAAGGAGTTGATGCTATTGCCATCTTTGAAATCAATTTCAGTATTCCCATTGATTTGATGGGAGTGAGCCAAGTATTATGAACAACGAGAAGTTCTTGGACTGTTGAGAACATGTGGCCTTTTGATAATGTGCTGTTCCTCTTAAATAGCAACTTATCAGTTACGGAAAGTACTGCAATAAATCACTGAATAGGTGTCCTTTTATTTTTGAAATACTTTACAACTCAGATTATGAAATTTTCAAAATTAGGAATCAATTATTTAGCACATTCACACAGTGAAGATCTTTATCTTTTCCAGTTATTCAAAACTGCTTTGTTTTAAATTGTAATTTAAAATACAGCTCAGTTAGGGCGCTAATATAAGTCTGGTGATATTCTTTTAGATTCCAGTAGGTTAGTCTCTAAAACTAACACGAACCTGCGCTAATAAACATTTCAATTAACTATATGATGTTTATTGATGCTAATTTTAGTGCATAAATTATCCGGTTAGAAAACAAAAACAATTAGCCATATGATTTTACTAATACGTAGAATCCAAATTTCAGATGACCAATTTGATAAACAAATGCACAGTTAAAGAGATTCTCTAGCAAATATTCCACCTAAAAATAGCTTCTTGCTGGAAAAAAAAATCACCAGCACAAATATTTGGAATAATCATGTAGTTGTGGGCATAATTTGGTCCAGCTGAAACTTAGGTTATGATGTAGACAGATATGTATTCTTTTTTGCAGCTCTAATAATTCAGAGCCCAGCTCTGCCAGCTTTCTGCATATTGAGTAATGGCAAGAAATTTAATGGAACATTTGTCCATCGTGGCTATTAAAAAAAATATTTGTCATCAGTTACGTGCAGGCAGCTGGAGATAACTGTTGTGTCTTATTGCAGAAGAGTTATGAAGGCTTTGATTTTAGCACTTGTGGTTTTGTATTTTGCAGAGTCCTCCTGATCACAGTTTCATTATAGCTGTAGCTGTGTGCATGAGAAATACTTCAACTAGCAATATATTGAAACAGTTTGCAACTGTCACGCTCCTACCCTATAATTTAGAAATTTGCATGAATTACTACATTCATAGAACTGAACTTCCAGCGTGCCTGGAGGCTTTGGGTCCAATCTTCTGGTTCCAATGAGTCCTTTCAGTGCTTTAAAAGAATAACTGTCCTTTTTTTCCTTTTTTGTATTGACATGTATTTTCTTTCTGTCACAGTCATACATAGACGCACATAGGTACATCCCAGAAACAGAAAAACTGAAATCTGGCTTTCACTCCCTTTACATGTCTTGAGAGAGTCATTTATAAAAACACGAGACGGGGAGATTGATTTGCAAACATTTGGAAGCCATAGGGGTGATCCCTGATGAGGCTGACTGTCCCTGCATGGGGCGCCTTTTCTCAGCCCAGACAGAAGCTGCTGGGATGGGGTCTTGTGCCCCATGCTGGGGTGGATTCCCTGCAGCACTCAGCTCAGAATGACCGGAGTAGTGTTTGGTCATGGCTGCCGTGTGGTGCACGACCTTGTACAGTGACGCCAGGCATCAAGACAGGCTTGAGGGGAATTCAACTCATATAAGCTATGTTAAAAAGCAGCTAATCAACGTTAGAAACTTCTTTTAGAAACACACTGTGCTAATGCCAAAATAAGTCACAAGTGTAACAGAACTGACGTATAGAGACAAATGTGATATAAATAATAATTAATGCTTTTAGAGCAGGGAGTGCTGTTTCAAAGACTTAGCTACCGAGGTGGATGCAGCGAAAAGAATCAAAACTTGATGCCTAAGTTAAGTATTAGTGTTGTCTAAACCCTCCAGTTGCTTTTGTGGCTGCAGCCAAAAAAGCATTTACTGGCCAGGCTTAATTTGTGCTGTGATTCAGTTTCTTACTCCTTTCAACAGCTGTTTTAGTCTAGCTTACCCTGAGGAAAGCTCGTAACTCATTATAGAGGGCTGTTTAAAAATAATTATTCAAATAATGCAGTAAATTATTGCAATCCGAATGGGTGGCTTTTGTTAATAGGCTGTAGTTCCCATTTTCTCAGCTTTGCCCGTAAGTGAGAGGCATTTATTGTGAGGGTGGTAATGAATCTCTATTTCTAACATTGCCTTGTATGCATATAGCCCATTGCAGATCACCATATGGCCAAAGGTGGCGGTCCCCACAGTCGGCATGTGCTGTGCCAGGCCCTGCTCCGAGCTTCCTGCCTTTGGCTTGGGGTGAATCTCCTGGGCTCTCTTGAAGGCTGCTCCATTACTTGCTCTCCTTACCTACTTTTTGTTTGCCTCCCACCTTCTTTCTTTCGTTCATACCCAGTTCAGTTGGTCTCCTTTTTCTTCTTTTTGTTCTTCAGCGTCCAGTGGTTATGTAGCTTGCCCATACTGCATGGCTTTTCTTGGCTGTTGGTGCAACCTCTTCTTATTGCCTGGATTCAAGCTATGCAGAGGTGATTACTTGGTAAAGTTCAACTTGTCCTCTTCACTAAGGAAGATCATTTCTTTTAGCATTTTTGGTAAATACGATCCCAACAGCTCTTCTGGAGAAGAGAACTCTCCAAGCATGATGCGAATTATTACTTTCTGACCAGTCCTTCTGCTGTTTTTCAGACCTGATTTCAGATTATGTGCTTTGTTGTTCACAGGTGACTCTAGAGAGGTCACTTCTCAGCAGCAGGAAATCTTGTGAGATGTGCTTGCCTCAGCCCAGGCGGTCAGCAGCTCAGCACATGGGAGAGGAGGGAGTGCCTTAGCTGTGAAGGTGTGATCTGTGCAGTGGGCAAGCAGTAGTCCTGCTAAAGCAGAAACCTCTGTAAGATCTCAGCACTTGAGCTGCATGGCCACTGGAGGAGGAATGGGTGTGCTGCACCCCAAAAGGGTCGTGAGATGTTACAAACCCGTAAGGCCTCAAGTTGCCTAAATCCCTATCTTCTTTTCTCTCTCTCTGTGGTAAACACAATAAAAATGTCCTTCTATATAAAAATCACAACATTTTATTGTTGCAGAAAGTGGTCTTTTAGTGAAGGAGGACTAAAACACAACCTGATATTGTGGAGCTACTTCAGCTCTGTTAAAATGAGAGATTTCCTGCTTCCCCAGCATCTTGTTGAACGCTCTCATTCGTATTTCATTGTGCTAATGGTTATGTTTGCTGAGAAGTGTTTTTGTTTAATGATCAATCAGGGAATTTAATTCATTAATCCAAAAGCGTTCTGCAGCATAATAAAATCTTAACTACAGTTTACAAATGGAGTACTAAAATAGAAAAAGATGCAGTTGCTTCGTCACATAAATCTGTCACCCAGTCAGAAACAGAACCCAGATTTCTTGAGTCTCATCTCTCTGCTTGTTTCATGAACCGTGGCCACCTCATCACTGTTTGAGAATGATAAATGCCTCCCATTTACAAGCATATATACATGTTCTGGTAATACAGTAAACAATGAAGCCTTTCAGTATTAAGTGAAAGTATTCGCAAGAGGCCGAGCCTGTGGTCCTTATGCAGACAAAGCTCTTGTGGGCTTGAGTCAGAATTTTGCTTTGAGTGATTACTAGACTGAGCTCATAATGTGTTTAAGCCTTCTCAGGGGAGGAAGACATCTAGCTTGAAGCAAATCAGAAGTGAGAATATTTTTCTGTAGAATGAAAGAGAATATATGCAGGATCTCTGTGGATGAGGTCATATGAGAAAACACCCCCTTTACAACAAAAGTGGGCTGACTTGCTGCTGCTAATTGCTTTCCTTGAGATCAGTTAGCAAATCTGCTTTTATAGTTAATTTACCTGGTGAAGTATACAAGGGATATTGCCTTTTATTTGCTTGTATTTTATGTATCTATGTAATGGACTCTATTCCTAATTAATATTCTACAAAATAAGTTAAAAATTCAGTGAAGGGTCTCACCTTTTGTGTTTTTGCAGACTTGCTAACTGGCCTTTGATTTCTAAGGTTAAGTTTCAAATTAGGAATTTTTAAATCTGGTGTTGTATTCTCCCAATCAGCAGATCTTAGAACATAAAGATGAAATGCTTTACTGTGGAATGTTCCTGGAGAAGAACACCAAACAACAGACTAAAACAAGCACACCTTACCAGGAAGCATTCTGAAGATGATGGTGCCTCAGAATACTTTTCTAATAAACTTGTTGGCAGCAGTGTGGCCTCTTTGAGTGTCTGAACTTGTATGTATGTATTTCAGAGAAATATCTACCTATATTAGCAGCATGTTTCTGAGTGTTTGAGCCATATTTACACGGATGCAGCATTCAAGTAATTGACATGACTATGAAATGCACTTGCAAGCATTTGCACTGGGCAGTTTATAATACAGGCAGAGCATGGTCATTTCAATGAAATACCGTAGGCAGCCATGAGCAGCCTTTCTGCTCTCTCCTTTCCCATCCATACATTATGCTTTGTGCATGTATTATCACAACAGCACAGAGTTTGCCAGCTGTTAATATAAAGCTTGTATAAGTATGGAATATGAAACAGAATATCAGCATCAGTTATTTAAACACATTCAAAAAAATGAGTATTTTTGAAATATCAGATAGCATAAGTTCCCAGTAACCATATTTTTTAAGGTGACATTCTTGGATTTGTGTGGTTAAGCATAGGTTCTTCATTTTCTTTCTCACGGTCACCCCAATGTGTATGCACATGCATGCATCTTGTCATTTTTAAGAAGGGATTTCAATCTTGATATAGCGGTATCTTTGAGCGGAAAATTGTTTGGCGAAGGATTTTCAATCAGCTGTAATCTTACGTGTCTGAATAGCTTTGAAGTCATTCTGGTTTTGGAAAGGAAATACTTTTCCTGCTTCAAATATTGAGTACTCCTCCTAAAAATGTCTTTGTCCAATGGGCAAATTTCCATTAGAGATAAATTCCCTCTTCTTTAGAATATCATTTTATATTGGTGTGATTGGTACTATTAGTAAAGGTGTTATTGGTTTTTAAATTTAAATTAAATACTACAGCCAGCAGACCTAGATGTAAGAGTTTTACCTCCAGGGGAAGAGAAAATTCCTACCTTCCCACTGAATAATTTTTATTTTGTTGAGGACAAGGGTTAGGGTTGTAAATATGACATTTTTTCTACATACAGAAAAGAGTCAGATTGTTTCACGAATATGTGTTAAAAGTCCTGGATAGTCATATAGTGACCTTAAACTTTAGAAAGGTTTTTATAATTATTGTTATTTGATATTCTCAAGTTCATGCTATTTAGAATCTCAATAATGAACATTTGTGCTTTTACAAGTGATGTGATACAGAATATAATGACAATAAACTTTTTATACTCCTCCATCTTTCTACGCTACCAACAAGTGCAAATGATGCAGAATGTATTGCACGGGGGCAGTGGTTTTACTGCATGGGAACAGTGGTTTTATAGGTTCAATTCTAGAAGGTACACCTAGTTATTTCCTTAATTTAAACTGCTTTCTTGTTGCGCTGTAAGTTATGGGACTGCTTGCCATAGAGGACTATAAATGCTGAAAATGTATGTGGATTGAAAAAGTGACTGTAGAAAACTATGGAAGAAAAATCTGTTAAAAGTTATTAAAGCACAAAGGCACCTTCCTTGGTTAAGGAAGGCCCTTTGTCACAAACTACTGGAGTCAGAAAAATATCCTGAGAAGGTATCAAAGCATTTGTCTTGTTGCTGTACTCAGGTGAGACATGAGCAGGCATGAGATGGTCTCCATTAAGGACAGAAGCCTTACTGGGGCTCTGGTCTTGGTACAGATGTCTCGTGTTCACAATTATACAGATATTGGCGATTCAGTTTTATTTTTAAGAAGCAAAGCAACCTAATTTACAGTAAATGGGCATTCAGAATATGTAGATAGGAATGCAAAGTGCATGTTGAGTAGAAAAGAAGGAAGTCATGTAGGAGGTTTGCAGATTCATTCCCTTTTTTTTTTTTTTACTGTCTAAAATTAACTGATATTTTACATACACACAGAATGCATTATATTCTGTGCCATACCTGTTGTGTTAGCATTTAGTGGTGTCTGATACATGAATATTAAGAGAGTAATATTTGGATCCACTCAGGTTCACATTCTGCATTTCTGGAAGTAATTATTTTTGTGTTTACTCCAGTAGGGTCAGGCCAGCTCTAACCAAGGTCTGAATTTATACTTCAACAAAGTAGATCTGAACTTTAAAACTGGAAAAAGCAGCAACCTTCCCTGGATTTTATTGATGAGAGAAAGTGGTGTATCTTGCATGAGGCATAATTCTGATAGAAAAGAAACATCCTATTGTTGTAGAAATGTGTTTGATAAATAACTACTTCCTATTAACAAAGCACCAGAAGGCAGGGAGAAGGCGATCAAGTGAATCTTTATCACCTAGCAATATCTATATTAATAATATTTCCTTCCTCCTGGAACTATGGCAGAGAAATGCAAGGACAGCAAGACAGAACCATCTGTGAAAGAGCCTAGATATAATCTGCGGAGATGCAGCAATGTTAATATTTTATATTATTTTGCATAATTTTTGTTCTGAAAAAGGAGTCTTAACTCCTTCATTAATTTTTTTTGGCTGTTTTTTTAAATTAGATTTCCTAGATGACTAAGACATTCAAGGGGCTGGAAAATACCAAACCTGGAAATACAGAGATTGGCTCTAATATATTTATTTTTTATTTTTTCCCTTTGTGCCCTTTCTGAAACAGCATATTTAATCAAGGCAATATTTTCTAATAATTTCTGTGAAAAGTAATTTGCTTCCTTCTTGTCTCCCAAGTGACAGATTGTTGAAGTTGAACCTATCTATGATCAGGCACCTCTATAGCAGACAGTTTCATATTTCCATAGATGTTGCCCTGGCCTGGTTGACTTGATTTATAATAGCAGAGGTTGTGTAAAATTAAAAATTAATTAAGTTGATAGAATCTGTAATTGAGCAGACTGGCCTGAGCTGTGGAGATGCGAATAGGTCTTTTCCTGTCCTCCCACTGCTGACTGCCAAAGCCCTGGGCAGCTGCACAGATAAAGCCAGCATCTGAGCAGGGATGGGCAGGATCAGCGTAGGGCCAGGGCTCCTCCTGACCCCACTGCGGTTAAAGGAGGAAAGCCTAATTTAAAATAAGATGCTAGTACAATAGTCCTGAGGGATGCTTCAGTCAGTAGTCCTTCCTGTGCACCTTTGGTATCTGTCAAGGCCCTCTGGTATGCAGATGTCTACATACATTTAAATGGTTGAGGAACGATACCGCGGTTTTGCTTACGTGGGAGCACTAGTCCAGGTGATCTGCTGATCTGGAGGGTGGAAACATTTGAAAAAAGAATTAGCTTTTTGAACTGAGTAATTTGATCCTTCCTGTGGCTTGCTTGTGCTATATAGTGTTTCAGAAGCCTCTTTGGGAAAGGTATGTTTGTAAAGGTCAGGTGAGCTGTGTACACAAGCTGCAGCAGATATTTGGATGCTGTGGAGTGCTTCCTTCTCCCCTGTGCAAGCAGCCTCTTTCATGGCAAAATAACTAAAAACAATCCAGTCAACAGTAAAAGGATCTCTAAAATGTTCAGTGATGTGAAGCATTCTATAGAGGAATATGTCATAAATCTGACACAGCTGAATCCATCCTGTAAAGTAATCAAGAAAAATAAAAACTATCTCTTTCACAGCAATTCATGTTGTAGGGAGGTCATTTCCTGCAAGCTGATCCTGTCAAAAAGGGAACATGTGAGACCTGATGCACTAATTCTTGATCAGCCTTTCTCCATTTTTCCTGTGAGAGAAGAAGAAATACTAGAGACTGGTATCATGAGACAATGCTTAAACTCAATTGCTTTTTGAAACACATTCGTAATGTATTTAAATGCAAGATGAGCATTTAGACCCCAATGCAGGAAGATACAAAGTGAACCTGGCCCGCTGTTCTGCCTTTTCAACCCCATGCTGTTCAACACACTTTTAGGTGACTTAGGTTCTGATGTTGTACAATTGTCTAGCCATCCTTTTTTGCTCAGGAAGCAAAGCGATGGATGTTTGCATACGAAAACAGTACAACCATCAAAACAAGACAGTAGCTGGGTTAAGCCATATGATTGCACAGAATATGTGTTAAAATTTCAATTTTATTTTAAAAAGAAAAACCTTTTTTTTTTTAGGCTATTTTAATTTAGTTATTCAGCAAAGTTTTCAACTATTTGACAGAGGATAAAACAAAAGGAATGAATTAAGGTGGCAGCAAATTAGACCCACCAAAAAGTACAACTGAAGTTGGAACAAAAGCATCTTTGGAATGTTTGACTAAATACTGACTAATTGTTTGACGATTACTGCCACTGGAAAGATGTCTGTTGGCATTAGTGTGTATCAGGCTATGGAAATGAGGCAGTTCTGAGCTATGCATAAGTGCTTTACTTATCAATTTGTCTCTTCATAGATGGATTTCAATTTCAATCTTTCCTTCTCCCACTGGACCATGATTTGGTTCTCTGTTTTGAATAAACCTTAAATCAGTTTAGTTGTATCTTGTTCAAAATGACACCGAGTCATCTAGAAAGAGTATGTCTAACTAGTGAGAATCTTAAACTTTCAAGGTTGGTTTTCTAGACAATGGGAATATGACCAAGTCTCTAGCTGATTGGCTTTGAAGATCACTTTAATTCTTCGAACGCTCAGGACAAACATAATTATTAATAAGCATGTCTTCACACTGTACAGCATTCTTTTATTAATTTAGGAGTCTAGCCTGAGCAAGAAGAATAGAAGAATATTCTCATGTAGCATCCACTTGGAAATAACTTAGTTGGCAAAATGTCATCTGATATGCATGCAGGTATGTTTGCACGTAGGTACATATTTGCTCATGGAGTAATTTCTTTAAAATTGTTCTCAGTTTTTGTTTGTATTGAAGGAAGGCAGGCTACAGGAAACAAAACTGATATTAGAAAAAAATGTCTTTCCTTCCCTAGTGGTTTTATGCATGAAAAAAAAACAAAAAACCAAAGATGTCAACATGAAGTATTTTTAACATGCTATACATAAATGCTGTTTCAACTGGAGTGAAAGGTGGTAAATATGAATCTGCATGTTGATTCATATCAGCACCAAATAGTCAAATAAAAGTATCAAAACGTGAGACTGGAGGTAGTTAAAAAAAATAAGGAGGAATGGATTAGCTTTTTTTTCTGTGAGCATACTTACTCATAACTTACCTCAAAGTAACATTTAGTAAATGTTGTATTTGATTTTGTCCAGGTGGAGTAGGTTTATCTTCAGCTGCCAGCTTTGCAAGCTACAGAAATGTGACCCAGCAGGCTAGGGATGTCATTTGGGCAGGACTTGTGGTGTATGGGAATTGATTGGTGCCATTTCTCAGGGGACGTTGGGTGGACAGAACTGCAAAGGGCGACCTTCCCAGCTTCCTTCTCATGTTTTCAGTTATAAGGAAGGGTGCTTGTCAAACCTCAATAAAATTGAAAAATAAGACCAGCAGTGCACACATACAGGGCATTCATTAGAAACCTCGTACAGATTTATCCTGGTGTGTATCTGTCAACATTGTTATGTGTCACAGGTCTAATGGAGTGGCTTACAAGTAAGTATGTACTTGAAATGTCACCATATATTACTATTTAAATGCAAATACGCTTATCTTTGATCTACTTTGTGAAACATAGATTGCATTTCTGTCTGGTAGGATCATATTTTTGCCATTAATGACACTGACATTTATCAGTTTGTTAACTTAATGTTTGTTTTGACAGTTAGTGTGCTTTTAACAGTTAGATAACTTGTGAACAGAGGGAGACACGGGTTGCTTCCCTGAAGACCTTGCATCCATTTTATTTTTTTTTACTGGTCTGACATAACACAGAAATCCTGCAACACTGTGGATTAGTATTTTTCAACATCTGAATTTTCAGACCCTGATTTTTGTTTTTAATTGAAAAAGCAGATACCTGTATAATGAATTTAAGATTGACTATGGGGTTGCATTTCTTAATTAACTTCTTGCAGAGTATCTTAGAAATAATCCAAGTTTTAGGTTGAAAATAAAATACATAAATGTTTTTATTTCAGATTGTACTTAGCAAGAATTTGATAGCTGATGGTGAGGTTTTGATACTCTTACATTTTCACTGTATGTTTACCTGATAACATAATTATTACTTTGTTAATATATTCATGCCAGGCAATGACAATTTAAATAAACAACATTATTACGAGTGTCTGAGGAGAGTAGGATGAGTTGATCGTGAGTATGGGAATGGTATTCAGATGAGACTTCAAATATAATCTCAGTAGTTAGGATATATTCTTCCACAGAGCATGCATTGGATGATGTATTGGAAAGGAGATTGAACCATGCTGTGAGATTACTGTTCCTAAATTCTATTTAATATCCTGAACACTAATATAGTAAAATCCACAAGTAGTACAAGCCCATCTCTAGCAGCTACTGCTATCCCTAGCAAATCACCATCGTGAACCTCTAGACTAGTTTCTGAAAACTAATGAGTTTTATCTCTTTCTATTTAGAAAGTGAGTTAAAATATTTTGATATGAGAGCAGTTGTTTCTCTGTAAGGCCCTTCCTGCCCTTAATGGTGTGTTCGGTTCTATTAATTACAGTATCAACTGTGTTCACTAACTGTAGTCCTTCTTCATCTCAAATCCTGTTTCACAAATGCTCTGAAAATAAAGTGAATATATTTAAAATGAGTCTGACCATCATATTTTGAAAAAATCTCCTCTCAAATTCATGTGGTTCAACGAACTGTGGGAGTCTTCAGAGTGTTTTTTCATCCTTCCCAAGTATTGTTCCCAGGTGTCATTCAGTTATTCCCAGCGATAATAAAAGATTTATGCATTGACAAGTGTGGAGGTGAAACAGTGGTTAACGCAGTGCTGCAAGTGATACTCCTGATCCCAGCAGGAGCTGCTGGCATGCTTGCATTTTTGGAAGATTTTGCAAAGTTTCCCCTCATGAATAACCATAAATTATTTTCTGGAGACTTTTTGTGTGGAAGCTAATGTCACCTCTTCTGGCCTAGAGATTCCTGAGGTGCATAACAGTATAGTTAATCCAGTACATTTGTGCTCAGAGGATCTGAAAGGGTATTAGTATATGAAAAAAGAGGATTTTCAGGCTTATGAAAGAAGAACAATTACCATTGCATAATAGTTTGAGTACCTCTTATTCCTTTTACCCACCGCTTTCTTTAAGAAGTGAGGGAATTATAAAACCTTATGCAAACAAAGAGAGAAGAGGGAATAAAAACTTTTAAGGATTCAGAGTAAGCCTTTCTTGCTGTGATTGTGCTCTAACTTCATTTCGTCTCTTGAGAGCTGTAACATGTATTGAATTCATCAAAAAGAGAATGTATATCAGAAATGACCCTATGATATAATGGGGAGAGATCAGGTCTTAGTTTCATGGTGCATTAAAAATAAAGGCCAGTTTCAGGTCTCATGTATAAAGAAAAGAGGAGTAGGATTTGAGGGAGATTCCCAAGTCAAGCAGCAACATTATAAATGAGCGCTTACTTTGATTAGTAAAGCACAGGCTGTACTTCCTAATACTTGTGGTTTTGAATGAGCTTCAAAAGCCCTTGCTGATAGCAGAGAGATTCTTGGAAGAAAAAAAAACATCAAGTGTATCATAGAAGTTTGGTCTGTCTGCTTAGGGAATGAGGTATGATGTATATCTTCAAGAAATTGTTGAATTTCAGCTGTTCTTTCCAGTAGCATTTAAAAATAAATGGCAGTCATCCTACACTGCTTCTCAGTTGTTTCAAAAGCAAGACAGCAAAGCTGCATGTAGTGACTGTATCTTGTTTGTTTTCAGCAACTGGAGAAATTCAATTTAGGATGGTGTGGACAGCAATGGGGCCTTTCTGCCACAGATTATGTTCACAAGGAAGGAGGAAGCTGAGCTCTCTGTTAGCATCCCAAACCATGCACTTAGAGCATAAAGCTTTTCAAATTCTTTAGTGAAAAATCTTTTAAGCTCAAATGGCTAGGTATTGGTATTTCAGAAATATCATAAAGAAAAACTAAGGAAAATCACAGGGGCTCATGGATTTCCCCCGCTGCCCTCTGAGAAGCCTGGCAGTTGCTGTGTCATTGCCCCTAAATCTTCCAGATGTCCTTTCCTATTAATGTTGAAAGCATGGCATTGTGTAACAGTGTGCAGGCTTAACTTCGCAGCTTTGGAGTTGGATGTGAATGGTTCTTTAAGAGATCTGAGTGAAGCAAACTTCTGAAGGGAAGTTCAGCTGCACTGGGTACATCTTGAAGGTATCAAAGTATTTTGTACACCTGAATGGTAGTAAGATTATTTTTAAGTGTCAGTGGCCTGTATGCAAAGCTACAGAATTATTTTCTTGACACAAAATGACAGTGAGACCCAGAGATAGATCAGTTGATGTTCCACTGTCAATCTTCTAGGGAAATTATTGGACCGAACTTCATTTACTGCTGGCTCTTTCTCCTTTGGAGTTTTGAAGGGCAAAGCAGAAGACACAGCTTATTTTAATAAGAAACAGATGAGTCTCGTAATCACAAGAAACAGACTAGTCCCCTAATCACAAAGGAAGGCAATTATTTTAAGAGACATGAAATCCTAAGAGGTGTGTTGAGAACAGACATTTCTCTACCGCTACAGGATCTGATCCCTTAGCCTGTTCTAGGTCTGCTGACTGTAATCATCTTTTCCTGTGTGGCTTAAAGGGAAAGTTCACAGAAGCATCGAAGGGAACATGGTGCCCTCCGCTCATTCTTCAGGCTGACCACGTAGGCTCTCAGGCTGCTGGACTGTGGGATCTTCCCCACCATCTTCTGAGCTTTTTTCTCTTGTTCAGAGGGTCATCTCCTCCCCTCTTTCTCAGAAAATCAAACACAGGCTGCAGTGGGAAAGGGAGAGGTGGGTCTATTTATTTTCTGGCTGTGCCATGTACCACTTGTTCTAGTGTCTAGAGTTAGGCTGCAGTAGAGAAGAAGACAGGAAAGGGAATAAGGGTCAGTAAGGGAAATGGTGCACAAGAGCCAACGAGTGGAGTGAGATAGAGGGGACAAACGCCAGGTGGGAAACACCGGGATTTCCAGGTGGAATTAATAGCTCCAAGTCAGAGCTGGTAGGATGGTTTCCCCAGGGTCGGAGTCAGCATTATCCCAGCTGCCTGCAGCCCAAAGCAGAGCTCGTGCACTTTACTGTAGGTGGCAGAATGTAGTGCAGGCCATTGCTTCTGGTGGCACTATGCCTGCGCAGGACAAAGCTGGCCAGCAGCATGGCACTTTAGTAGGTGCTTGCTAAACTGCCTCATTTTACAGCTGGTCTGTTCTGTGTCTGATGGAAGGAAAGATGACTCTGTTGAGAAAGCTGGGGTAACTTTGGGAGCAAGTGCAGGTGAGTCAAAAATACTGTGCGTTTGATATTCCAGACCAACATATATACGGGAAAGAAAGAGGATGATGTGCGAGGCAGGAAAAAAAAAAAGTAAGAAAGACTTACATATTTTATGGAATATGGAGAGTAAATAGTAAGTGCAAAAAGGAAGCAGATGAAGTATGATGATCGCTGACCTCGTAATTTGTCAAACTCCCCATGCATAACATTGTCTCACTGCTTCAGTACCTTATGATATATTCTGTTTTGCTCAGATACTGAGATCCTCCTACTCAACCTTTAAAGTCCTTCAAGAGTAGCTGACCTTTAAAAATTATTTAAAACAAAATGCCAAATGAGAGTTTTCTTAAGTGAAACTCTTTTCCCTACATCCTTTTTTTTTCAGATATTATTAATTGCGCGGACACATTTTACGCTCTCTCGCTGTTACAGCACAGCCAGACTTGCTGGTAGAAGCTGAAGAAAAAAAAATAGTCAGACCCTGAGACTGTGCTCTTTTTCTTGGTAACTAAATTGTAAATGAAACCAAATAAAACATGTAGCAGAAAATTAGGAGAAATCGAAGTGGATCAGTGGGAAAGAGTAACCTTATCCTCAGAAAGCCAAATTCTGAAAGCTACAGAATATGTTTCAAGGCCTCTAGAAGTAATTTAAGGAGCTGGTGAACAACATTATTGTTAGCCATGTAAATGAATTCACTTGGCTGGCTGTTGGTGGGGAGCTCAAGTTTGGGGTAGGCAGTCTACTGTATATTCACTGAAAGCGTGTAATTAATTATGTGTGGTTACTTTATGCAGTGGATAAATCAGACATTACTGGGCCAGCAAACAGGAAAGAAGTATATATTGTAAGAAACAATGGCACACTGGCAAAACTGGGGAAGGAGGGAGGGGAAGTGAAGGCATGAGCTGGATGACCCTGGTCTTTTCCATCTTCAGCCTCTATGAATCTATGAAATTGGCTTATTTGGGAGCTGAGATATTCTCATTAAAAAAACGAGGAATCAGCAAATACTGCAGAGATGTACAGAGTGAGCAACCACACTGCAATTCCCTCTGGAAATCAGGGAGGGGAGTGATTCAAGAGGAAATAAGTGTCAGGAAATGCTGAGCTCAGATGCTGGTGAACCGGTCACAGGAAGGGTATCAGCTAAACATTGCTACTTAACTTGTATTGGCTCAATCCAAAATGCTTTCAAAAGTTTCCATGGCAAACATCAGGCAAATATGTTGGAAATGTGGTTTCCTTTCTCTGATTTGTTTCATTTCATTTTCCTGTGTTGGTAAGGATTTGTTTCATGATTGAGATTTGTTATTAAGGGTCTCCCAGTCTGCTGGCTGTGCCTGTTTTATGGGGCTTTTTATTTGTGCTTTTTGCAGCTTTGATGAAGCTTCTCTTGCTGTCACCTTAGACCTCACAAGGCAGCTTTTGTACTTATTTAAGTACATTATTTTCATTGATCTGCCCTGTGTTTCGGCTCAGTACCCTCTATTGGCTCTGTACCCTCTGTATCTGTAGAGAAAGGTCTACAAAGGTCACTCTAAGAAAGCAAGAGTAGATGCCATGCTGTGCTGGGATATTCACCTTTCTCCTCCTCTTGTCCCAGCTGAAGACAACCATGGCTTTCACCTTCCTTTGATCTATCTATCTATCTCCTTCCCCTGGGACGAAGTGCCCCAGGCCACCTGTCCCCTCCCAATGGAAGACACATGGTGACAGGCCCAGAGAGGTGTCTTCTTGGTCACCTGTGGCACTTGCAGGGAAGGGAAGATGCCAGTGAGCTGTGTTTGCCCTAAGCGCAAAGCTCTGCATTGTTCTGGCCTCCATCTGATTTCTTCTTATGGTTAAAGTGAATTGCCCAATGCCTCATCAGTCAGGAACACGAGAAGTCAAAGTGGTCAGGTTTCACTCGTTGCATGCGATGGTTCTGCACCTGTATCATACTACTCCATTTTCAGTGGTTATGCAAAGGCATTGGTATGAAAGTAGGGCATGATTTTCATGTGAAGTCATTTATTATACTTGGTTCGAGATCTTTTTGTAAAAGAGCTCCTAATCCTGAGTCTTGAATAAAACCAGAAACTGGGTTGGAGAAACTCTCTGACAGCATGAGGTTTATGTGGTCTATGTTTAGACAGAAGCATTTCACACAGCCTTGTTTCTAACAGCTTTACAGAGCTGAACACGGGTTCTCTACAGATCAGCTTTCCTCTTTGTTGAAGCAGGTGAGGAATGTTCTTCACAGGGTTTTATTTATTTTACCATGCTATGTCAATGTCAGGATTTTATTTTGGTCATATGCATTCATAGAGACTATATTAAGAGATTTTAGTATTTTCCTAAATGAAGTGGAGCTCTGGAGACTGTTTAGGGAGAGTATGTTTATAAGATTAAGAATTTCACTTTCTTGCCTCCTAGTCATCCTAATGATCCAAAATAAAATTGGAAATCTATAGCAAAAGTTGGTAATGACAAATTTAGAAGTGTCTAAGCTAACGATGATAGAAAACCTACTGGTTCTTTCTTTCAGTGGTGATTGCTCCCTGCAGTAAAGGTCTTTTTCTGCTTTGCTTGTTCCTACCTTACAGAGATCCCACGGGCTGAATTCCATTGTTTCTTTTGAGAAGTTATTCTGGGACCTAACATATGTCAGTCTCACGTATATATATTTATTTCCCCTGGAACTCATTAAATCTTTTCCCAGTAGTTTCAATCCCTCGCTTCCAGCTAGTACAATATTTTTGCTTTCCCTTCATTTTCTTGGCGTGTGATATCTTTTTGATGTTAGGTACATATTGAGCCTCTTCCGCTCCCACAAAGCAGAACAGGAGGAAAATGTGAGATTGCAAAACTTTTCAAATGATGTGGATGACCAGGCCATGGCATTATCAGTGATTTTCTCTAGATTTTCTGTGCTGTGAGTGAGGTGTTTGCTGGCGCTATTGTTCCTCTTCTTCCTTTGCAGTTACTTACTTTTTGTGATTGCCCCTTTCATTTAGTTCTCAGATATGGAAAATTAGAGGATGGTCACAGAAATGAAGTGTTTGGTACTGTAAGAAGCTGTCTGAGTGTCGTATGTGTAATATTGCTGGAGTAAGGGACACTGAGTCAAGCACAGATTCTATTTCTAATTAGAGCTTCTGTAAATAGGCTTGTTTTCCAGTATAACTGTGACTAAGGTCATATGCCCAAACAAAGCTGTTTAAAAGATTTGAGGAAGAAATTATTTTAATAAACTGTTAGGGTAGTTTTCTGTAAGGTTATTTGTCTACATTGTTGTCCGTGTTGTTTCCTTCTCCATTTTTTGTCTGTGCGGTGTCAGCCAATGTTCTGTGGCTTTCTCACCCTTATCCAGATTTTTAATGTTTTGCCGCAACATCCTTAGCTTTATGTCTTCTTGACCATTATTCCTCAGATTCTGAGCATCTTCTCTAGCTCTTCCCATGAATGCAAAATGCTCGTGCCCAATTTGTAAGCCTGAACTGGAACAGAGCAGGTGGTTGTCATCCTGTCTTTCACTGCAGCCAGAACATTGCAAAAAATGCCACTTTCTGTGCCAACAGTAGTTCTGCGAGGAACATACTTGAATCCTTGAATCCCTTCCCATTACCAATATGTACTAGGCTGAGTCAGGAAAAAGGCTGCCAAAGTTTGCTGCCTCTCGCTCCAGGAATGGTGTGGAATTAGGCATTTTTGCTTGTGCTGAAATGCCAGTAGCCAAGCTGCTATTGTTTCAGAAGAAAAGTACCTTATCAGTTATCAGTGGTTTGAGCAACTCTGCTAAATTGCCCTTCCCATGTTCTCCCTGAGTTTGGTGACTGGTTTTTTGGCCTCAGCATGCCATCTCTAAAAAAGAGCTAGTATTCCACATTCTGGTGAGAGCACCATGGTAAGAAATTCCTTTCACTCTGTGGGATTCCCAAATAATGTGACTGATGCGTTTAAGTGTGGAGAACAGAAAGATCTCCATCAAACCTCCTCGATGAGGTTGCCATGCCTTGTAATTTTGCTGGTCACATTAGCACCACAATTTGAGCTATTCTTTTGTGATTAGTAGAAGGTCTCTTTGCTGCTTCTTTTTTCTTTCTTTCCTGTACAAACATCTGGACATTAGATGCATCTTTCAGTTAATAATGGCTGAGAGAAAGGAGGAAGTCTGAGCAATGTCTTCTTTAGTGTTAACAAGTAATATTCCTCTGCGACAAAATGTCTTCTAACGTGCCATTTTCCAAAGGAACTGACAAAGCTTACAAGTAGGCTACTCATGTGTATGGGTGGAAACTTACTGAAGTTTTCTCTGCTCACATAGCTATGTGCTCTGTTTCAGAAAATACGAACTGCGATCTGTCTGGGGTGAGGGCGTGTGGAATAAATCACAGGAATCCTTCCTTGGGAACATGATGTTTGAAAGTAAAAGTCAGACAATCATTTGTACTGAATAATGAAACATTTGGCTCTATCCAAAGTTCTAGGAAAATCGTGTTTTGGAATGAGAAGAAAAGAAGTTAAATGTAATAAACAAATGAAAAACAGTTTCAAAACTGTTTTGAAAAAAATATATATTCGTAAAGCATTACTTGTGATTCTGATATTAAAAGTTTGGTTTTTAACCTCATAGACCAAGAGAAACACTAAGTAAGATAGAAATATGATGATTGTTCTAGATAGCTTTAGTGTTTGCACAGTGATGCTTTCAAGTAGCCAGAAACCCTGTTGGAAGTCGTAACAAGGCTTCCAAAGGGCTAATAGGATACTTCAGCTGTTAAAAGTTGGGCTTAAAATGAGTTATCATCTTACTTGCAGTCACATGAAAATTCCCTTGAGAATCACTGGACACGAATGTGAAAAATCTGTTTCTTTTTTCAGTATTGCTTATAATGAGATATAAGTTAACGTTTTGTTTTAGGGACTTGAGAAGCATAGCAAGATGCAAAGTCTGTTTCATGCCCAATTTGGAGAAGATTAAATGTAACATCAGAAATTTATTAGAAATATCTCTTACAGCACTGAATTTTGTTTAGGCAGCTACTGTTTGCTAATTAATTTTCATTTTTTGAGCAAAATCAATCTGAGTCACTTGAATATTTTCTGATACCCTGATACCATTTTTCTTCTTGCTTGGCAGCATAAATTTGAATTGTTTAAAGCTATTTTAAAATATATTTGTTAGCGTAAAATAAGCACATTTAAAATTTTCCTATGCATTGCTGATTTTAGCATGTGTCCATTTGGAACCTCACAAAACAGGGCAGAGTAATCTTCATACCTGACCAATTTCCACAGAAGAATGAATGGGCCATTTCTTTCTGGTAGTTGTCTTATTCCACATTCGGTGCTTTGCTTAAGGTAATGCTGGAAAATTTGTATTGAGAACAGTAGAGCTCTGTTGCAACAGTGCTGTCAACTCACCATCATAAGTTTCTTTAGTAATTTACAAATCCAAAATCCCTTCTGCGATTTTGCCATCTTTGTCAATGTAACAAACTACTGAGAATGGGATTTTCTTATGGTAATGCCGACACAACCCAACCTGTAACAATGAAAATACTGTGCTGGAAGGCTGTTTAGTGAGTTTCAGCTGAGCGCTCGGTGCAAAGGAAGAGCTGTGTGCCATGCTGAGACTTTGCAACCCACCCATGTATGTCAGTGATCCTTCATCCTACTGCGGGCTGCTGTCTGCAGACAGGATGGGAGATGACCGAACTGAAAGGTTTCTTAAATGCTTGGCATTCTGCAGGGAGCATAGTACTGTGCATCCTTTGTTATGTTCCCAATTAAAGCCTCAATAATAATATATGCAAAGATAACAGGCTCTCATCTATTTTTAATGCATCAATTTCAGCTGGGCATATAAATTAAAAAGAAATACAGGAGCTGAAAGGAGCAGAGAAAGGTTACAGCACTGGTTTAACTATTTAAAGGTTGTTTGAAAAATGCCTGGTGAAGTAAGTTTGATTAAGTAAGAAAGAAAGTTTTACTGAGCTTTCTGTATTTGGTAGGAAGATTTATGAGAGAAAGCTGAATGTTGCTCTCAGGAAGCCAAAGTTCCCACAGCACGCAGGAAATCATGTATTTTTCTGTAACACTGAAGCAGGCATTCTGCATTGAAAGGCGTATTTGTGAGTCACCAATGTGCTGAGGGAGCGCAGCTGGGATGGTAATCCAGACCACTGTCATTTTGCTCCCCATAAAAATAGAAGAGAGTCAAAGACGGGCTTATGGTCTTTGCCAAATTTCTTTCCCTAAACTAAAGATTCAACCAAGACAATTAGTTTTGATCTGTAACTTAACAGAATTGTTGTTCATCTTTTCCTCCTTCTAACACTTCGTTGTGTTTCTTCTTGCTTTTTTTGTTTGTTTGGTTGGTTGGCTTTTTTGGGGTTTTTTTTTACAAGGTACAGTGTTTGGTCTGAAAAAGTTGCTTCTTAAATGTTTACTGCTCCGTTTTTTACTGGGTGCAGTTGCCATACTGCTGCAGTCACTGTCTATGTACCATTCCTAACGTCTGACAAAACTCTCGTCCTGCACCTACAACAGAAACTCAGGTTTAAGACTTGTTATTTCAAGCCTGCTTTCATAGTTACTCTTTAATTTACAAAATGTGAACATATATTGTTACAGAAATTCCAGAAGATCATGTTTTGGCTGGAAACCATAAAGTAACTTTTTTCTCTCTAATTTCTCTCTGCTTACGTTCTGTAAGCATTGCACTGAAAGATTAAACTAATAGCTTTTAATGCCGTAACATTTTTTAACTAATTGTCCTATGAAATAACCTTTTTTCCCTTAAAATTTTATAATGTGGAATTTGCTGTACAGTGTGCAAGCAACAGGTTTGGCAGCTTAGGGCCATCTGTTCCAGAGAAGACCAAGCCCTTAATTTTTAGAGAGGGAAGTCCCTCTAATGAATTTACTGCCTCACGTGTCTTTGTCCATCGAATGGAAGACTCACAATAGAAACCTCTTAAGAAAGTGAGTAAAACAGAGAAGTGAATAAAAAGGAGAGATCTTGAGCTACAGTTGTGGGCTACGTTTAACTCTAGAGAATTTGAAAAAGAACAGTTTTCCACCAAAAGAAGAAAGAATCGCCTTCTCAAAGTTTCAGGTGTTCAAGTGACTGTTTTGTTGTTGTTTTTGTTTTTTTTTTTTGGTTTGGTTGAGTTATCTTTGAGCAGTTAAACAACGTTTAATTTGGAAGGATACAGAATTGAATATTCTGAAAATAAACAGATACACTGCATGTGGCGTAGGTGTATATGAGTACCCATTTCCCTAGCAGAAAGGACAGAAAGAAGCAACGTCAGAGATACCAAACATTTATCTGTGTTGTTATATTATCCTTTGTATTATGATTCTAATTTGATGGTGAAGTAGGAACAGTTGATGAAAGGAGAATTATAGCCAACAGTTTGTTTAAAATAGTGCTTGCCCATATATACTTGTCAGAGAAACGGTAATAAGGGCAAGACTGCATCTCAGGAAGTTTTAATATTGCTATTAAATTGTTCAATGTAAAATTATTATCTTCCAGTAAATGTGCTTAATTTGCTAAAGCTTTTCCACATACCTTTTGAGATTTTCTGTCTTGCAGTAGTGAGTTGTCAGTTTTTTATTATTTCTTACCATTTCACACATCAGTATGAATCTTTCTTTTCCCTGATTCACCTCAGATCAAAAAGGGTTTCCTTTTTCATTTTCCTCCTGTAACAGTGTAAGTTCAGTGCTATTTAACTTAATTTCCAACTGTATGAGACCAGAAGTTGAATACAAGTTTATTTCATCTACATTTAATGCAGATTTGCAGTATTAATGTGATAGAAATTGAGTTTTGAACCAGTAAAGGCTTTATAATTGCCTTGATCCATTCTAAATAAACCCCAAGTTATTTGGATTAACACATCAGATGTGTTTTACCTTGCAAAGACCCTCTGGAGGATAAAAATGGCAAAGAGAGGAAAAAGGTATTTATCTAGGAAAGCACTTCAGTATATACCTCACCCTATAGGATGTAGGTGCACGCTTCGATTAAAGTATACTTTAAATACATTTCCTGGCTCAGAGCTATAGACAGCAAAACATGGACTGCATACCATAAAGATTGAAAGGAAGCTGGAAAAACAGGGAGACTATAATGAAGTCAGGAGAGGAAATGGAACTTTTTTTTTTTAATTATGAATAGTATCTGTTATATTAAAAGAGCAGCCAATCTTGCTGGTTCAAGTTTTCAAAGATTAGATCTGGCTTCAGTACATGTCATTTCTATTTGTCTTTTTCTAGTGGGGAAGACAGCGACTCGTAACTGAAAATTAGCTTGGAGTTGAGGAGAAGATTACAAACCTGAACTTTTGTTAAATGTAAGAAAAGAAAGTCAGTGCACCTCGATTTTTCTCTAGCTAAATACATTTGATATTCAAACAATGCTGCTTCTGGAAATTTTGTGTCAGGCATCAACTCAGCTGACAAAGGTAGATGGTCATGTTTGGCTGTCTCTTAAATAAAGTAAAATAAAAAGGATGTTCACAGTTGATGTGACTTTGCTTTTAGAAGCTTCTCAATGAATTTGTAGCTCTTCCAAGATGCCTTTGAAACAGCACCTAAAGTTTAAAAATAGATGACAGTAACTTTGCTGCTGACTGAAGAATATGCTGAAGACACCTCTGTGAAAATTTTACTTGATTGTCTTCCCCTTTTTGAAGATGTTTTTCTAATCTCAAGTATACCGGAGCAGTATTCAAGGCATATTGCATGATTTTATCCCAGTACTCGGCTGGTTCAGTGTCGGTATGCAGTATGTTATCTCTCTTGAATAAAGGCATCTGTGAGCATGTGGTGAGCTCTGTAGGTGGCTTCAGCTTGAAGAAGCTGCATTCTTTCAGGTGGGAAATCAACCTGTCAGGCTGAGTTATGGAAACATGATTAGTTTGCAGAGTTCATTAAATGAAAACTTTTGCAGCTCTGGGTTCCCATTGCTCACTGTGTTTGTTGTAGTGAAACAATCCAGTTTTTCATTCGCTGAGTAGAATACCATGTGTAGACCCAGCGGGAGGACATTCCAGATTTCCCGTTGATTTTCTCTACCAGAAAGGCATTTTGTGATCTTGTTGGTGTATCTATATTGTCAGTTTTCCTTTGTCTTCCTCTCTTGCTGTTGGGTAAATGCATAAAGTGACATTTGGATAAAATGTGGAAGACTGTCATGTAACAGAATATCTCAATCAGACTATTACGGTTGCCCTTAAGATATTTTAACTCAGTACAGAAAATGAGTAATGATACCTACTTAGGTATGTGACATTTGCAATTGAAAAGGGTTGTGTCCTTCACAAGAAATCTTCCTCCCAGAATATGGTGCCAGATTTGATGAAAAGGATCTCTCTGGCTCCAGATGTTGCTGTCCTTCACTATTTTGAGCAGCTGAGGAGCTCCCCAGGTTGGAGTCATTATAAATTCCACTCATTGACAGCAAGGGACTGAAATCTGGTACCTATTTACTTTTATCATTGGTTCATTGCTCTTTGCCCCCTTTGTTTCCACCTCCTCATTCATGTGCTAGTCCTTCCTTAGTGAATGGGACGATGTGGTAGTAGGAAGGGCTGCAGAATCTGGCATCAGTCCACCATATCATAGCTGTTGTTGAGCTCTGCAACAGCAACAGCATGATTTGGAAAGTCTTTCTTATGAGAAGTGCTCATTGCATGGTAGTTCTCGTATTTTCCAATCTGTTGTCAGCAGTATTATCATAAATAGATCCATACAAACTCAAACTATTTATGCAAGCTTTCGAGGGCACTTGAATACTTGTTTGTGTGACATGGACATTCATTAAGAGTCAGTTGTCTTCCTTTCACCTGGGAAAAAAAATCATTCCTTAAAAACATTTTTGAAGAGAGCAGGGTTCTTTCCATCATTATTTGTTTATATGTTTGTAACCCAAAAGATTTCTTCTTAATGAAAAGTATAATATTCTGTTAATCTAGAAATGGCCACTCCTCACTTAAAAGCAAACTGTTATCAGTGATGAGGTATAGATTCTTCTTTGAGCACTAAGCAGTATGCTTAAAAGGTTGTGCAGTTCTGGCTAATACAATAGCCATGCTCCACTTGCCTTTCAGGAGGAAGATGGAAAAGGTCAATGGGGTACAATTGCTGTACTGTTATATTTACAGATAAAGTGCCAGATAAGACATAATTTATAAAAGAAACATCATGAGCTATCCATGATTAATTTTATATTTTCCTTTTAAGCTGCTGTCTATAGATAATTGGTTAACAGCTTAAAGATTTGTCTAATAAATGCCTACAGTAAATGGAGCTGAAAACTCAGAGAAATGGCCCAATTTGCTCAGTATTCAGAAGAATAAGCTGGTTTGTCAGCCAGTTGTATGTGATTCTGATTAATTGATCACAAGTGATAGCCCACTGTTTCTTAAATGAATACATTCATCTTCGACAGTGTCCTATAAAAATGCATATTTGGTACATTGTCTATGGTATAGCTAAGGTAAACATGCAATATACCCTTCAGGTACTGTACCTTCTCCTCATTAATTCTTAGCTTGGGATGGGTTTAAAGCCTTTTAAAATTAGATAACTTGGCAATACATGAACACTGAGCAATGAGTCTGCGAGGAGTACCATTTAGCATCTTCAGCATAATTACATGCAAGACTGAAAAAACAACCTGTATTGAATCTATTTTGTAATATTTTTAAAAGAGAAGAACGCACAGCTTGAATATGATAAAAGCATATAATCCCTGACAAATCAACCTTTCCTTTACAGTGACACTGTTTACTGGATGTAAATTACCTCTAGTTTAATTTATTATATTTTCTTTTAATATATGAGAAACAGAAATTAATAACTACTGTTTTTCTCAACATCATCCCTAAAAAAACTTTTTTCCCTTCCTCAGTATGTGTTACTTGGAGTTAATAAAATCCCCACCCCGAGACTGGTAAGATGAGAACTACAAACCCAAATGCCCGAGCCTATTGGATTCATTCTTTGGGAAATAAAGGGCAAATGAAAGCATCTAAAGGGTATCCATGATCCATAAATGCATGCAGTAGCAAGTTATCCAGTCAGTCCCTGGAAAAATCTCTGATTTTCTTTCAGTACAACATCATATTTCACAGAAGTCTCTGTAGGTTGTTCCTAAGAAATTGAGAAAAATATGTCTAGAAAGCTGAGACCTTTTTACATTGACTAAGGATAAGTGCTGTGTTAGACAGCCTGACGGCATCTTCATGACAGCGGTGTAGGGAGAGCTCAGATTTAAAGTTAGATCAATATGAAGGCTGCCAGGGTCTGGTGAAGGAAACCAGGGGACGCATTGTCGTCTTGTCTCTGCTGCCTGTTGTACAGCTCATACAAATCAAAGCACTGGGACAGTGACAAGTGATGTTTCTATTCCTATCGATCTCAGCTGAGTGAACCGTCCTGAAGGAAATCAATGTCTTCCAGAGCCAGGTGTCCTGTGCCTGGGTTTCAGACACATCATGGGCTCCATCAGTATGGACGGTAGAAGTGGTTAGAGGCTGGGCTGATACCTCTGCTTCGGTGGGAGCTGGAGAGAAGCTGCATGTGGGTTCTGGGCACTGATGTGCCTGGCCCTTGGTTCTCCCAGGTGGCCTGAAGGCACATATGCCACTTGATCAGCAAAGCCAAATTTGGAGAAGTTAAAAGGTCCAGTTCCCGGAATAACGCACACACTGTGAAAATTCAAGGCTGGAAGTGGTGAGGCTGTGCTTCTTTTGGAAGTGGTATGTTGGCTTGTATCAGCTGTTTTTTTCCACAGAGATTTGTCAGCGGAGCTTGCCTATTATGATGTTCTAAATGTGCTTCATATTGTAAGTAGGTAAGCGAGTACACCTACTGCAGAGCTGCTCCCAGCAGCAGGGTACATGGGGAAATCAGCCTCAAAAGGTCAGTTAGCCTCACCGTTACAGGTAGTAGGCAGATTTTTTTTATTCTTTGTTTTATTTTTACTTTTTTTTTGTAAATCAAACATCTTTTCAACTGATTTTTCTCTTTCTCGCACAAAAATCGAACTGCAACAGCTTGAGTCAAAGCTGAGGTTGAATAGTAACTGACTCAAAAACTTCCTGGCTCAGTTTTCTGGTAGCAGCTCTCTGGCACATCTGATCATATGGGGCTCAGACTTTGCTGTTTGAATCCTTCACAGTTATAGCAGGCTGCCAGGCACCTGTGCTCACTGCATCTGCTTTGAAGAAGTTTCACTAGTGGGGAGCAAGTTTCCAACCCATGGAAGAAGAAGATCTATAGAGTATTTGCCTGTTAGCTTAATATATCTTCTGTTTAAATTAATAACTGCAATTTTGTTATTCAATTTCAGGTGTTTTGAGGAGGAATAGTAGGGAGTATTGTAATGTACTGGCAAGGGAGACAGACATTTGGTCTTCTATTTTCCTGCCTGCTAACAGCCAAGAAGAATGGAGTTCTATATTTATTTAAGGGGTTAATTAATATCTGATAGACAAAATAAGTGCGATTTTCCCATATAGGCTAGCCAGAGAACAAATAAGATGATGAAGCAATTTTATGTCTTAGTTTTTTACCAATCTCCTGAACACTTTTATTTAAAATGTTGGTAGGTTATGCAGCATGGAAACTTGTCTAAGCAAAAGTGAGAAATTTCCCAAACATTTTTACAGTGTTGTTTCATGCTGAGACCACAGTGAGTAATCTGAAAATATCAGATCTATTTTTCCTGATTAAACTGCTCGGTTGTCTTCTGCCTAAGTCATCAGGATTTTCATTCACTGTAAATCCTGCTTTTAGGAAAATGAAAGGAGGAAAAAAAAACACTGCTAGCCTACAGATATCTAGGTGGGACTGAGATATTCACATACCATGCAATTTAAGTAGTTACTGTGGAAGAAGAGAGAGTGAAATGTATGATGCTAATCGTACTTTATACTGGTTTACATCCATTTTGCACTGTTCTAAATTGCTACGTGTCATACAGCACAAGAAATCCAGCTGACATACCAGCAGCACTAAGCAGAAATGATCCTGCTACATACAGTTTCAGAACTGATAACATAGTAAACTGATAGTCGTATATTTTGCAAGTTTTACAATAGCTGAAATGGAGTGTGTGATTGACACCATTTCTTCTTCACTCCTATCACTGGAATTGCAAGATATGAACTGTTGAATTTTGAAGCATATATGAGGACATCTGTCACAGTAAATCTATTTTTGAACGAAGTATCTGTGCTAAGACTGCAAAATTCTGCTGAAGTGTGTGTCTCATAAATTGCATGGTCTGTTCCATTAATAATGTCTGTTTTGATGGGTGACAGTGGTAAAATATTGCCTTCAGGACACAGACATTAAAGACATCCTTTCTTTCTTTCCTTTTTTTTTCCTTCTTAGATCAGCATATTCCAATTGTAGTCAGAACGAGGAATCTTTCCCTTCTTTGTATGTTTACATTATGCAATCACTTCAGTTCTACTGGTTGCTTGTATTAAGTGTATGTAGCATTTTGCTATTTCCTATATGCGCTAAGCTAATTTTCGTTAGATAGTCAAACATCTGAAGTTAACCTATTGCCAGAGGTTTGTGTAGCTAATTTTGAGTGCCTCCAGTTTAAGCTCTAGCAAACATAGATGATAAAGAGAAGGCAGTGAAAAGTTAAGTTGCAGCTAGTAAGTGAGAATAGAGACTTCTTGGCTTCCTTGTTCCGTCTTTGACTCCCTGCTTAACCTTAGGCTCATTATTCATCCACTTGGTGTCCCAGCTACCACAGCTACAGAATAAGAACAATACCCTCTTGCATCAATCTGTCACAGATGTGTAGATGAAAAGTGATGGAAAAGGGAAAGTAATATTATTTATGCTTCCCATTTATTTATCCATGGTTGCAGGTGTGAATGCCTCATCCCAGCCCCAGGGTACCCGCCATCTGAGCACACCTGTGCTGCTCCAATGAGTGTCTAGTCACTGTCTTCAGTGCTAAAGCTTTTGTGATGGTCTCTTTGTTCTCTACTGAAAAATAACTAAAAATGTTGCTGTTTCATTAATGTTTTGTAATGGCAATCAAAATCATTCTCTCTCCAACATTCCTATAAATTTATCTGCTTTAAGATATCTGTTCAGGCAGTTAATGTTTTTTTTTTTTTCAGTAAAAAGCTGAGGGTAAAAAATCACTCCATTAACACAGATTTGAGAGAGACAAGCAGGTGGCCATTTACAAAATACTTTGTATGGGGCAAACCCACTACTGATTTAGAGGGAGCAGTGGAGATTCCACATAGAAGAAGATGCCCTGGATTGCAGCTGTGAATGTTAAAACCTCCTCTCCTGGGTGCTGCCTCACTACATATATCTAAATATCACTCTCTTATGATATACTATATTCAGAAATGTTTGTTACTCATGCTAATAAGATGAAATTTAGATATGAAGTTTGTACACATATGCTGTTTAATCTTTCTTAAATAACTAGTAGAGAAGAGTGCGCTTGTTTATAAAACGAGATCCTGGAGGTTATAACATCTACTTTTTCTGGGTTTTATTTGAACATAAAATATGTATTTTGAAACTATTTATGGAATCCAGTATTCCTTATAACTTAGTCATTTGAAGTATATTTAATTCTTATTTCCAATTAACTTCTGACTTGTGTAAAATCATAAGATACCTTAGGACATCAATATCCTAATAAAATTTCTATGAATGTCTTTTGATGAGTGAATAGGTTTGAGTAGCAACTGATGGCCAGTTTTAAAATTGGAATGTTAAAAAGCCTTATTCAACAAGAGTCTCCTTTTTTATATCTAATATGTTCTTCTGGGAGAGAGACAGTTTCAACCTTGGAATTTTTTCTGCTTGTTGAAAAGAGGGCAGTTGCACGAGTTTGTATTTCTTTGCATCAGAAGTGTCGCACCCTAGAGAAAGTGAATAAGACAGTAGTTTTCCCAGTGATGTTCAACAGTGTTTAATGGATAATTAAATACTGTTAACATAATTGTCAGTTATAACTGTGTCTATAAACAAGATCATTTAGTAGTATTTTAATATATTTTTTTTTATCCTTTGCTCTTGGGCAGCGTCTTTCACCTCAGTTTTCAGTGGCCTCATTGATAAATAATTCTAAAAGAATGAAGAGGTGTCTTCTAAGTCAACATGGGTCTGGCGTTTTGTGGCTGGTTTTGGTTTTGTAGATTTATTGATTGATTGATTGATTGATAAGTCCTGTCTTCAGTTTTGTAAAGGCTAAATCACTGGAATTGTAAGTAATAGTTTAGATGAACAATAACAGTTTTCAGCAAATTTGAAAATCTGTATGTAGTTGATTTTCAGCACTCATTCCACAGTTTTCTCAACTTAATTTCCAGGTTATCCTGTGGGAATTAAAAAGCTAAGAAGGAAGTAGTTCTTACTGTTGTCTAATTATAATCTTCTTAAGGCTTGTCTTAGAATGTGGGAAAGTTGTGTTAGCATATTTCTAGGCATTTTTTATGTTAGATTTAAATACTTGGTTTCGGCATCTCGCTTGATTTAAGAACATTCTTTCTCATTTAATGTGATTCATTTTCCAGGTTTTTTCATTCATGGGAGAGTAAATCTTCTGTGTTTTGTTTCTCTAAAGTAATTTGCTCAAGATTCTAACATGAGGCGTCTCCGACGCCAGGATGATGATTTTGGGGTAAAATGCCTATTTTGATTATAGCTGGCTATATGGTTGAAATAATAACAGCATTATTATATATTTCAATTTTTTTTTTTATTTTTTCCTTTTAAAGATGAGAAGTAATAATCTCATGAGTCTCATGGGTAAGTTTTCAACTGAGGTTTTTGTGGTTGATTTCATGTCTCTCTTGGATCCTTGTATAAGAGCTGAATCCCTCTCTTTCTTCCTCAGTTCCTTATCTGTGGCATTGAGCTCTAAAATCTTGGGGATGGTAATAGGTTCAGCATAAATCATGCTGTTATTGAATTCTATTTAATGTGAATAATACTGAGTTGTTTTCTTTCGCTTTTTCTGTGGATATGCGAGCATGTTCTTTGCATATGTGGTTTGCATAAGTTGATTTACCAGTTGTCCTGGCTCTGGCCACCTTGCATAGCTTCTTAAAAATTTCTATGATTCTAGAAAGCGCTGTGACTATTCAGGTGTTATCTTCATTTTCAGAAGCCAAAACGTTGAAGTTCTTGTTGCATTGGTGAAAAGCTATTCACCTAACTCAGAGCTGAGGTGATTTTCAATCTTCATGTGCATGATATACAATAAATAATCTTCATCAGAATTAGAATAGTTCATTTTGAAAAGGACCTACATGGACCATCATGTCCAGTTTCCTGACATCAGGGCTAAATAAAAGTTAAAGAATTTTAATGAGTATATCATCCAAATGCCTCTTGAGCACTGAGAGGCACGAGGCACCAACCACCTCTCTAGGAAACGTGTTCCAATGTTTGACCACCCTCATGATAAAGAGACATTTCCCAATGTCCATCTGACCCTCCCCTGGTGCAGCTCTGTGCTGTTCCCACCCTGCCATCAGTTCCTAGGAGCAGAGCATGGCACTTCCCTCTGCACCCCCTCTTCTGGGCACTAAAGAGAGCAGTGAGGTTGTCTCTTGGCCTCCTCCAGTCTGAGCTGCCCCATTACTCAGCCTCTCCTCGCTGGAGATACCTTCCAGCCCTGTTACCAACTCTGCTGAACTCCTCTGGACATATTCTTTATAGCAAGTTTGGTGAGACTGATATTAATCTTTGGAGGTTAACAGCCTCAGAGGTTTGAGTCTTAGTGTTCTTAGATATTCTTAATGTGTTAGAAGATCTTTAATTGACAGTTTCAGTACTTCAGCTCTGGCACGAATAGCCAAGCAATCTGTTTTTCCTGATGGAAGAAGTGGATGGTGTTAGATTAGAAGTTAGAGAGTGGCCTCCTGGAGAAAGTAATTGTGCCCAAGCCCAATTTGAACACACCAATGTTGGAGGAGAGTGGTTGCCTCTCTGCATGAAGGACTCCTGCCAAGCACTGCGCACAAGCCTGCTGCAGCCATGGCTCAGCTTGGACAGACAAACAGAGCGTGCCCTTCTTCAGATATGGCCGTGGCAAAGAGGGTATGCTAGCATCCTTATCTTTGCTCCCCCAGCTGAGAAACAGCAAAGAGCCTCTGCCTTGGAAGGGGCTCGTGATCTGACATTTGTGGGCTTTTGCAGATTCCTATCCTACCAAAGCAGATGGTTCCTGAGATCATTTTCAAAAATGATATGCTGGTCAAAAATAGTTACCTTGCATAAACTGCAGTGATAAGACACATTTCTTAACAGCCTCTAGCAGTCAATATGGTTTTAACTTTTACAGAGTGGTTGCATTTGATATGCTTAAATGAGTGTGAAGAGGCCTACAAAAGCAATATTTAGTGGCAGACTAAAGGACACTATGTCAGACTTGTGATACTAGAGCATTGTTCAGCTACAGATGTAGATCTTTACCACTGAATTCCATGAAGTGCAAGTTTTTGATTGTCTCTCGATTCCTTGTAGAATAAATGTTACTAACACGAACAGCCAATAATATAATAGTGCTCATCGGATAAAGACCCTTGTGTTTGTCTGCATTTATGCACCACAGTACAGTAGACTTCATAGTCTCCAAAGCAGTTTAAAACGGTCTACGAAAATGGCTGTAAATGCCAACATGGTATATCACCATAGTACTTCATTTGTGTCAGGGAAGGCATGTTACCAGTTAAATATTTAACCTACCCAGAAACTGTATTTGGCATTGATTTCAGCAGATGTTTAGGATGAAAAGCACATTATGAATGAGATCCATCTTGCTCTGTGACTGCTCAGAAAAATGTATCTTTCATTAACAGAAGAAAAATACTATTGTTTTATAAATCTGACAGAAAGTTGGGATGTTTTGCTGTAGATTACGTGCACTTATTTGTGTGCATGATATACTTTAAGGCCTATGTCAGCACAGTGGTAATAGAGACCTGAGGGCAAGAAAAAAAAAAAAAGAATCAGTCTTTTTGGATCCCTTTTTCTAAACATACATTGTTTCATTGTTCCATTATTATTATTTTTTTTTTCCTTTCAGCACCAAAGCCTGAGATCTTACTATACTGTGTGATTTGTTGCATTGGCAGTCTCTCAGTGTAACAAAGACATGCACTGCATTTTATCCCCTCCCTGAACTGCATCAATATAGGATAGATTGCTTTAGGTTACAGTTGAGTGGAATTCCCTTTAAGTAGCCTAACTGGGTGGAA
The DNA here is from genome assembly GCA_016647715.1 of Pavo muticus. Lineage (NCBI taxonomy): Eukaryota > Metazoa > Chordata > Aves > Galliformes > Phasianidae > Pavo > Pavo muticus. The sequence continues at coordinate 230,393 of JACDJE010000180.1, forward strand.
ACTCTGTTTTAATAGCTGGTAACTAGTTGGAACATGGTAATTCACATGTTTTCTGTGCACATGTCATCATGTACCTTTTCCTGAAAAGCCAATGCTGATTTAAAAAAAAAAAAAAAAAAAAAACATCTGAAAAGTATCTTACTGTGCAGTGGTTCCTATGGGAGAGAGTGCTGTTGATCATTATTCTTTCTGTGGACATGCACAGCACCCGATAGCCACATGGACAGATGCTATCATGCAGGTATATGCGAAGCAGCAAAGCCATTTGAAATGAAACTGTGATGTTTTAGAAGCCTTTAAATTTATATTTTACGTGGCCTTGCTCCAGCCGACTCTTTAGAGGGCCCCAGGAGCTTTCTGATGTAAATGCTTGATGGGAAATTAAGTCCTCAGCTGAAGCATCAGAGCAGTCGTCCTTGTGTCAGATGTAAAATACATGGTATCAAGGGGGATGTACTAGTTTCAACCATTGACTGCTGGTATGGACTAGGGAAAAGCTTTTAACCTCTTCTTTTCTTTTAAAGCATTTATAAAGATGCTATGATGGTACCTAGTTACCATCCTTACACTCTTAGAATGATAGGGGTTTTGATCAGTTTGGACTTAAATGTGAATGCATTTAAAAAAAAAAAAAGGTGCGTGCCCGTATTGAGTCGTGATTCTTGCTTGGTTTGCTGATAAGAATTTTTGGTTTCCTGCTGAAATTCAACCTTGCCTTTACAGGGCCAAGAATATAATCATTTTTTCCTTATTAGGAAAGATACAGGCAGAGCGTAAGAACTTGGTGAGAAGTCAGGCATGGACTATTGCTTTCAACATCTGTGCAATACATAGACTGCATTTTCTTCATGTGGGACTTGCAAAGCTGTGGAAGTGCATACATGGCAACATAGTTGTAACTCTACCCTTGGAGATTTGGCCGCTGCTTCTTAGAAACAGTATTCCAGAGCTCATTTACAGCCGAAAAGTAGGCTGCATCTCGTTGAAACACTGTGGTGTTGAAGGTGTTTTCCCCTCTGAAAATTTCTTATTTGCGGTATTTTCTTAGCAGCTCTGTGTTAGGGATTATATTTCACACCCCTTTTTCTCTTGCTTATACATTTAATTTGGCAGTGGGGGCAGAGGTTGGTTTGTTAAGCTTTACCTTAATCTTTGGCAGAAATGAGGAGCCTTACCTCTGCACACAGAAAGACACTGAAAAATACTTTGTCTATTTCAGCTACTGAGTGTGCCAGGGAAATAGCACATTTATACAATAAAAATTGTTCTGTTCCTAGGATCTCAGCCTTATCCCCACACAATGTTGTATACTAGACTTGGATGAACTATTCCTGAAGTTTTTGAAGGCATTTTCCTTGGTGGGTGTAGGTTTTCTTTTCTGCATCTGTGTATAATTTATATAATCTTATCTGTATATGTCCGAAGTCATATTTCAGCATTTTTGGGCATACATGTATGATCAAATGGGATTTGAAAAAGTTGTTTTGTATAAAAGGATAATGACTTCTCTCAAAGTTCAACTTCTGGCCACATGAGGTTTGTAATGCTTTTGCTTTTTAAGGAATAAAGTGTGACACAGAGTGCAGTCTACCCGCACAAGATTTTGCTTTGGAAGCTAATTTTTTTTTGAAACCTGAGTGATTTTCTATGACCCAGGATGGTACACAGTTCTGTAACTTTGCCAAGTGGTAAAAAGTTAAGGGAATACATACTTTTTTTTGCATCATCCATGAAAGCATGCAATTTCTGACATTTGACCATGAAGGCAGATGTTAGGAGAATTAAAATAAATCAAATAATTTCTTATAAAACATTGAGAATTTAACAAGTACCTTATGCACAAGAAGAGTGTTTCACAGGTATGCTCTTTCAGTATTAGGAAATAATAAAGCATTCTGCTACCAGAACGTGACATCTCAGAGGCATGTGCAGGCCTTATCTGAAAGCAGGGAAATGGGTGGAACCAGGTGGCTGATCAAGGACCTAGGCTTGTGTGAGTGATTATGGTATCCTCTGTTGTTATTTTTATTTAGTATTGATTTTTTTTTCCTGAATAATAAAGGTCTTTTTGTTGTTTTCCTGCATTCCCATGTTTGGCAGACAACATGCCTGGCCTGGGGGAGCAAATTAAAATCCCATGATGTGAGCAGCTATCCCTGGCAGTTCCTCTCCAGGGCTCAGTGGTAAGCTTTTCTCCCTGAATGTGCAGTTCTTAGAAGACTACTCCTCACTTTTCCTTAAAGAAAGGGCATTTGCAGACACCCAGGTTATACAAGAAGCTGCTCTCTTTAGCACTCGTAAGACATGCAAGGCATGCCTGGCTTTGAGAGAAGTCATGATGTTCTTAACCCGCCGAACCTAATTATGTAGTGCGACTCAATGTATCTGCAGAGGTGTTTAAGGAAATTAATACCTGCCCTTTTATTCCTGAACAAAAGCCCAAGCCTGGAAGAAAGGGCAGGAAATGAGAGATTTTTATGCAGAATATTTGAATAATGAGATCAGTAGGAGATGGCACATGGAAGATACCTTTTAGGCAGTTTAGGTTCTTAAGCTGGAGAGTTATTATTAAGCCACTAACTGAGGACCTCGAAGCGCAGTGTTGCATGAGATTATGTGCAAGGATCGTTTCCCGCACTTTATAACTCTGTCACTTGCTGACAGGTAAAAGAAAGAAACTTTCTCTTGCATGGCTAAAAGTTTGGGCTGATTAATGTGACATGGGTGCCCTACTGGCATGATATATGGAAACCTCTCTTCTTCTGATGAACTTCTTGTTGTTTCGCAAGAGGTTTGATGTATTTTGAGCAAGTTTACATTCTGCTTTGTGACAGCTTCGGTGCCCAGGCAGGGGAGACAAATTGGGGATGGCTGGCAGTGAAACCTTAACAAATGTGCTGACATCCCAGCTGAAATACAGGCATATGATGTGATTGATTTTTTGGCCCTGGGTGGATGCAAAGACTTACTGTCACTTGAGGTCCCTCTAATCTAGAAGCCTCCAGAGATAAGCATTTTTAATTGATGATTAACTGATAATTAGCTGAACAAATCAGTGCTTTTCTCACTCAGCACTTGTGCTTCTTTTGCAGACTTTGCTCATTTCCTCTCACTGTTGTACTTGACGCAACAGGCTCAGGTGTTGGTATATGCAGTCAGCACTTTCTCTCCTGTTTCCCTCTAGCGTAACTCAAATGCCTTTGCAGCCTGCACCATCACTTCTTTTCAGTCATGTTTGGCAGGCTGATTTCTGAAAATAAATAAAGGAGAGGAACTAAATAACTATTGCTGGTACCTGCCAGTGCTTGAAGTAATGGCCACTACGAAAGAAAGCCTTGTGAAATTTCCCATTTTTTCCCAATGTTTTAATTGCTCTGGTTATCCTATAACAGCAGTCAGCACTCAAAGTAGCATTCATTTATTATTATAAAAAGATTATTAAATTTTTCCTAACATCTGATAAAGTTGAGAAACCATAAACCTGGTATGCCTGCTTCCTTTACTGTTCTCTTACAGCGTGAGACATTTCCGCTCTGCGTGCTGAGCTGGGAAATGGAAAAGCAGCAACTGATTCTTCAGTTTTTAGCTGTTCCTCTTCACTGTACCTATTTACTTCCACTCATATTTGCATCTCACCATCTTGATTCAGTGCTTTGTGCTCCCTGCTTCTTTAGGCTCTTGCATAGATAGTGCAAGAACTCCAAATTCTATATAGGACCCAGCTTAGTTCATTTGCAATGCTCCTGTACTGAGTATTTAGCAGTGACTTTGCATCTTGGAGTCTGCAGTTTTTCTACACTTCTACACTTCTTTCATATAACTGGTCTTTGAATTAAAATACCGGCTAAATGACGCATGATAAGGTCAACTGCATTTCTGCTGATCACTACTCCGAGATTTTGTGTCTCTGAGAGAGTAACAGGCAGCAACTCATTATTGTTCCATGTAAGTTATTACCTCCCCTCAGCATCCTCTGGTCTGAAGTTTGAAGGTTTTGTTGTGGCAGCTTTTTGAAAATCAGAGCAGCAGCCCCATGTCTGAGAAGCCTTTGATTTATTAGATTAAAATGTTGCTCAGCATTGACAGAGGCAACTTCAAGTGGTGCGCTAAGTTTTGGGAAAGCGACACAGGAAACAGAAAATGTCTAGAAGGTATTTTTGTTCAGATATTCATCAGATCATGACTTCATCCCAGAGGTCATGCAGACTGTGTGACAGGAGTCTCAAGAGGATGCTACTGACTAGCAGGAGAAAGCATCCTAATTAAAGGAAGACATTAGTGCACCTTAGTGTCAAAATGAGCATCTATCTGAATTGCCAGCAGGTCCTTGTTAACTCTTCATTAATGTAAAAGTGCCATCCTATGGTGTTGGGCTTGCCTAACTTTCTCTTTTCAGAAGCAGAAACTATAGCTGTAGGTTTTTCTGTTTCCAGAAGTTTAGTATAATAGTGGTGTAGGTACAATAAGAAGTTCCTTTTCCTATGTCTGAGAGGTAAGGAGCTCCCATTTATTATTGTTATTATGTTAAAATCTATTAACTTTTTAGTCCTGACAAGAAGATACGGCATAGTTTCTAAAAGGAAAGAAAAACGTTACACGCTTGTCATGAGGCAGCGATCAGTGGCTTTGTTCTCTCCTTTGAGGGGGGTCTGTGTGAACTGTTCTTCATCTTTCGCTTTCTACAGCTGCTTTTCTTCTCCTCCTGTTTGCAAGAATTACATCACACCTGCTTACATATTGCTGGTCAAAAGTAGACCTATTCTAGTACTTACAATGTAGCGGTCTCTTCCTAAAGTATTGTGTCAAGGTAGTAAATAACTTCTGCGTGAAAAAGGAAATGAATTTCCTCTGTTTCTACTCTTAAAATGAAGGAATTTAATTTGAAAAGGTTGAATTGTTTGTAATATAGTCCTTAATAAAAGTTTGGGTGTTTCTAGAGCTGCTACTGTGACAAAGAAAACAAAAAAGAAAGGATTAGGGAGAGAATTTCTTCAAATTTTCCACAGCCAGCAAGATGAGTATTTCTGGTGCAGTTCATATCATTCATCATTCTGTATATTTGTATCAAAATAACTACATTTATTTTGTTATTGTAATATATACATGCATATAAAACATCTTTTTGTCTATTTTAGTATATGTAGTTAAGATTTTGAAGAGTTTTACTGTCCGCCATGAAAATATGAATAGTGGACCATAGTTAATGTTTTGCTTGTTCTGAAATCTACCTTTAAAATCTTTCAATTTTTCCTTCTTTTTTTCTCTGTTTTTAAATCTATTTCATCTTTTGGCAAGAGTCCAGCATGTTTTATTTAGAAGAACAGTAGGATTAAAGGACATGATTGAAGGGTATTAACTTGTCATAGAATTGCATCGCTTGGGCAGAAAGAGGGCCCCCTCATCTCTCTGATTCACACGCATGAAAACACCAGTTCAGCATCTGCCATGACTATAAAAATAATAATGAATTTCTTTCTTAGTAAAGTAAAAGATTAACAACAGTAGCTCATGCCAGGATTAGCACGGGGAAGTGCTGAAACAACACTGCTGAACCGCTTTGCCAAGGCACTTGAGTTTTAGCTGGTAGGAACAAAGCTGTTCAAGTCATTTAAATTGTATTTTGCAAGGGGAGACTCCAAGGTCCCAGAACACGTGTTCTCAAGATGTGGATTGTAACAACATTTCGGTGCTTGGTGCTCGTGCTTGCTTTTCTAATGGCTGACAGGGAGCAAGGTCATTACACCTCTTTGTTTATAACAAAATCATGTCATGGCAAAGGTTGAAAGCAACAGCCATAGATATTAAGGCTGAAAAGAGCTTCTGGAGTTGTTTTTTACTTAGTTTTGGATTATGACATGATAGTATCTTTTGTTTTCCACGGTAGATCTTTGTCACATCCAACCTTGAAACCCCTGTTTGAAACAGTGAGCTCACAAACTCCTTTGCCAAATTGTTACACTATTTGTTTTTAGTAGTTTTATTTTCTTCTTTTAAGATGTTAGTTTTAGTTTCTTGACTACAGACACTTTTCTCTTGCACTTTTCTCTTGCACTTGCCTCACGTTTAATTAATTCCTCCTAGGCTTTTATTAATAATGTTAAATTTTAACATTTTTTTCATTTTCTTTTTTTCCCACCGGCTTTTAAAATCACTTTTAGTAAATTAGACTTCTAAAACATACAGATTTATTTATGTATTAAAGTTTTCTGGATGCCTTTCTGGACAGAATTGGTGGCATCTCCAGTAAAAACACCATGAGTAGGTACTTCAGCAGGTAACAAGTAGACGCGCCAAATTCTCCCGGAATACTGGGTCAAAGATTGGACATACCTGAGGTCAGTACTTTTCCCAAAAGAGAGATTTTGTTGTCTTTCCCTTAATATGATAGTATTTTTGTTTAAGTTTTGATAAGAACTTTAGATGCTCCAGTTGTAGTTTCACTCTTGGTGTTGTACGAAGTTCAAAAGTACACTCCTGAAGCAACACAGCATTCTACATACTGAATTTGTATGAACTTTCTTCTGCAGAAGTATCTTACTGCACAGCTTTTTTAATGGGCTTAGTTTAGCACTATCTGCTTTTGTTTAGCTGCTGTAGCATTATCCCAGTACATTTATCCTTCGAATTGCCTCATAGTCCTTGAGGAATTCAAGTACTGATCAGATGACGTTCAAGTATGTCTCTGTGTTTGTCTTTACTCTCACCTTTGTCAGTGCATGTGCTTGTTTTGCTACACTCCCATTTATCTCAGGAAATATTTTCTGTGCATGTTCTTACGCTATATTTCTGCAGTACTGGAGCCAGTTTTCTTTTCTTGTTTAATGGCTCACACATCTTAAATCCTTTCTTCTTGGTGAAAACTTCAACTACTTATGACTGATCATCTTGTGCTCCTTTTTTCATATCAAGTTCATTATGAATACTGAATTTCACTAGTAAAATTAACCATAGAATGTTATTATTCTGTGCTAGGTTTCTGTTGTGGTGACAGAAGGCTAGTGGATGCGGTGCCAAAGAGTTTGCCCACTGAGTGTGGTGCCCAGGAGACTGTAGCCCAGAAAGGTCATGTAGCAAAAGGGTGGAACAGTCTGGCTACGAGCGGGGACATCTCTCTGAGGACTATGTAATTTCTGCTAAGTATCATAAGTTTTTCTCAGTAATTGGTGGCAACTTCATATCTCAAATACTGGAACGAGAATGTTTAGCTTAATTCTACATCAGAGAGCTAAAGGAATCAAAGTACTAATATTGAAAATGATTGTGTTAGGTTTCTAATGTTTTATATTCAGGGATATAAAGTGGTCAACAATGGAGCATATGCATTGTTTTTCCTAAAAATAAGAAATCCTGCAGTTAATGTTACTGTATTTATTTATTAGTACACAAACACATATATCTCTGTATGTGTATATATATATTTATTTTTATACTTTATATATATTTTTATATATACATAAGGAGAAATGCATATATATTTACATAAATAAATAATTATCTATATACATTCATGTTTGTCTGGGCAAATACCAGCTAACAAGAATCATCATCATAAATCAAGCTAATAGGGAGAAAGGAATCAATCAGATTGAGAATTATCCTATAAGTAGCAGCATTCACAAAACTTCATGTTGAAAGAAACACAGTGCTAAGTAAAAAGATGATGACTAACAGAGTATAATCAACATTAGCATCATAGTAAGTTACTACCTTCAGTGTTTTAGTAGCTGCTTTGTGTGTCATCTCTGTGAGTGTGGCAAGAAAGCCGGATGGGTGACTTGCACTTTAGAGGCACTGTGCATATGAAGGTCTCATTTATAGAACACGTGGGAAATCATTCATAACTACCACCTCTAAGAAAGCAAATAATTTATTTTATTTTATTTATTTATTTTTTTTTTAGAAAATTAGGAAAATATTCTTGTATTTATGTGATAATTATCCTTTAGGAAATCTTGGAAAAAAAATCTTGGAAAAAAATTCTTGTGAAATAATGGCACTGGTGGAAGGAAAAGGAAATATGAGTACACAACTGTGGTGTTTTTGTTCATTTTGCACTCTGGAGTGACCAGCTAACAAAGCTCATATGCGTGGGATGCCCCCAAGTGAGAGCCATCACAGAATCTGTGATGGTACCATGGGTGTGAGCTGAGGAAAAAAAGCCAAGAAATACTCAACTAATGAAAGAAAGACAGAAAAATTAGAGAAGTCTTGGGATACAATTGGAACAGAAAAATAGGACAAGACACAACTCAGCAGTCTTGACCTGAATATTTAGGAATTAAATAATGGAACTACCACTGTAGATTTTTTTATTATTATTTATTTATTTATTTATTTATTTATTTTTTGTCCTCTTTCAAAGTGTTTGATGGTATTTTCCCCAGAGGTGTTTGAAAAGCCAGAATTGATTATTTGTAATATATATTTAAAATAGATTTTAGAACTATGTTTATTATCAAATTCTGTCGCATCCCATTCAGATTCCCCATTAGATAGACTGTATTCTGATTAGTGAAAACAGCTTAATTAGATGATTGCAAAGGTATATGTGTGCATTATTCTGATTTAAGAAACCATTACTTGGATTTAATCTTATTCTCTTGTTTAGTGCATCAGCAAGCTGTGTACCTTTAGATGAGGTTGCTGTTTGAAATTGATTTATTTAAGGTAGTGAAGCTCTTGTATTGATCCTGGCTTAATTTCAGGCTAATTTTGTTTTAACTGCGATTGATTAAGAAACTATTTAAGATAAGGTGATATAAATGACTGTTAAACCAAAGATGTTCAGAGAGATTTACACTCTACTAAAGAAAATAGGTTAATGCACACCTTTACTTGGTCCACCTTTCTCTAATAAACATGATTATCGTCAGCCAAACAAAAGAAATTGTATTAACTATGTCCACACAGGGCACATGGTTGAGTTGCTTTATATGTGCTGAAGCTACTGGAATGGTTTAATACACGTTGTCACCGTTCTCACTGAGCTTAGATAGGCCCCTGTGTTAATGCAGCATGGGAGGTGGTTGTGAGGAGGAAAGGTGAGGACCTGCCATGAATTCAGCCCATGGTAAATGATGAAGGAATCTTACACAGGTGCATTTTACAATCTCAGCTTTACACCAGCTGAAGAACATACACAAATGCAATTGCCACTACTCATGATAACCTCTTACAGTGTGGTTAGTTGCGTTTGGACTCTGTTGTTTACTTCTAAACGTAACTTAAGACAAAAATAAAACTAAAAATAAGAGAGGATTTTGAGATGAGCTTTTGAAAGACCTTTTTTAGTATTTTGTTTTACTAGTAGTCCTTGGTTCATTAGGAATATGTTTCGACTGCCACAAAGTAGGAACGGTCTTATTTTAATATTAGCTATAAAAATGCAAAGCTGTAAATGTAAGTGTGAAGATCTAGCTAAGAAAAAGATGGGTATGTAATAGTTTATGTAGAAGTTATTGAGAGAAATAAAGATACCTTAGCCAGTTATACCAGTGTAATTCTACGAAATGTAGGGACTGCTGTGTAAGGTGGATGGAGATGCATTGTTTTCTACTCCAACTCTCCTCCTTCTGATAGTGATCGGTATGTGGTACTCCTTTTGGAGAGACAAGCTATAAAAATGACAGGAAAATAAGCAGTAATCTTTCCGTTCCTGTGTTAGCAAAGTCAAAGCTCCCTTTCCTTGCAGAAGGGCCCCTGTGTCCTGCTGTGTGGCGATTCACTCTCCTCCTGGTGGCTCCCAGTGATTTCCTTGTCAGCAGCACTCATCTTTGCATTATTCTGAATGCTCTCATCACTGATCTCATTTTGGAAAATCCTACTGTTAACTAAGGGATGAAGCTGATGAATTTTTTTCTTGTAAAAGCCTGTTCAAGAATTTCCTGTCCCTATTTACTGCTTGAGAGAATGATAAAGGACCTTATCGCAGGGCTGAACAAAGGGGCAGGCAGGGATCTCAAGAGGTTTTTCTTCCTTTCCCCAGAGGCAAGATCAGCGTTATCTACCTTTTCCATGCTGACTGGTTATTTATCATTTATAATGTCATCATGTTCCTGTTCACTGGTGTCACCATTGGAAACAACCTTTTAAATTTTCCAGAGGATAGGTTTTTATTCCCCCTTTCTGTTATGTTTTCTATTCTCTTTACCTATCCCTGAACTAAGTTACTGCTTCAGGAACTTACGCTTCGCTTGGGTTCTCTTGGATTCAGGGTTAGACCCCATTTTCCACATGTAGGCACCTATAGAACAAACTTTTAATAACTTACCAGTGATTTTGTATATTCTTTTTGTCAGTCTGGAGTATGTAATTAGAGAGATAAAATCGACAGATAAAGCCAGGCCCTTACTAATCTGTTTTCACTACTCAACACTTCTGCAATCAAAATCAGGCAAGGTAGAAGGCAATGTAACTCCAATTTATTTTAATGGGAACTCAGGATTTTTAGATCGCATCTGATTAAAAGTGCTCTGGATACCAATTCTCTGTAAATTATTTTTGCCTTGCATAACCCCCAAACGTATTATACTGCTACTTAAAACTGCTGCTGCCTGCTGCTAACAATTAGGCAGCCAGTTTGTCACTCCCAGGCTTTCACTGCTGAACCTGGCAGTGTTTGACTGGCCCTCTTCTGTCTCCTCTCTGGGAGCCTGTCTCCAAAGAGCCAACATTAAATTTAATGAACATGAAGACTGAATGATCATATGGATTCCTAGCAGCTCATCCAAGCCAACTCTTCTGTTGCTTGAGTTGGAACTGTTTCAAGATATCTTATAAAACTAAATTATGCTAGTAATCTGGAATTCATGGAACATTTGGCTATGAAAATATCATAGTAACTTCTTTTTTTTTTTTTGTCTACTAGGAAGTGTACTGGTTAGATATTGCACACAGCATCTTTTTGCTTGGGTTGTGGTATCTTAATGTGAGAGAGCATTCAGGTGGTAAAATGCTAATTGCAAATAGTCTCTTACTGATGTCTCTTTGTGATTATTTTCTATTGTTTTCTGGCCTTCAAATATTTCCTTTCCTCCGTTTATGGTCCAGTAGAAAAATTCAACCTTATGTACAGTTGTACAGTGCTTTTCTATGACAGAAATTACAATCAAAAGTAGCCTTGGAAAGGGCCGTGGATATTTTTTAAACATTTTTGTGAGCAAGTTCTCTACATAAGAAAATCTGAAGTACACAAACGTTGAGAAAAAATGGGAGAGGGAGCCTGCTGTATCCTTTTCTGTATGTTTTAGATGCAAGGGTAAAATGAGTTGGTTTTGCTGGGTGATAGCTATATTGCAGGCTTCTTAAAAAGCAGTTAAACATTATTACTACGTGATTAAACCACTGTTGTTAGACATTCTTAATGTCTGAGTATTTTAGGAGAAAGATGCTTTTTTATAAAGCACTTCCCTTTACTACCAGCTGAGCCCTAACTCCTATGCTGAAGTTTTGCCGCAGTTGTGGAACAACATCTGTGGATGGAGACACTGTAAAAGAACATCTTGCAGTGAAAGGACTCTGTAAGAAGAAAATAAACTGCTGATCTTATGGAGAACTGGGAGAGTGCATGGGGGTAGGGAGGGCAGGATAAAATGCACATCTAGAATTTGATAATGGGATTTTCTTCACTGATGTATTCAAGAGGGTGGAAAAAAATGGTAACAGCAATTCAGTTGCACTTGGTATTACAGAATTGTAGGGGCTGGAAGGGACCTCTGGAGATCATATAGCCCATGCAGTCTGACCTTTTGGCTTACCTGAGCTACGCTGAGTAAAGAGGAACTGTCTAGGGCCACATTTACAAAGGTTGCTCCGAAAGTAATGCCTCCTATTTACAATTGACAAAAAAAGCACAATAACACTACGTAATAGTGCGAATTCTCAGCTATGAAACACTCTTTTTTTTTTCAGAACAGTAACCATCATTAGGTATGTATTTTCACCAGTGATGAACAAGAGCCTGTGTATCACTCTTGAAACAATCTGCACCAGTGGAGATGACCCACTGTCACTGTTGCCACTGCTGAAAACTACCCCCAGCGCCTCACTGTGTTCACAGCCACTATTTGTAACATTCAGTAAGCATCAAAGAATGTCAGTGGGTGGAATTTTTTCTGCACAGAGGAATTGAATGACGCACCTTTGCTTCATCCGCACTTCCATGTCAGACACCACTGTGTCAGACTGCCCCTCTTCTGCCATCTGTTGAGTGGCAACATAATATTGGTGGGAAGGTTCAACCTCAACTGTCATACTACCAACATCTGCTTCTGATGGAGGATGTTGATGTAGGCCAACATACTAAAATAGGATGCATTGCTTTCAAAGCAGTCCTCATAAAATATATAATACAGTTAATGTATATACGTAACAAAACTTATTTTTATTTTTATTTAATTAAAACAGCAGAAAAAGAGAAGAACAAAAGCATAAAACTAGTGGAATATTTGACCTTGTGTTTGTGAAACTAATGCATCAGTCTGGTTTGATGGCAGTGGCTGCAATTCTTAGTGAGCTCTCAAGGTGTTCGTCGGAGATATTTGATGACATTTTATTCTTCCTGTGCTTCATCCTTGAAAATTGTTGTTCACAAGTAATATACTACTAAAAAGCGATGCCATGAATAAGATGAGACTGTGAGGTGAGGGGTTTTTCTCTCTGGGCAGAGGGGGATTCTATAAGTCTGGTAGAAGAGACATAATCAAATTTTTGATTGCGACTCAGTACATCCCATTTGAAAATGTGCAAATAATGTATTTATGTCGACTGAAAATGGAATCACAAATAAACCAAAAAATTGTTGGTTATTTTTGCAATCTTGAAACCTACTCTTGAATACCTTTATCAAAATGGAAAGCGCAGTTGCGTATTCTTCTCTCTTCACAAGACTGTGATTAGCCAACGTATAAAAATGCATAACATCATTTGTCAGCACTTGATCTGATGCTACACTGCACCCCCATGACCTGTATTCAGCCCAGGTGGGGTTCCATTGATATTGAGGGGCTGGGCCACGTGGTGAGGCAGAGCTGCTGCTGTGATGGTGTGAGGCAGGGAATGGCTGAAGTGCAAGCTGAGGCTGGCCGTGGGTTGGACATCCCTGATCTAGTCCAGCCCACCTCCTAAAGCAGGTTCTCTAGAGTAGGTTGCAAAATTCTGGCCTCGTCAATCTGAATTTTGACTACAACTGATCAAAGATTTCACCAAATGGCAACAGTTGGGGATAGGGCAGAGGGTAGATGGAGAAATGTCAGTTAAAAAAAACAAACAACAACAACAACAACAACAAAATCACAAAACCACAAAGCAAAACAAACAGGAAAAAAAAAAAAAGAGTTGACAGAAGGAACCACTCTTCCCGATCCTTCTATCTCTGTGAGATATGTGGTATCTGCTTTCTAGCATTGAAAATGAAAGAACTAAAGCCAGTCTGAATTTAGGACAGAAATAAAACCAGTCATGAATTCAAATAGAATGTTTGTATCTCCAAATTTCATAAGAATACCCCACAGTGTAAGATATGCACTAAATATCCTGAGATAACAACACTGTTATGAGACAGCCACCCAAGCTGAATGCTTGACTAAATGCACAGAGTTAAAAATAATAATAATAATAATAATGATTGAAATGGCACATGTGGAATTTACAAATGTACAACAGAAACTGAATATGATTGAAGTGACATTCTCCCATATCGCAGCTCTTCATTTTGTTCCGGTGGAAGGTTAGCTTTGATTGCACTTCTTAATGAGTCTATCTCTTCAAGTGTTCACCTATCTTCAATAAGGATTATGAAAAGAGATGACATCTATAACTTCCGCAGTATATCTTAAGTTCCTGTTACTGCAATTAAATTATTTATCTGCAACATTCTGCTCTTCTGAGGTTCTCTGAGAAGTCTTCTGAGAGGTCACAAGTCTCTGAAACTAGGTTTCATTTCAGAATGGTCAGAAGTGCGAATATGCAAAGACTGATAGGTACACATTGTCCTAAAAACTTGAAGTCCAGAATTTGCCATTCCTGGCTGCTAGGTAGCCGAGTGTTTCTTCTGGTGAAATTTAGATAGTTATTTTTCCCCCCTGCAGATTCAGAGGGAAGGAATTGTAGGATGTACAGAAACTGTTCCACTTGTCTGCTGTTCGTGACGAGAGCTAGATCTGGAGAATGCTGCTCCTTCTTTCCTACTCTGTCCCATCAAGTTTAACCTTTTCTTCTGAGCTTCAGAAGAGGCCACCTGTTAAACTGGTGAGAGTTGCATACTGAATTGATCACGGTGCTGCCACTCTCTGTGTACATTTCAGATAAACTGAGAACCATTGCGACAGATAGGGCAAAGTAAATGGAGGATGTGTCCAAGCAGGCAGGGTGGAAACATTTCCATCTGCTTTGCAGATCAGAAAGAACAAGTAATATGATTCAAGACAATTTTACAAATGTTGCATCAGGCTTTGCTAAACTGGGACTGTTAGCAGCTGTTAAATCAGTTGTAAGTATTACAGCTCTTACTTTACACTATTCATTGGGATTAACAAGGCTAGTTGCTGCTAGCTTACTTCTACTCATTGCTTTCCATATGTGCTTGCTGTAACCAAGAGTAATAGTGGGGAAATAGCAAAACATTCCTTCATCCTATTATAGAAGCAAAGCTTTCCTCATTACGAAAGGGTCAACAGAAAGTTAACTCGGGTTATAACTGAGTGTGTTCCCAGACACTGCAAGTCTGTGTCCCTGTTCACAGTAGGACCATCTGTCCCTGAATGCAGTAGCTCATAGTCTCTGTCCCAAGTGGCATGGACCAGCAGAGAAATTTCTAACAGCGCTAGAGTAAAAGCTATCTCTTCTTACCTTGGCCATATGTTTGTCAGACATTCTGTCAGTACAGAAAGTATTGCAAAGGAGGTTCATACACAGTTCATTCATAAGATGATAACGAGACAAACTCAGGGGTTCTGTGTGCCACTTTCTTGGCACCAGGTGGGGTTGAAAGTGCTTAATCAGCTTGGATCTTGTGTGCTGGATTTACAGCTGTGGAGAGCTGTCTTAATCTTGCTTCATGATGTCAGCACAACAGACCACAGCACTGATGAAATTCATGTTAGTGGAAGATCATTTCAGATTAGTTGTGCTCCAATATGGCATTTGGCTAATGCATTTTGACAGTACCTTCAAAATAAACAGTTATACTTGCTTATTGTAATCACTCACTCTATAAATCTAACCTGACATTGACCACAGGCAGCCAGGAGAGGAGCAAGCAAAAATGTATAAATGCTTTATTGATTTATATGGACACCATGCCTTATATAGATGCATTTATAGTTGCTTTTCTATTTATTATTTTCAGATTCCTATTATACTTCAACTTACTGGATTAATCTGGCTAAGGAACTGAACTACTTACATAGTAGAAAACCCACATATGGGATGCTTATGTAACGAGCGTTCATTATCTGCAGAACCATGCGTTTGCTGAAAGATGCATTTTAAGTAACTTCAGATAGACTAACACTGTCCCTAGAAGCATCCTGGAGCAGGCTGCACACAAGCTGCACCTGAGCAGCTGCTTTGGACTCTTGTTAACAGTTTTATTTCTGTCTTACACTGTGGCACCCAAAGCTGCACCCACTGCAGGAAGTGAGGCTGCACAGTACAGAGCAGAATGGGACAACCCCTCTTCCCACCCGGTGGCAGCGCTGGGCCTGATGCACCCCAGGGTACAGTTGGCCCTTTGGGCTGCTGGGGCACGCTGCTGGATCATGCTCAACTTGCTGCCAGCCAGAACCCCCAGGTCCTGTTGTGCAGGGCTGCACTCCAGCCTCTCATCCCCAGGCATGCCCCAAACGTGACAAAGAAATTTGTGAGTGAGATTTGGGGCAGAGCTTGGGTTTGTTGCTCTGTGGCGTATGGGCTGGTGGAAGAAATAACAGTAGAAGACGCAGGGGTGCTTTTCTTATAGCTTTGCCAAAAGCACTTTGAGAGTAGTAATATTTCATTTTTCTGAATGGATTTTTTAACATGATTTCTTCAGTTTGCTCGGGAACATATTTTTGTGTCCCATGTCACATGATATTTTGGGAGGTTTATGTGCTATTTTGTAAGTTTTGGTTGTTCAGAGAGCTTGCTTCCTGATATACTTTTTGTTGTTGTCATTATTCTTTAAATAATAAAAATAAATGCAAAATTTTGGTTATGTGCCTTAGCAAAAAAAGAAGAAAATGTTTTTCGCTTTTGAGATTTGCTCTCCATTCTATGGCAGTAACATGTTTTAATTTTGCACGTATAAAAAGGGTTGGAATGCTTTATTAATTAATAAATTGTTATCCTTTCACTATTTTTGCAACCAGATGAAGATATATTTGCACTTGAATATTTTGGATATTGTTCATAGGACTGATTGAACTGCTGTTCTATTAATATGTAACAATTTCCTGTGTTTCACATACATCACTGTGATGGTATATAATATATAATCTAGATAGGAGTGGGCTGCCCTGACCCACAAAGATTTAATTGTGGTTCGATATCCCAGCATATAATTTACTTCATTATCAAACATGGCATCAGGTTTTATGGCCTTGTTTGGTCAGAAGTGAAAGAGGCTCTTGTAGATGCAGAACTCTGAGTTTGATAAAGCAAATGTAACCAGCCCCACTTTATTTCCTTATTTTCAACGCAGAGCATAAAAATTATTTCAGTTGAGCTGCAGACTGTGTAGCTCAAGATTCTTGGTCAGCCCCGCAGAGTAGTAATGAGAGTAGGTGGGAATATTTCTAGTAGGGGAAGTTGTTAGCAGGAAAACACCACAGTCCTTCTTTTCCATTACTCGGTACTGATGGATGCAGAATTTTATACCTCCTGGTGGGTTTGCCCTAATGCCTTTGACTTTTGAGGGGTTTTTATGTCTTTTCAACTTCCTTTGTTTCTGCTTTTGAATTGTTCAGTCAAGAAGTTGAAAAACTGAAAATATAAACAATGGTGATCATTATCATTTCTTATTCTTCCTTTAATCAGGAAATCGGGTGATGTCTAAACAGCAAAAGCTTTTGTATAAAACAATGAAGAGTCATTAAAAATATTTTAATTCTGTTCTTTAGTTCTTTTCTCCATAGCATGCAGAGGTGCCAACTTGCTAATAGCATTGGTCTTCGGTAGAACTGAAAACTGTCAGCTGAACGTGTGGCGCTTTATACTAGTACTCAGAAGCACTTGCCGGAGTAAATATACACAGAATGCAACCCTGAAAAAATAGTTCCCTTTCTCTTCTGATAAATTTTCTGCATTGCAAAGTGAATGCTGTTGAAGGACATTGAGTTCTTGTTTCCTTTACTCTTTATAAACCTTCCCCAGTATAGGAAGAGATTTAGTTTTGTAGCAATAGGTGAGATGACTTGTTTTCTAAATATCAGAATTTCCACTCCTGTTGAATTCACACAGGTATTGAGTGAAGAAAAATGCTGAACTGTAGGGCTTGATGTTTTTTTCCATTTACATTTAACCATTGGGGTTTTTTTTTTGGTTCAGATAATTGCTTACTCTGCAAAGCTAGTCATTTTATAATGCATGCATAGAAAATGCATGTTAAGTAATTAAGAGTTCTCCTCTAAAATGGCAAAATACCAAGGAAGCCCAGATAAGAGCTAAAGTATACAGTGTGTAAATATTGCACTTGAGTGGCTAGATAGTTTTGCAAAAGCCTTGGGCTTTTCCTTTCAGCTGTGAGAAGATGCAGTGCAGAGGTGTCCCCAGAGGCTGTAACTGGTTAAGTTTCAGGCTCTCCCCTGGAAAGATGAAATTGCAATCAGTGAAAAGGGCACGTGAAGAGAAGAGGTGGTTGTGAAGATGATGAAGCCATAATGATTTGGTCTTCTGATTAAAGACTTTTAGTAATTAGTGAAACCTTTTTTTATGCCCACTCTGTGTCCTAGTAAGTGTAGAATGCTGCTGATAATGTCTATTTATTTGTGATTATATGCTTAATGGCTTTAATAAAGTCATATGTATTTCCATTACCAGTGCTTTTAAAATCTTCTCATAGAAATATGTAACAATTTCATCAATGCTGACTGCACTGAGATATTTGAAAGCTAGTAATTGTGTGTTATGTCTACACTAGCAGGTATTGTAGCCCAGTGGGAACAGATCTGTAGATAAATGCAGTTGATATGATATTTATACCTGTACCATTACTATATCTATTTCATTAGATTTTACTCCAGGTTGACTGTAGTCTCATCCTGTAGAATGCATGTAGCGTCACCTAGTTTACCTGTTCATATGCTCTGGAGTTGACAGTGTGAAGCAAATCACAACCAGAAGGAACAACTGAGAATTTGCTTTAAGAGCGCTCTTCAGATCTGAACTTTAATGCTTATAAAACGGTTATGTAGATGTACCCATCAAGTGACATTAGCAGCATAATCATCAAAACAATGACTTTCTTACATGCTGTTACAAATTACAACTGTGTTCTGACACACTAAATTGCTTCCCAAACTTATGTCAGCAAGTAGTAACAGCAACTTAGACCACAGGAAATTTTTCATAGTTTTCAACTCCTGCTGTTGATGCACCACTTCTCCACTTAAGAGCTTCCCTTTCCCAGCACCATTTCTTCATGAATTCAAGCAGCAATGTGTCAACGGTTGGCAGTGAAACAGTAAGAAATTCAAGTAGCTGTCACTGTATGAAGCATAGACACAGAATTTTAAATTCTGGTCTCTTGTTAATCTGAGTGCTTAAAACTGCCAACTCCTTTTTGTGTGTGTATGTATGTGTGGTGGAGGAGAACTGTAAACCATCTCCAAGTACATGCTTCCTGAACCTTAAGGCTTGTAAGCATCTGGCCATGTTTTGACTGCAGTGGCTGAGTTCAGATATAGCTTAAAAATGGGGAAACAATGCATTATTTATGGATGCCTGTGCAAATTAGAGATAAACTGAAAGAGCTAAATTTGAGGTGTAAGAAAATAAGATTCCATGAAAAAATGAATATTTAGATTTTCTAACTACTGTCCATTAATCCAGTCTTTTAATCAATTAATTCATTTTTACCAGCAGCTGGAATATTTCCCGGGGTTGAACAATCAGTTGTCTTTCCTATGTCAGTCTACTGCTTCTCACAGGTACCAGATTCACAGCTCCAGAAATCAATGTCCTCTATTTTCATCAAAAAAGCAGGTTTGGTGATGGCATAAGAAGTATAAGCTTCCCCCACACTGCTCAATCAACGTGCCTCAACTCTGACCCGAAAGAGTATCTCTAAGGGGAAAGATATTTGTTAAATTTCTTTTCCAATTAATTTGACAGCTCTGCTGAGACTACTAACAAAAGTACTAATTCATGCTAATTGCAGTAGTGGACCTGCGTCACCTGGGAGCTCTTCTTAGCATCACAAACCACGAGGCAGCATTTTGATTAGGAGGTGGAACTGAAAGAAAGGATTCAGATCCTATTCTGTATTAATTTGCTCACCTGTAAAATGGGGACAGTGATGTTCTCCTGCACGCATTAACAAAGGTGGAATGCTTCAGTAGAATGTTCAGCCTTGATAAAAGCCAATTCATCTTCCTTCCATGCCAGAGACAAAAAGCAGACTTTTCATAGTTCTGAATTCACTGTGCATTGCCACAAACAACTGGGATAGGAATGTCAGAGAAATTAATATCGAGACTAGGATTTAGCAAAAAATATAATCTATTCCACATATATGACAGTAATATGGAGGGTTACCATAATTAATCTTTGTTAGTGATAAGCGAGCAGTCATACTAAACCTTTTGCTTTAGGTCTTTGAAATAATATCTAGGCTTTAAAGATGAGAGTAAAATAATTCAGGAGAAAAATGATTATCTGCATTTCTCTTGCACTTTCAGATGGTGTTACTGTTAGGTGCAAGTTAGGCAAAGGTTAAGTTTTAGGGCTAGATGTAATCTGTCTGACAATTCATTTATACTTTATTTATACCGACTTCCACATACAAATTTGTTAGCCTGGATTGGGCATAGAGCAATTATACAATCACCTCTATGTAAAGCGATAATGCTGTTTTTCACTTATTAATAAAATCTAGCCTGGGCAGATTAGAGGCCACTCTTTTGATTTTTCATCTCTGAAAAGATTGAAGCAAGGGCAGTGCCTTCCCAACAGCACACTGGTTCCTCTGAGCTGGAAAGGAAACACCTTCACAAGAGCTTGTGCCCTTTGTGGCACTCAGGTTTGTATTTTGTACACTGATGTCAGGAAACATCCATTGTTTGAAGCTATTAGGATCCTACCTCTCGTTTACCTTTGGGAAGTCCATAGGGTAATTTGACTTCAAGGAAAAGGTATCTTGACATTCTGTCCTTGCCAAATGGTCATTTAAAACTCTCAGATTTCTTTGTAGAAATGCTCGCACAACCTTTTTTTTCTCTCAGTCCAAGTTGATACTTGGGTATGTTTTCTGGTATTTCTTTAAGCTTTTTGGTTTTTTGTTTGCTCTGTTGTTTTGTTTTTTAATGCCTCTTAAATTAGGAAGTTATTTTTCATCTCAGTGTGGATTAAATTAGCTTCTGAGGAAACAGAACATGGGATTTCTTTGTTCGTCAAAATGACAGTTTAATATATCTCAGTGTGTCCAGGCTGTGCTTCAGGAAAACATATTGTTTAGGGAAAGTGAAAGACACTGCTTATAAACACAGGTTTATTAAATTCCCCTTTTAAATACTTGATTAAGTGACTCACCAAGTATGGCTGGAATTAAGGTAGAGCTGTGTTTATTTTCTTTAAATTCTGAATGAAGACTGTGGTTCTCAGTGATTTCCTGTTAATGAAAGATTTCTTCCCTCCTCCCCTCAACAAATGCCTGCAAATGAGCTGAAATGCCTTATGCATTTTGGAGCATGATATTTGCATACCCACAAGCTAGGACAACTTTACTGTAGCGCTGCATTTAGGACCGAGTGTCTTTGACGTTGCACTTTTAACAATGCTGCTGGTAGCTATCATGGCCATAATGCACTTCATAAAAGGAGACGCAGAAGCCTGCAAGGCATAACATGAAACTATTACAGACTATGGTTGAAAGGTGCAGTGTTATTCCCTCAAGATAAAGCTATCTCTTATGTACATATAATTAATATGTCTGCCAGTAACAGTTATTAAACAAAGAACAGGAATTGTTTCTGCTGAATGACTTGACCTGGGAGTAAAGCCAATCTAAAAAGCATCTGATTAAAATACATTAAGGTCACAGATCACTATAAAATATGAAGTGAGGAGGAAAAAGCAGAAATTTCATGAGTAAGATTGAATATTACTGAGTGTGTTTTTTTGTACTGGCAGCAGCTTTCAGGTGTGAAAAATGAGTGCTTATTCCCGGGATGATTTTTCTAGAAGCACTGCAGCATCGCATCACAGTGGATCCTTGCTGCATGTGCAGCATGCCATCCATCCTGCTGGGACTGGGCTGGAGGGGAAGGGGCAGGTGAAGAAGAGAGAGAGTATTTCCTGAGCCCTCAGATGGTGGCCCTGTCACTGTTGGAGGAAAGGAACTGTGCTGTCTTCGTTAACTGTTGATCTCTTCTAGCTGTGGACAGCTGCTGTTCTTCACATCTGCCAGCAGCTTCGGCTGTGATTTTCCCATCTATAGATGCAAAAGTGTACACGGGCCATGCTTCCTTCTGCACTTGTCTTCCCCCCCAAGATAAGTTATCGTAATAAGCAGCTGCATTTTGCAAAGCTAATAATGGAAGTAATGATGGTTACATCTATTTAATATTTAAAATGCAACTTTTAATTTTGTCTGTGTTTTCAGAGTAAAAAGTATGTTTCATGCACAGAAAATACAGTATGAGATATTATTGATTTGGTGATAACGCTCAGCAAAAATGGCTGGGTTGCTCCTGCTGCTAGCAGTTTGGTAATTATTTCAGTTATTATACATAGCATACTGAGGACTGCAGTGGAGTTGGTGTCTGTTACATCTTGGTGAAAGAACTGTAAGCTTTTATTTCCCCAGTGTACAGAACAGTTGGTGATGGGAAGAAGGAGGAAGCCAATGTCTGTGCCTCTTCCTGGGGATTTTCTGGTGTTTTAACCTTCGCTAAAATCTTTCTCAGACATATTTCCCTCCTCCTCTGGGAGCAGATGGTTTGTACCAGCACTACAGCCCAGAAAAAAGAAAACATGATGCTTTGCCAGTGCAGTAGCCTATAGTGGGCATTCCACCAGTGGGGAAGCCTTGGGACTGCTGATGCCTATTCCTCTTTCTCCTCCTCCTCCTCCTCCTCCTCAGTAGGTACAGGGACCTATCAAAGTACACCATGCTATTCCATCCCCTACATGTGTTCCTACAACATGGAGCAGTACTCGGCTCTGAGGATTACTCCCTGAAGTGGTGTCATACTCTTTACTCAGGTCCAGTGACAAAAAGCTCGTCTTAAGTTCTGTAGAAATAAGAATTGAAAATATGCTCTACTTTATAGAAGCCTGTTTGGGTTGTGTAGGCATGCAAGAAGATTCCCGGAGGCCGGGGGAAAAAAGGATGTGTACCTATGTAAAGCCATGGATTAAGTAGCTCTGTGTATACTAATGTCAGCTAGAGCTGCTGTAGACTGTTTCCCTGCTCTGAGAGATTTTGCGAGAAATCCATATTATAATGCAGCGTCTCCTGCAGAGCAGGGTGCCGGAGTGAGCAAGGGATGAAAAAATGAGACATTTTCAGTGCAGTGAATGATGTGCAATAGAAACTGATGATGGGATGATTCAGGGCAGAATTTTACCTTCATTTCCTACTCTTCACGTATCTGAGCCAAAAGTGTAGTACCTCTATCCAGTGTTATTTTTAATATAGCACACGAATGACACATATGGCTGGATACAATTTGTGACAGAAGTGTGAAATGAGCAGTTGGGAAATATCCCTCATTTAAAATTAATCATGGCTTTTACCTTTTTGTTGTTTACTAAAGGTATAAACACAGGCAGGCAGGGAGAAAGGTGACCCATCCAAGGAAAATGGTTTGGAGAGTTTTATAAGGTTAATCTATGTTGCTGGTTTTGTCACCTGTTTTCACAAGCTGAATGCTGTACCACATCTGATTTTGCACTTGTGCATGTATATGAGTTCAATTCTGCTGCTGATAAGAAGATTGAGCTGCCATCATCTCCTGACCATGGCCATCACACATGTGGTGAGAAGAAAGTTGTACATGCTTCCAAAAGGGACTTGACAATGCTGCAAAGTCTTTGCCTTCCCTTATTTGCTAAATTATGTGCTCAGTGCCACAGTGATGTTTCATCCTCGGGCTGTCTTCTTGAGCAGCAGAGGAGCACTTGATTGCACAGTAGCTGCAGCTGTATCCTTCTCCACTGTGCTGCGGTGCCTGAGCCAGGCTCCAGTGCCTGGCAGAGGGACACCCTCTGGCTGTGGGGCTGGGACTAGGCGGTGGGACTGCAAGACGGGTTGCATGGTTTGGGGCAATCAGTGGTGTGTACGGCTAGGAGCTGGTGGTAGCGTTGTGTATGGCAGACTGCAGAGTCTGGTTGCTGAAATATACTTAACAGTTTAATATTTTAATTTCAAATTAATTCAAATTGAATCATTTAACCCTTAATTAGGACTATGTTTTCCTCTCAAAGTCAAACACTTCAGTCACTTGACTGTTGAAAAGACGGTCCCATTTGTTTTAGCAATAACTGCTGTAGATGGCCATGTAGAGTTGTTTTTCTCTAACTGAAGTAACTTTCACCACTCTCTAAGACACTCATCAATTTTAGCTTAAGGAAACTCATTTTTACCCAGTAACGAGGACAGCTGCAGTCCTGAAACTCTTACCAGCAGGTAACTTCAGTGAAGCCAATGTGGCTTGCACTCATGCTGAAGAGATGGAAGTCAGTCCAAATACAATCATAAAACAATATTTGTGGTTGGAGTAGTGCAGGAGTTACCATTGCCAGCAAGTGTCGAGCAGTGAGGGACCCTGAGGACGAATTCCCACTGCCCCCTGCCTAGGGAGGGCAGTGAGACTGGGGCTGTGGGAGAGATGTCTTCTGCCAGCCCAGTGTCCCCATTTCTACTTCCCAAGGGGTCTGTTTGCTTGAATGCTTCATATGAAATACATGCAAATGCAAGATAGTATTTTAGTTGTTTGTTGGTTTTTTTTTATGCACTAACCTATTAGTAATGTTGGTACTTTCAGCAACTACAGAAACAGATAATCGCATTCTTATCTTTTGCACAAAAGCACATGGAACTGAGGGGGAAAAAAAAATCCTTGGCTTCTGAAAAAAAATGTTAACGACATGTGCTTCTCAGAGCTGTTCCCATGCTGAAATTACATATTCAGTGAACACTTTGTGTGCTAATGCTTTTATTTTCAACCTGACTGAAGCTGAAGCTGTGATGTTCACCTTAAAAAGACAAACTTTCTTCTGTCAGTTCATGTAATCCATTTTTTCTGACATAAGAAAGAATGAAAGATGCTTGAAGTCTTCTTTTTACACCAGAAATAAGAAATGATTAAGAAAAGAATAATAATACTAAATATGTTTAGATGACTTCTTGTTTGCATTTCCATTACAAGCTTCAATTTCAAGTATAATTGCTTTCTTTTTTTTTCTCCTTTGGGCTGCAGTGCTGAATAATCTTAAATTGCTCTGACAGAGACAGTAAGTGCGAGACAGCCCGAGGGGAAGCTACGAGATCGGGATGTCCTCACTAGGACGTGCTGGGACAGCAGGGATCCAGCAGTGCATCTCCAACACCAAATGCTGTGGTGGCAGTAGGGAAACAGGGATGTCCCTGTCCCTCTGGAAAAGCAGCAGCCTGATCTGGCTCCTGCTTCTTCCTCTCTTCTCCCCCACACAAGCGCCACCATTTCTTGAATGGAGTCTACTGTTTTTCATGGAATCATGGAATGACTTGGGCTGGAAGGAGCCTTAAAGATCGAGCTCTAATGCCCTGCCATGGGCAAGACTGCCACCCCACCAGATCAGGCTGCCCAGGGCCCCATCCAACCCAGCCTTGAATGCTTCCAAGGATGGGGCATCCACAAAACGTCTAGGCAGCCTGTGCCAGTGCCTTACTGCCCTCTAAAGCACTACTTAATGAAGAAGTTTGATTCCTTCCTTTACCTTACTCACCCACAAAATCTATCCATTGCTTATGCAAGCTTGTTTATTGATGTTTAATTCATTGCCTTATTAAGAAACATTGGCTTCAGATACGTCCCAAATAAGCAGTCTTACTGTACTTGCCCATAAATGAATATTCAGGTGTTATGAATAAATTATGCTTAATGAGCATAAATTGTGTGGTGGGAAGACCAACCACATGGCAAAGGTTCAGCTTTAGGTTGTTAGTCTATTTTCCAATCTTTATTTTAAACTAGTATAACAAATTATTAAAATGTGTAAGATTTGTGCTGTATGTACTCAGAAATGCCTCTTTGTCTTGTATATGCTTTCCACGAATATGAAAATGTCCTTCAAGCTAAGTAGATATGGTTAAGTGAAGCCATTTGTTCTTATAACTGGCACTGAATTTCCACGGGAACTTCTGGTGAAGATGGTTTGTAAATGCATAAGTAGCAGCAGTGTGGTGCTTGTTTCTTTATGTGCTTTCTTGGTTACTGGTACTGAAAAGGGTTGATTGCTATCCCTTCTTTTCTTGGAGCCAGGAAAGCCCATTCTGTACCACAAGGCAGTAAAATATTCAGAAGCTCCTCTGTCAGCAGGAGGGATAATAGAGACAAATAGGTGTGACCTGTTTATCGTGGGGCAATAGTTGAGAAAGGATAAGAGCTGAGTTTTAGGACTGCAACAACTGCAGCAATAAACCAAAAAAAGCCAGTTCTCTTTTCTGTATTTTTTCCTAGTGGAGGTGTTTAAGAGGAGTTGTTGAATTCTCCTTTATTTTCCTCAAGTTAAACAAAAACCTCCAAAAAGCCTTGCAGCCTGAGATGAGGTGGAAACAAAAGCAGCTCCAGCTGCAGAAGGTCAGGCTGTGCTCAATCCTACAGTTTGGCATTAGGCTCTGCAAGCTTTGCTACAGGAGCATTTTTAGCAATTCAGCTTTCACAAGTTGCCTGGTGGCACCATGCGCCAGAGGCTCAACCTGGGGATTACTTCATTAAGGCTTGCAGGAGGCATTGTGAAGTGGAAGATGACTTTCTCAGCTGTTTTTTTAGCGTGGCATGGGAGGCAGCAGCTGCAGCCAAGCAGCCTCTATTTGCAAGGGCTTCGAAGTGCTGGAGGGTGGCTGAGATTAGCGCTTCCTTGTGAAACATTTCTTACATCTCTAGACCGGCTCAGTGCTGTGCCAGGAGGTTTTTCTTTGTTAAGATGTTTCAAGACTGAATGTGCAGCTGTGTGAGGTTTTGGTTTCCCTCTGCTTTCCAGTGTGTTTCACTCAGGTGCTTGGTACCCAAAGCTAATGAGCCAGAAATTCATGTAAGAAACGATTATAGATGGTATTGTGGGAACTGAACATCCAGTACTGCAGCTCCCCTCTACTCCATCCCTTATGAAAGTGTTGGAATTGTTTTTGTTTACCACAGACTGCTCATCCAAACTTATTTTTTTCGTTTGGGCAGTGTATGCGTGAGTGGAGAGGACCACATCATCTTGTATCCTGTATTTCATACTACATTTGTGAATCAGCTCACCTCCATAAGCAAAAATGAAAAATGTGAGCCTGCTTTGGTTCATGCTAAGACTGGTGAACCTATTCTTTTGGTTTCAAAGTAGCATTTAAATCAATGACAAGTCCAGGACCATTTTATCTATGCTTCACTGTCTGGGCTCCAGACGCACACAAAAAAAATGGTTGTGTTTTAGATTGTGTAGCTCTTTTTTTAATTATTATTATTTTAACATTATATGTATTAGGGTTTCCTAAGAATGTTAGTGATGTTAGTGTGTTAGGCAGGTGCTTGCTGTGAAATGAAAGCAATAGGTGAACCTGTTTTCAGATGCAGTCCCTTTTGTTGTGTTGTCTGTGTGCTGCTGTAGTACAGCTATTGTATAGTTATAGTTACAGTCTTATTGATGTGTCAGCCAGAGTGACCATACTGGGTAAATTGCATTCGGAGAAGGATGTGTGCCTTGGAGAGAAACCACAGCTGAACTGCAGAGTCTGAGTGTTATCTGGTTTTGGTTTAATTTTTTTCGATTTTTAGATGGTGAGATCATCTTAGTGGAAAGAAGTCAACCATGTTATTTAATTGCATGAGTTTTTCATAAAAAGATATTTACTTGATTGTTCGTTTCTGTAACTTACTTAAAAGACCATTTTCATCTGATGCAAATGTGGCTTTGAATCAGTCTGAAATGCAACAGGAACCAAAACAGAAAGGATGTGCAAATGTTGGTGAAATGCCACCACCAAGACTTTGTCAGAAGCAGATTCTGTGGGCTCCAGCACCATCCCTAGAGGACTGTGTTAACACAAAAAGCATCCTCACGGTACATATCCTACAAATTTATTGTAGTCAGTATCAGGGGCAGCTTAAAGAGTCTGATGCATGGGCCTTCAGTAATGGAATAGATCTTTCACTGTTTAGGTTGTTTTCTTAATTTTGGATGGCTTAGTCACACTGAACTGAATAGCTTACAATTAGCATCCCCTTGTAAGCAAATCCAGGCAACAGTAAGAGGATAAAGTCAGTTTCTTATGCAATTTAGGGATCACGTTTTGGTAAACCAGAAGCGAAGAAAAATAAGTGAAGTTTTCTAATACAGTGTAGAAAATGTTTCTTCTTGCAATATACTGTTCTGCTATTGAAGCAAAACTGAATACAAAACGAAGCTGATTCATGCAGGACTTCATTCTACTAAGAAGTTAATTTCAGTCAGCTTTCTCTTGAGAAAACTGTGTGTTTTAGATTGTAAGCAGCCCAAAATATGATCTATATATGAAAGATTCCAGAACAATTAAAAGATCACCTGTTAAAATGGAAGAGCTGTTCATGAAATTTAAAATTCCACTCTTTTCATTTTGCAGCTTGTCGACCTGGGTTCTATAAAGCTTCTACTGGCAATGTGAAGTGTGCCAAATGCCCACCTCACAGCTCCACCTATGAAGATGCATCTCTGAACTGCAGGTGTGAAAAGAATTACTTTCGCTCTGAGAAAGACCCTCCATCCATGGCTTGCACCAGTGAGTAGCACCATTGTGCTTGGGGCTGTCGTTTTTGCTCTTCCATCTGTATCTGAGCAGCTTGCTTGCTTCTTCCCATGTTCCATTGCAGTCAGCCATCCACTGCCTGCCATGTTTTCATACGTGTTGGACAGGCTACCAGAAATTGTTGGGCTGGATTTGTGTCATTTTCTTTTCATTTTCTCCAAGTTCTCTGGCAGAGTTGAGAAGGAGAGAGAAGACTTTTAAACTCATACCAGTGTTTTCATCAAAATCCAAGAGCAATTATCAGTAGCTGTCCTACAGAACAACTCTAGAAGAGTGACACTCCGTCCTGAACTATGCCCTCAGAGTACTAACTGTTTAGAGCAAAACATGGTTCTTGATGCTCTAGTTCTGTAGTCTAGTGAAATATTTCAGAAGTCTCTACAGGAAGTAACTAGAACAGTTTGGTTATTTGTTTTGTGTTTTTTTTTGCTTTTGTATGCTTGTGCCGTTGTTACTCTCATTTTAGAGCAATACAGAAATGCCTTTCCTTTCCTTTGTAGGACCACCATCTGCTCCAAGAAATGTTATTTCTAACATCAATGAGACATCTGTTATCCTGGACTGGAGCTGGCCTCTTGACACAGGAGGTCGAAAGGATGTCACTTTCAACATCATTTGCAAAAAATGTGGAGGAAGCAGCAAGATATGCGAGCCTTGTAGTGACAACGTACGATTCTTACCCCGTCAGACTGGCCTCACCAACACCACAGTGACAGTAGTGGACCTTTTGGCACACACCAATTACACTTTTGAGATTGATGCAGTCAATGGGGTATCTGACTTGAGTACACTTTCCAGACAATTTGCTGCTGTCAGCATCACGACTAATCAGGCTGGTGAGTCTCCTCCTGATTACCCTTTCTTTGTTCAGAACTACTGAGATGTATGTACCTTTGTCTCTACTCCCTCTTTTACAGGAGTTACTCAGAATGCTTATACGCTAGGGTAATTAATTGACTTGGAGGTGCTAGTAAAAATGAAAAGAGAAACAAACTCGGCATATGCTGCTGTCTAAGGACCTGGCAGCATAGCTGTTATGATTAACTCCCAGTCCCCAGTTAATAGTCCCTAATAGCAGACTCATATGATTCTGTAGCCAGAATGTGTTTTATTAATAAAACCAGATTTTAATAAAACACTCATTTCAATAATCTCCAACATAAATTACTGTAGTAATCTTAGTGATTAATTTTGATTAAATAGAAGTGAAAAAAAAGCTTTGATATTAGACACATCAAAAGCTAACATTAAATTAGAGAGGCTTAAAACATTGGTTTTTTTTTTATTATTATTTTTATCCTTTGCAAGTTGTCTCACCAGTTCTGAACCGTTGCCAACACGATGGGGGTGTGGAGCTGAATACTGAATTAAGTCCCGGTCTCTTGGATGGTAACGTGCAAAGGGATTGCTCTGCTTCTGTGGAGACATTACAGTCATCTAGGCCCTGTACAAGCACAGCAGTATGCCCTGACTGTCAGATCAGAGCTTTTGTCACTGCTGCGTTATTCTACCATTTGTGTCTCATTTGTCAAGGTTTCATCTAAAAGATGTGAAGAATCTAGACTCTTCTCTAGCATTTGTTTAGGTGCCAAGACTGGAGAAATGTTTGCCAGTAAAGGGAAAGAGTAAATCCTTAAATTTCAGCGGTCCTATTCCTGCTGCTCATAATCAGGATGCTTTGTACTAAGAGCACATGTGCATGCAGTAAGACTGCTTCCACCTCTTCCCATCCTACACCACATCTCAAAAATACCTACCTATCTTCCTCAAAGCACAGACCAAGTTAGTATAATTCTAAGTAGACATTCTCCTAGTAAGCTAAGTTATTGCAATGTTTTTCACTATGGAGGTTAGGTCTCTTCTCCTCAGATCACAGATCTGCTTTGGTGGGAGGCATAGAAATGTGAGAACAGATGGTTTTCTGACAGCAGTCAGTATATTTGCAAATGCTCTCAAGAACTGTCTAACTATGCAGTAGGCAGATAGAGGTGGATCTGCTCAATAGGAACGTCGTCTTGTGATCCCTTTCTCATCTAGGTATTGACTTCAGCTCTGAAACATTCATTTTATGTTCATTCCAAATAAACTGCTACTGTTGTATTTAGATTTTTGGGATATTTCTGTCAGTGACTTGAGCAGCCTTTGTTTAGTTGCTCCCTTTTCTTCTGATTTTTTACATCAGAGATATTTCCTTTCAGCCTGTTCATCACTGTAGCAGCTGGAAATCACCTGGGGACGCTCTATTAAATGAATTCTGTAGGATCAGTGAAAGGTATTTCTCTGCAAAGGTCTTCTGCTTTGCAAGGTGCTTCCTCAGCACCAGAACTGGCTGCCTTTGCAACACAACACAAGGTGGATTTTGATTTTTTTTGGAATGCATGACTCTTGTGACATGGTTGTCAGGGTCAGTGCCTTTCTGGAAAGAGCAATTTTGTTTAATTTTGATGCCACTTACAGACTGCTTAAGCAGTTTGTTTATTTATTTTCTACTTTTATGCATTGTTACATTATGTGCATTTAGGTAATGTGACTTATTACGTTTAATTGTTCCGTCTCTTGATCATGCTGGTTGACTGACTTTGTCAGATTTCCCCTTGAAGTTATGTATGTTTGTATGGGAACTGTTGAATCATGGCCTGAACCTCTGATTAACCACCTGAGGCAAGCGCTGAGTCAGCCATGGGAGCACAGGTGAAGGCAATTCACCTGTGTGCCCGGAAGGGGGTGGAGCCAGGCTCCACCTCTCCTAGACCCCATTTAAGGGCTGACTTCCACTCAGAAAGGATCTCTTCCTGGAGATTGCTCCTTGTGGGGTTCCTTTGTGAGCCTACAACACAGGTGAGCACCTTTTCTGTATATTTAACTATTCTTACCAGCTTAACTTATCTGTATACCTGTTAACCTTATGACCTGTTAACCTTACAATGTTGCTAAAACTAGACCTTAAATATGCATACCAGTTATCTTAAGCATAGATACAAGAAAACAATTTCTCTAGCATTCCCTTCCCGTTTAGATCATAAAAGAGATACACCAGGAGCATACTTTCTGTTCGTGTCATACAGAAGAACCAGGAAGGGAGGTGAGAAAGTCTGAAGATCTTAGATGACATTTATTATAAATTTAACTATGGGAGCATTTCAAAAGCACTGTTGAGCAGGACCTGAAAGAGATCAGAAGAACCAAAAGCCGGTCACAACTCTAGGGCTATTATCTGTGCTGTTTGACTTCAAACACATGCCTTCAAGGATCAAGGCACCTACGAGTCAAATAAAACTTAAAAAAGTTAGTTAAAAAAAACTTAGTTAAATAACTAAGATAAGCTGTGCTGAACTTAAGAAAATAGGAGAGGCATATTTATTTGAGAGTCGTTGTGGGTGGGGTGTCACATGTGGTTATGCATTTCCATATGGTCAGGCAGATCCTGGGGACAGAGCCACTGGCAAGCCCACAGAAGGAATAGTGTTAGCAGAATAGGAATTTAGGAGAGAGGATTAAGTACAGAAGGTCCATAACACCTGGATCTCTTCTCTGGGGTCTCTTGAATCCAGACACTTTCTCTTCTGCCAGCAATAATTTGAGAGCCTGGGCGTGGTGAAATAGCAGTACTCATCCTGGAAGTTTAGTATCCATGTTCATCCCAGCTTAGAGAAAAATATTTTGCAAAATGTTTTTCACCCTCATTTAAAAAAAAAAAAAGCAAAAATACTGTTGTATGAGTGCATGAGTTTCCAAGAGCTTGAGACAGGACTGCACAATCTTTTTGATTTCTAATGATAAAAATGAGATGTTTGTGGCAGTTATCTTGGTAGTAAAAAATCATATATTGCAGTGCTTCGCACAAGCTCAGTTCAAAAACACATCAATTGTATTGTGTTTGCTGGGATTCTGAGTCCCGAAGTCCTGCTGAAAAGTGAACAAACGTTCCTCTCCATGCATCTTATCACACGCATGAGCATTTCTGCCTATGCATCCATCTCCAGACAAATAGATCAGAACATGCATTGTACCAACCTTCTTTGATATGACAGCTGGGAGATCTGCCAGAGTGCGTTAAAATAAATTCAGCTGATACGTTAGTGAGTCAGTCAGTTTGCACAGCAGTTCCATTTTTAAATGTAAACACATCATATACACACATGCAGACACATATTTGTAATTTGCATAGACTTGTAGAATACACACACACACACACACACACACACACAAAGAGCCACTTTAGATGCTGCTGAAAAAAACAGTGATGCCTACGCAATGACTCTGAGCTCTAGAATCTCTAACTGAAAACCCTAATAATGTTTTAGTGGAGAGTTTTGAAAGCTGATATAGAAGTAAAGGAAAAGTGTGCTTTTTTGTCAGTTGTAAAGTTTGAAACATCCAGACTGCAGGTGTTGAAAATTCAAGGAAGATACTACATTTTAAACTATGAAACTGGTGTAAAGCCAAGATCCAGCCCCATGCATTAACAGAAATTCAGAATCATTTTGGAAAAGAGATTGTGCTTTTTAATTCCAACTGTGTGTCATAAGTTTTCCTGTGCTTTTATTGCACTGTTTTCCTTACTTTCCAGTGAAGATGATTAAGAAGGCATCTCTGGAAAAAAACAACAAAGGCCTTTTGCAAAATGCGACTAGGCTGATATAACACTGGAATTTTTCTGATACATCTTTCTGTCCCTGGTGTGGAAATAAGAGCAAGGGCAAACATTTCTATTTAATTTAGCTTGTAGATCATCCTACTTGATTGCAATGTAATACATGCCTTCAGTTGCCGCTTGATACAGCATCCTTCAAATTATTTTGAAGCATTCTGAGGCTTTCATATTATGTCAATGTGTTGCACCAACACAGATGTCATCTCCTAATAACACCAATCAACCTCATTTAGAAAGGGTCACTTATGACTATGGGAGATTGTCTGGAGTTCAGTGTCCCTTGAGGTGGTGAGTTAATAGTGAATGTACCAAGCAGAGTGACTGACACCTGTGGCACACTGCCTGGCTTGTGAATGAAGTTATCAGGTACCTGTGCATAGATGTTTTAGGTTGACTGGGTTTTCTGACCACAGTTTGTGCTTTTTTAAATGGTTGTTTGTTGTTGCTTTTTTAATATGTAAAACCAGCAAGTGGTGGCTTCCTTGCAGTTTTAAAAAGAACTCAAAAGAAGAAGACATTCAGCCCAGGTCAGAACATTTCTATATTTACTTTGGGCTGCAGCAAGCACAGAAGTCCCACCAAAGGAGCTGTAGGCTGCTATGAGTTCTCCCCTCAGTCCCTTCTCTGGGCTGTACAGACCAAGAGATCTCAGCTGCTTTTCAGATGTCTTGCCCTCCAGACCCTTCACCATCTTTGCAGCCCCCCTTTGGATGCTCTCTAATAGTTTGATATCCTTCTTACATTGTGGTGCCCAAACCTGCGCACGGTGCTCGAGATGAGGCTGCACCACCACAGAGCATAGTGGGACAATCCCTTCCCAAAACTGGGTATGTAGGGTGTAGAATTCACTCAAGAAAAAGACTAAGATTTGGTAGGCACAGCACAGCCATGCTAGTGGGTAATTAGTAGGTTATCTAATGGAAAGCACATCCACTGTGTCAGGGATATACCTATGCTGAATATATTTTGTTGATACTGCCTAAGATAGTAACATGTTTTCTTCAGTAAGACTGTTCTTATGGTACCATACAATGTCATATAGTTTGTAGGTACAACTCAGGAATACTGAGCAAAATGTTTGCATTTTAACCAAAGATTTAATTGACTTAACTGAACTTTAAATAGACATACAGTGACCTTTGCAGCCTAGAGGAGACAAGGAAACTTTCAGAACTTGTAGATATCTGCATGGATAGCAGATGCTAATCTGTCAAGCACATCTTAAGTAGCCTTTACTATCCCACTGGCAGACAGTGCCATGCCCATTCCTGTAGTTGATTGCCTCCTTCATCTGGGGAGGAATAACCCTATGAACCAGTACATGCCGGAGACCAGTGTGCTGGAAAGCAGCTTTCCAGAAAAGGCCCTGAAGATACTCGTAGATCTAAGCTGACTGTGAACCAGCAACATGCCCTTGAAACTATGAAAACCAACAGCATCCAGAATTGCAGTAGGAAAAGCATTGTCAGCATGTTGAGGGGCTTGATTCTTGCTCTCTACTCAGCCTCAGTGAGGCCACATGTTGACTAACTTGGCCCTCCCCCAGTACAAGAAAGACAGGGATACACCAAGGCAAGTCCAGCAAAGAGCCACTAGGATGTTTAAGGGATGGGAACATTTGTAATGTGAGGAGAGGCTGAGAGAGATGAGAATGTTTAGTCTGAAGAAGAGAAAGCTCAGGGAGATTTAGTACACATTTATAAATGCTGGATGGAAAGGTGTAAAGAAGATTGAACTGGGCTTCTCCTAGTGGGGTCCAGTGACATGAATAAACTTCACATACATGTAATCAGGTTAAAGAGAAAGTAAGTCTGTGCGTGCAGAGGGTTTATAAACTTTTATATCCTTGCTTGAAAGAAATTCAGGAGAGTCTTGTTGAATCATTTGTTTTGGTATTTAGCGATGATAACCTCAAAACTCTTACCATTTGTCATAGCACAAAATGTTTATGTCTACATGAGCATGAAAAACTGCAGTAGGATTAAATTATTTTACAGAACACCTCTATGAGAATGCATTGCTTTAAAGGGAGAGATTTGATTTAGATAAATTGCCTGTGAGTTAATGCCTCCTTTCTAAGCGTTTTCATCAGAGTCTGCAGGATCCAGTCTTATTCTTCAATGTGTTGTACATCATTGTTGTATTCTGTTCAACAGCTATGGTACTTCCCCTTTGAGTCAGCTGTGAGTAAATTGAGACCTACTTTCCACTAACTAGCTTTCTTCACATGAATATTAGGATGCCTGACAATGGGTGAAAGCAGTTTCAAATCCCTTGTGAGCGTTTCAGTTAAACTGTCACAAACCTCTGCACAGTCACACGTAGTGTGAGGAGGAGTTTTTT
Organism: Pavo muticus; assembly: GCA_016647715.1. Lineage (NCBI taxonomy): Eukaryota > Metazoa > Chordata > Aves > Galliformes > Phasianidae > Pavo > Pavo muticus. Next base: position 265,558 of record JACDJE010000180.1, read on the forward strand.
TCCTGCTTTATAATGTTAAATTAATTGGGACACTCTATGAGAAGAGTACCCCAATGTGGGATCTGAAAAGTTCTAAAAAAAAAAAAAAAATTGATTTGTAAACAAGCTTACATTACATTAGTACAGTTTTATTAAGGAGACAATTTATATTTAACTCTGTCTTTGGGCTTCCTAGCTGCAAGGACTGAGTATGCTCTAGATAACTAAGCTGTTGTCGCAAAAGATCTTGTGCATAGTTATTTGTTAGTTGTAATGGTTTTGAGTCACCATGTAGGGTTGCAAATGCAGTTGTTCAGGTTAGCTCATAGGGGCTGCAGGAGCAGAGCAAGAGAGTGAAATAAAAACCCAGAAGAAGATAGAAGAGAACGAGACATTTTGCCTGTGACATTTTTATTCCACTAGCAGTTACTCCCTCTCTGGCTGAATATTCTGTCTCAAAATCCATACTGTGTGTGTGCATTTTCCTGAGCTCTTGCCCATTTTGGTACTTCCAATAGAATTCAGAAATTCTAGGATTCCAGGAAAATAATTATGAACAAGAAAGCTCAATGTCAATAATTATGATTTTTCTGTTTTCCAAGTATACTGATGCAGAAACTTTTCATTTTTAATACTTCAAGTCTTTAATCTGTGCCTGCTCAATAATAAAATAAGCTTGTTTTATTTTAATCCCTAAAGGTAACAGTATAACAGCTTTAGAGGTAGTTTTATGTTTGATTAGTTCTTCAGAACCTAAGGCCTTGTAAAATGAGGTCTCCATTATGCAGCTGTTGAGGCACCTATGCAGGCCTGTAGCATGCAGAATAACAATAAAAAGATACACTATATATAATCTCAGGGTTCTCTAGAAGAGCAGTAGTCTTCCTTTTTCCTTCCAAGTGGCATCTTCCTTTTATTTTTATCTTTGTCATGAAGCCTACAAAGCAGAACAATTCATTTAGCCTGTTCTTGATTTGTTGTCTAAGCATACATGGAAAGGATCAGGAAAATATACGTCTACAATAGTTGTTGTTCCTATGCCTCTAGGTGTGGCAGTATTGCTTCTGGGAGAAAGATGTAATCCGTTTTTGTCTCATTTATTCTGCATTAATGAATTGCAATGTGATAGAACTATATGAAGCGGATGTAAACATGCAGTCCATTCTGTTGCATGCACTTAATCAAATTTATTTTTTATTCCTCGTCCTACCTCTTCTCTGAAAAAAGTGGCTAACAAATGCAGCAATTTTGAAACACAGAAGGAATAAGGTATGTAAAGGAGAAGGTAACAAGTAAGGCAGTAAGGAGCTCTTGCAAGGGGCTAGGATCAAAAAATATTCAAAAAGACTTTGAGCACAGAACTGGCCAGGTACAGAAATTTTCATCACTGGGGTAAGTGGTTTAAAGGGTAGATTGGTGGTATGTCTTGATCTACGTTTCTCATTTGTGGATTGAAAATTCTAATCTGTCCATTCAGAGTCACCTTGAGGGATAAACATTCAAAATGAGGAAGAAATCAGCAGAAGTTCTCCGTTCTGTTGTAGGCAAAGACCCATTTGGCTCGCAGAGGAAGCTGTTCAGACCTCAGAACTAGAGCTTTTCTTGCTTGAAATCTGTTTCAAGGAAATAAATTCAGCACCAAGCTGGGCACCAAGCTTTACTTGAATGCGTCTCTGATTTCTTGTGGCAACTATGGCACTATCTATGCCTTCAGCCTTTATTCTGCCAAGCTAGGCTGCACTGTCTTCAGCAAATTCCAAATGACATGTGATGCTCCCTGGCTAAATAAAATCCATTTTTAGAAAGGATTGTGTGCACTTTACAATCTGTCTCCCAAGACAGGTCCCTTAAGTAGATGCATCTTCGAAGAGAGACAGTTTGAGAGAGCCACAGATGTTTGGTGCATGATATATTTCTCTCTTTCCCTATGGTCCTTATGAAAAGGACATGAAGATAGACTTATTAAAAGTGAGCTAATGACATGATGTAGGGAGTCTCTGGTTCATTGACTGTTATTACAGCTGTGCCCCATTACATCCTGAATACCTAGGACATGCTTGTTTTTTGAATGACATTTATCTCTTGAGTTTCAAACATTCCTGACATAAATAAAGACTTTATGCTTTTCAAATGTGTTTTACAGCTCAGCCCAGAGGCTATTCAAGGATCATTTTAACTCAATAAAACTCCTCCTTTAGGGATATAAAAGGGAAGTGTTTTAACAATGTCACTCCATGCATGGCCTTATATTAGCTAGAGACAGTCTGCCTGAACAGCCTTTGATCCGTTTTCCCCTGGATGTGGAGAAAGCTATGCTGAGGATTCAAAGTCTGTGACATACATTGGTCTATTCAGTGCAAATGCAGACTTCATGTGAATGCTCATGACCTTAGGGAAAGTTCAAAGGCAAGGTTTTGGCTTTTCCCGTGCTTTCCCCTTCTAGTGCTTTTAGCTACCCCTTTTCAGAATTGGTGAAATGGTGGATAATGATTTTTTTTTTTTTTTTTAACCACTTCTTTTAGTCTTTAACTTGATTCTATGTGTGGATTCTCATTTAATACCTTAGTTTTGTAAAATAATAAAAATAATGAAATGTAAATAAACAGGATGCTTAGCACTCAGTTAAATAATATTCCATAGACTTCTGACTTTCCTTTATCTATGCTAGTGTTCTGAATGATCATTGAGGGAAATAATCTCTGTCTTTCTTTACTATAAGCAAAGATACCAACTTCCTTTACTTCCTTAAGCTCCTCCATTTAGACAATTTTCAGTCAGTGACAGCTGGAAGAAAAAAATAGAAAGGTACCCTTTTCTTTTGGTTTGGGAACCATTTCTTTTAATGGTAATTATTAGTGCAATATTTATTTTTACAAGCATTTTAATGTAAAAACCAATTGTAGTAGAATACATATACTTCTAGTAAACTATGCTACTATATATAAAGAAGTCCCCAAATCCAAAAGAAAGTGAAAGGAGATGTGATCACCTTTCAGCTGTGTTCCATCAATGGTTCTAGTGTTCTGGTTAACCTTTGCAAAATCATTTGGTTCAAAGCTAACTCTGGAAGTACCAAAGAATGACAGCGCAAGAGGTTTTAGAAATACTGTATCCATTCACAGTGATTTCTGATCAGTTTGAAAGGGCTCTAATGGAATTTACTGATAGACCAATTCAAGAGTTCGCGGTGGCTATTTAAAGGGACATAAATATTTTATATCGGAAATTACTTATCTGAATGCAGGTGTTGTCTTTGTTTTTGGATACTGGTATTTCTAGAGCTAGTTCTTAAATACACTTCTTAAATTGTGAATGATGTTTCTCTGGTTGACTCAGTAAGTGCCTGTGAAAAGAGAAGTCTACTCAGCATCTGACAGTTGACTTCACAGTCATGGGGAATAAACTGTTCTTTCAGAAAACTTCACACCAGGAAGCCTGAGGTTCTAACATCCTACAAAGTAATGAAACAATGGGGTGGAAAAGGCAAAGCAAAATTGTTTATTTTAAACTGATACAGCCTTAAACACATCCTGTGAAAAATATGAACTATTGAGGAGCTCCTACCATCACCATCTTAAACGGGGTACAAAAAGAATAATATTTGTATTATGAGTACCATTGGGCTGAATTCTTAGGAAAGCATATACAGTATTTGTCTCCTCTGTGCAATAACAGCAGTGAACACCATGGCACCATAATTTTCAGTTTCTGAAGTGAGTGCCTTGTGCAGCTTGATACTTCCCAAATGGACATGGTGTTTCCGTGATTTATTACACACATGTTAAACATATGAGTAAGTCTAACATTCTGCTCGCCCTGTGGAAGGCATTTGCTATCTCTTTATAAAAGGAGGGAGAGATGAGAACATGAATGCGCACCGCTTAATGAAGTTTGCTTTTAATTTAGAACTTATTTGTAACAGTGAGAAATGAGCTCTGACAATCACTTGTCCGGTGACAGCTGCTGCCCAGAAGGTTGTCTTTCTCTGCACTTGAGAGTGAAATCCAGCAGCTGCCTTTTAGTGCGATTCCTGCTCAAGCTGCTAGTTTGCTCTTCTTTCTTTCGAGGCACCTGTGCAATGCCTGCAGCCACTCTGGAGTCTATCACCACAGGCTGGAGTCCCTCAGCTTTCAGGTGCATTCAAATATTTTGGCCATAACGCAGGAAATCATCCATTAGAAGACTCGCAGACATGTTCGTCTCTGAAACGTTTTCTCCTTTTTCTGGGAGAAGCATCCATGGCTCTCATACATGTTTTTGTTTAATCCAAAGTTAACCTTCCTCTATTTAACCTAGAAGTTTTGTTCTTTTATTTCCCTTTCTCGTTTTGACTTGTGTGAATGCCCGTATCTTGGTAGCTGTCTCATAGACAGGATGGACCTTTTCACCTGCTTCCTAACTACTGAGTGCTACAAAGATCCAGAGAAATGGCCTGCATCCTGCCATGGGCCTCTTGCTGTTTGGGATGGATAGGCTTCCCGGTCTCTGCTGACAGGGAAGGTGCTCTGTGTTCTGGCTGATGGTTGCCTAACAGTGTTACAGAATCAGGTGACATTTTACAACGCAAGTCATAAAACTATATTGAGTCTGCTGCAGCTCAAGCAAAAGGTGCAAGAGCACATATAAATGTACTGTGCTGGTTTAACTATGTGTCCTGGAGATTAAAGGCCAAAGGACTGTGTCTGCACATCCAGTCAAGAGAGGTTGATAGCTGCATCTGGAAGGCAAGGATATAGGTTTACAGAATGTTAAAACGTGGCTTTTTCCTCTTTCTCCCTCCTGCCCTGGGATCCACCTGGTGACTCAGCTCCAGCCTTGCCTTTCTGGTATGCACTGGTGGGACCAGCCCCGCCACTACTCACTATGGCACAGCAGTGTAGCAGTGGCAGTGTGTGTAAATGGGCTCCGTGAAGAGAATAAATGGTAGTGCAACCCTAGAAATTTTAAAGCAATGCAACTCCTGCTTTCTGTGAGCAGTCTTCTTTAATAAACCACCTAGATGTTAATCCACTGATTAGAGACCGGAGGTGTAAAAAAATCCAAGGGCAAGTGTAGAAGTCCATACAAACAGATGTGATTGTGTCACAGAAATATAATGTCACTGTATTGATTTGCAAGTTATTACTTAGGACTTTGTCACAGATTGAGTGCTGTCTGGCAGTAGAATGGTTGGACGAAGGTGAAGATAGAAAGACAACACATAAACCTAAATGCCGGTGTTCTGTTTTGTGGGTGGAACATATATGTGCAGGAAGGCTGGCTGGGCTGGGCCCAGCTGGATGTGGGCTCCCCATGCTTGTGGCAAGGCTAGCGCTACTGTGTATCCTCAATCATGGATGTGACTCCAGGTTTTGAGAGAAACTGCTTCTAGTGAAGAGAGCAGTTTGTTCCTTCAGACACTGGTCTTTATGCTTGGCCTTGTGCAATTGTTCTGTGGTTTGGGCACTGGTGCTCTAAGGCTTACAGATTTGGGTTTGGGTCCCAGTAGATCCTGCTGTCAGAGACTGCAGAAGATTTAATTCTCAGATTATGATCTTTATTTACTCTTCTGGTTCCACATTACCTCCTAGGGGCATTAAAGAAAATTTATGTGTTATATCAGATGACAGCATTATGATTAGATAATAAAAATAACAGGTTTTCTAAAGAAAGAAAGAAACAAGCCTTCCATTTATTCGATAGTACATAAAAAGTTTCATTTTTTTTAATACAAGGAGTTCTGCTGGCTCGGCTTTTTTCATGATCACCATCTCTCAGTATAACTGGGAATATTTTACTATCTGATGCTGATAGCTGGTTGCAAGCAAAAGCTGGAAGTGAGTGGACCATGGTCATTTTTAGAATGAAATCTGGGAGAACTTTACAAGGCCTTCCCTAATATTTAATTTGTGATCTAGAGACCTAAGCAAGAAACAGCACAACTCTAAATATTTCAGCAAATGTACACACATAACTTCCCAGAGTTAATAGTGAGTTCTCTCTGTCACAGAGTTGGGAATTTTCTTCCAGTATATACATCTGTAGGCCAGTCACATATGAAAACAATAACCAAGGAATAAGAAAAAGTCAATAAGGAGATTTATATACAGCTGCTATTAAACTGGAGGAAAACAAATGATCTGTTGGGGTCAGTTTCTCTGGGAAATCAATTTGAGCAGAGTTTTATTGTCCTCTCTGCTAGATCCTTCGTGTTATTTGCTTCCACCTTTAATAGTTGTGAGTGAGGAGGGTTTTACACTTGTGAGCCTAAGCTCCTCGGATCATTGCATTCGTTACCTTTTCAACATCCACATTCCCAGTTGTCACAAATGCTACCTAACAGCACTGAGCACTCAAAATACATTTCCCCTTGTAACTCTAGGGAGTTTTGAGTGTTCATATTAACTGCTTAAACTAGTCATAAACCAGTTAGACTGTAGTACCAGTGCAATAGTAACCACTTGATTCATAAATGTCTCTATATACATTGTATATGACTACTGAGAATACAGACCTTTTATTGAGGAAAAAAAATGGCATAACCTCTCCATGCATGGCCACACAAACCTAATGGTGGTTATAAAACAAACAAACAAACAAAAAAACCCACCAACCAACTTTTTTCAGTGAGGATACTAATACATTAAGCAGAACACCAATAAAAATGTAAATACATGGAGCCCTATAATCTGCAGAATTTATCCAACAATCACTGAAATGCTATTCACTCAGCTTTTTAGTCTAGAAGAGTACTCTCCTTAAGTTTTGCTTTGAAATGTACATTCTCTAAATGATAATCAATTGAACTTAGTACTAGTGCTGATGCTTTAATGTAATGTATGAAAACTCCTATTTAGCTAGGAAAAATTTCACAGTGATTTTTACTATCCTGTCATAGCAAACTTGTTTTTCTCAATGATAGTGGCAGCCATTTAGAAGATCTGTTCCAGCATTCGATTTTTGCAAAATCTAATTGTTTCTCAATTTTAAGAAGGAAGATCCTGGAATTGCAATAAAAAATGGACATTTGAAGTATGAGGTAGTTCTACTCCCTTCCGTAGCCTGATTTTTCACTTCAGTTTCATCTTACTGTACTTATTTCATGATCTTTAGGAAACAGGAAACTCATCTCTCTCTTCATCCAAAAGACAGCATCGCTCTTGGTGATATCTTCATTGGTCAATGATTTATCATGTTAAATTTCTTCAGCTTGTCTCTTTGCTGGAATTTCAATCTCTTCAGTAGAGGTGATAAAACACAGTAACTGAACAATTCTGGTGAGAAGAGAAGATTGGCTGTGTTGCAAAATGGAAATTAAGGCCGACATCTACTTTGAACCAGAAATGGTTGCTCTGAGACTAAAAAAATTCTCTGGACTTGATGGGAGGTAGACTACTTCTGCTTCACAGGATATATTCAAGTACTTGGGGGGAAAGAAAGAACGAACTATGAAAATAATTATATTTCAAAAGATACTTTTTTAGAACACGGTTTATATGGTGTTGTTTGGTTGTTTTTTTTACATTGTATTCTAGGGATGTGTACAAAAAATAATTGTTTCCATTGTCCAAATGTCAAGTCACTCCTCCTACGTGCATCCCAGACTTGAGCTGGGGCCTTGGTGGCAAAGGCACTAGTGTTGGTTCATGACTATTTCCATGCAGGGCAATACATATATAGAGGTTACCTTCACTTTTACTGCATATTAAATCCATTGATTGCAGTAAATCTAAGCATAATCTTAAGAATCATCTTAAAATGATGTTTTCTTACACTGGGGTTGAGGACTTCTAACATTTTCAAACATGCGTATCCAATGGATGCAGCAAAAAAAATAAAAACAAAAAAATGTTTGCATTGAGATTTAAACAGTTCAGATTCTTCAGACCAGCGAAGGAAGCTTGCACCAAGTGCTGCACAGGTAATTTTTGCATTCTCTCTCATCTTGGCCAAACCAGAGAATAATTGGCACATGTTCCTCCGTTGATCTGATGTATTAGAGGAGGAGTTAGAGCTAGACATGGACAAAAGAAACAGTTCAGTAGATACAGACAGAGACATGGGTTGTGCAGAGCAGCACGTGCTATAGAAGAGCCAGGTCACATCCATCTCACCTTGCAGCAGAGCCTGGTGTGGCAAAGGCCAGGCTGGCTGCTGGGAGAGGTTCCTGTGAAGGCTATCCTCTCTGGATCTCTGCTTCCTACAACAGAGACATACGAAGAGACTATAGTCAGCTATTGCATGTGAAGTCCAGTGTGCACACACAAGTGTTGGGAACAGCAGGAAAATGATGGAACTCATTCCCGGATGTTGGTTATTTATTTTTCAGATCATGTGTGCTTCAAAATTAAAATGCTCAGGTAGTGTGTAAGATAAGATAATAGATAATAATATAATAAGATGAAGGAAGGAAAATATACAAGATGGTTAGGAAATTATTATTAAATTACAAACAAGTATCTTCCACCCTGAATAAAATTGTGTGATATGTCCTCTAAAAGTAGCTTGTCAACCACAAGAACATTTGAAGAAACATTTCCTTTATACACTGAAGCTTACTTAAAACTAGGTAACCTCTGTAACGCACATAGTTAAGATATTGTTTTAAAGAGATTTGGATATATATGTATATTTTTTATGTATGGATTTATATATCTAATTTCCATAGCTCAATGGTTCAGCAGCTGGCAGAGTTCATCACTGTGCTGCAGAAACCAGATGTGCTCTGTGCGTGGGATTGAAGGTCCCTGAAACTTTCTGTTCTCTGGGATCATCAGTCTCCCTCCACCCTCCCATGCCCTGGGATGCTGTCTCTTTCAGACACTGCGTGTGTGCAATTTCTAAGCAGCTTTGGGATCAGGAGAGGTATATGAATCTTTTATAATGTTATTGATTACTGTAGAGCAGACGCTTTTCTGCAAGCTGCTGTGAGATAAGTTACTGGTAGCATCTGCAAAGATGTGTATAAATTAGCTTAAAATAATTAATACTGTGAAAGTTTTTTTTAAGGCACATCTGTATTGGCGCTTATAAGAATATTCCTGCCTGCACTGAGAGGGCATTACAGCCCAAATTACTGTAATTTATTAGGGGAAAAGCCATTTCTTTTAATCATATATTAATTATTCATAAAATCTGTATTAATGTTACCTTAATGGGAAGTGTTACCAGCTGGGATACGAGGCTTGGCACTCTGTTCAAACACAAAAATAGATGAATATCTTGGCTTAAAAAGAAGACATAAAAATGACTTACAAGAGTATGAGAGCAGCAGACATGGGTCTATGAGTTAGCATGGAGCTGACTATGGCAGAGAAGCCCAACCAACTCATCCCTTGCATTTTGACTTCAGCACTGATTCGTGCCTGGGTACAATCCAAGTGGAATTGCTGGAGGACGTTCATTAGAAGCTGGTCCTGTATTCTTTGTGCAAGTGCTTTGCAGCTCTTCAGCCAGCATGGATCTGGTGAGATCGAATAAAATCAAGAGACTATTTTCACTTGCACTTTAGAAAAATAAATAAAATATGACTTAAGTAATTGAAATTCAAGATAAATTCCTGTGAAGTGCAACCAGTTTTATATGAACAATAAAACTTCATAGGATTCAGCTGAATTTAAATTGTTTAGATCAACTAGAGCCTTTTTATTAAGATAGCACAATGTGAATTTATAAACACATTTGTTTTATGTGGTAAGATAAAAGGCTGTTTGTTTGTAAAAGTTTTTTTTTAAATGACAGTTACAATCTTTAATGTGTGATCTATAAGTTATCATCTGATGAATTTTGGCCAAAACCATGGAAAAGAGGCATTTGAAGTGGGAAACCAACTGAAAACAAGTGGAAAGAAAATAAATAAGGAGCCTGTGTAGCTCTCAAACAGTCTAGGAAACCTATGGCTTGGAGCAAACCAGAAAGCTGGGTGGTCTGGAGATGAACCCATGTTAAAGTATCTTAGGTAATTATGATTATTTTCCATGACGTTGATACTTTTGGGTGGTGGGTGCATCTGTGGCATGCAAACAATTGTCATGCCTAACCATGATTAATATGGATCAGAAATGAGGTTGTTCTGCAGTTAAGGTATTTTTTTCTTCAAATTTCATTTTCATAGCAATGGGATATAGGAAAAGCGTATATGGGAGCAATTTGTATCTGGAGAACTTACCAAGTCATGTCTGTAGGAAGCTGGTGGTTGTTAGTAGGAGTACATTGTGCATCCCAGGACTGTGTTAAAATTAAGTATGAAAGCAGGATCAGGGTTCTGCAGTCTTGAAATAATAATACTTCGGCATTGTAAAAAATAGGCAGTATTGTTGTTTTGTTCTCTTTTTCAGTACATCAGATGTATTTCACTGCTTACATTGTAGTAGCAGATTGAAACCATCTGCTGTCTTGCCACTAGTCTAATAGCAAATCTCAGCTCATTTTCCTTGAGGCCAGCGAACTGTAAAGCATGTGTACCAGGATGGTAATCCAGCTGCTGAATGTTGATACAAGTCCAGACCTATGTTCATGAGTCTTTTAAATGGAAACAGTTCTCTTTGCCAAGGACTGGAATGGAGATAAACCCAGTTTGCTTTTCTCTCCTCCCTGCTCTCCCCATCTATCCCCTTTCTACAGCGCCATCCCCCATCACAGTGATAAGGAAAGACCGGACATCCAGGAACAGTGTGTCTCTGTCTTGGCAGGAACCTGAGCACCCAAATGGAATCATCTTGGACTACGAGGTCAAATACTATGAAAAGGTGGGAAGAAACTCTGAAGGGGAGGTTTTTATGCTGGTAATGTGGTAATGAAGTTATTATGTCTTGCATATGTTAATGGTCCAGACACCCTTACGAATTCACTGCGTGCCACAACAGAGTGCATGGTATGGGGGTGGGAGAGGGATTTTTCAAGATTAAATGCAAATGTAGGATTTGTTAATGTGATTTTCTCCACTGATATTTTCAAGAGGGTAGAAAGAATTGGTAACAGCAATTTCAGTTGTGGACAAAATTACAGAATAATAGGGATTCGAAGGGACCCCTGGAGATCATCAGGTCTGACCTCCCCTGCTAAATGCAAGTTCCTTACAACATGTCACACAGGAAAGCATCCAGATAGGTCTGGAATATCTCCAGAGAAGGAGACTCCACAACCTCTCTGAGCAGCCTATTCCAGGGCTATGTCACCCTCACTGTAAAGTTCTTTCTGATGTTCAGATGGAACTTCCTGTGTTCTGGTTTGTGCCCATTGCCCTTTGTCCTGTCATTGGTCACCACTGAAAAGAGCTCAGCCCCTGAAGGACTTCTGTCCTTCGGGTATTTATAAGTGCTGATAAGATCCCTTCTCAGGCTTCTCTTCTCCAAGCTGAACAGTCCCACGTTTCTCAGCCTTTCCTTGTACAGGAGAGGCTCCAGGCCCCTCATCATCTTTGTGGCCCTCTGCTGGACTCTCTCTAGAAGTTTCCTGTCCTTGAACTGAGGAGCTCAGAACTGGACACAGGAGCCCAGAACTAGACAAAGTTCAATTATGCTGTTAATATTCATAGAGTAATTTGTCATCCTTGTACCAGAGGGAAGCACTAATACAAAGGTGATTTGGAAAGAGATGGACTAGGCTTTTAGTGACTGCTTTGCACTGTGAAAGTTCCCACTTTTCATGAACAACTGAATTCTTTAAACACTGCATTAGATAAATCAAAGAGAATCTGTCATTAAAGATATTCTACCTTGTGTTGGCATTTTGTTGAACTTACGCTGTTGATTACTACATCATATAAACATTTTTATTTAGTAAATCTGCGTAACCTAATGTGCGTGTTTGTTTGTTTTTTTAAACCTTACTGGTAGAGTTGAAAAGACCATAAATTTATGCAAAGATTGTGAAGAATGGTATTGGCCATTTTTAGACTGATCAGAGAGAACTTCAATCAGAATATATTGCTGTAGAAGTTGACAGATTCAGTAAAACTCTAAAAATGTAACATTACTGATAAAAGGATAAACAGAAAGCATCTGTAACATCTTGGTTCAGTCTCACCTTAAAGTGCAGTAGCCTCTAGATGTTAACTTTGTGTTTTTTTCTGTTAATTTCAACGGGAGGAAGATCAAGTCCATGTGCTGGGCTTGAGGATAAGTAAAAGAGAACTAGCTCATATATCAGACTGTCTATAATCGTACATCCTCAGCAGTAAAAGCATGCAGAATTACTTAAGCTCTCTTAAATTCAATCTTTTTTTGAAGGAAAAAAAAAAAAGAACACAGATGCTGCCTTTTAGCAAGGTTTGGAAGAGCTATGTACTTCATAGAGCCTGTGTCTGAGAGATCCCAGAACTGCACTCTTTTGTGCACAGGTTATTTGCCTGTGTGATTAACCTGCATTTCATTTAGGACATGTCCCTGGCAGCCACATCTCAGCTCCACCTCCAGCCTTTCCAGGCACAAGTCTTTTTCCGGGCAGCTCTAGTCCCATGGGGCATGGGTTGTGCTGCTCAGGTGTATTGCTTGCCTTGGCATCAGATTTGGTTTTAGCTGTTCCAAAGGAAGATAGTTTTTTCCACTTGTGAGCATTTAATTCAATGTAATTAAATGACCGTCAAGTTGTACTTGGGTATTTGTGTTATTTTTTCCCACTGTTTTGATTATCATTCTGCAGTGAAATTGGCTTTTTTAAATTCATGTAAATGATCATCCTCCAGTACAAGGGTACGCACAGTCTGGGCACGTGGCTGCTATTCAAACTGTGTATATCCAGTCTTTGTGGAGCAACTGGCTGTCATAAGACAGCTTCATGAGACAACCAGTCTTATGAGCTGATTGTGCACATGTGTTTCTTCCCTTTGAAGTCTGTGATCAAGAGTTCATAGGCACCAGACGGCTTTCTTAAACCAAAGAGCCAATTGCTTAACAATAGGAGCCAGACTATTCAGAGCAAAAGGATTTTTTAAAAAAAAACAACCTTCTGACACTGGTGTTTTTAATGTGTGGTCTGTAGGCCCTTGGGAAGTCAGCAGCCTGTTCCTTGGGGTTTATGAAAGGTAATGAAGAAAAGCAAGTCCATTGTCAGGAGGCTTCAATCCATTGCCCTTTGCAAGTCTGCAAATTGGAAAAGGTTGCAAGCTTCTACTCTAGAGATGTTAAACTTACCTAGGGGCCAGGCCAGGCAGTGCTGGATGGTGACCCTTTGCTCCTCCTTCAGACGCATTAGGGGGATGCTGCTTTTCAGTCTGAGATAGCTAAGCGGTCCCCTTCTCTCCTCTTTTGAAGAGAGCTTGCTTTTTAAACTGGCCCACTCCTTTTGAAATCATCTTGGCCATGCTCATCAAAACCCACTGCTGTTAAGCGACAGCTACTAAGAAATAAACCCTCCAGAGTCAGCAATCTGGGTATTTCTCCTGATAAGTCATACGTGATTGCTGGAAGATGATTTATGTTGAGCCATTCTTTTCCCTCCTGCTTGCTTGCACAATACCTCTCAGAAATTAATGTACACAGTATTAATAGATTATTGCAAGTCAGTCCAATTCTGTCATTTATCTTGAAGAATAGGTGATATTTTGGGGCAACTAAATGTTACTGATACTCAGGATGTTACAATAGATTTGGATTAGAAACAGAACTTATATCTAAATGATGACATTGTGTAGTTTTTCTAATGCATTATCGGCATCAAGTCTGTGGAAAATATTAATTTTCATCAAGTACAATTAACCTTTTCAGTTTTTATCATGAGTGATTTCACTTGTGTAACTGAGAAATAATAGAGCTTCTTATGATGTTTCTATAGAAATCAGGATTTGCATTTCTGGAAGACTATTTTGAAATGAACTTATGGGGGTATTGCGCATAACGTTATGAACTGTCAGTGACAGGTCTTCAGACTTCCTGTTCAAAATAGAATTTTATTTTCTTTAAAAATCTATAGAGCTTGATTGTGAGGCTATTTGACCAGTTACTATTTATTTCAAGCATTTAAAAGAAATAAATTCCTCTTTCAGATGTAAAAGTGAATGTCATATGAAACATGCAGGCATTTACTTTATTGCAAGGCATAATATTTTATGGGATGTTAGCAGAACAGAATGACGCCCCACTTTAGTCTGTCCATTTATAATGCTGTGCTGGATTTTAGGAGTCTCAGCTGACAAAGTGCTCATCTAGCAAACGTCAGGAGATTTTCTTGCACCAACAGCTACATTTTTTTTTCCTTGTTGTCCTTGCACACCTAATTAAGTTCTCTGGAAGGCGTATTTTGTCACGCAAGGACAAAATAGCACATGAAAATTATTAATTGCTTCATTTAAATATGTGGGTAACAATTACGATAACTAAATCCCACACTCTTTATTAGGGCGAAATGATGCTCTAAATGATGAGTGAATTATAATTGCAGTCTTACATTACTGAAATAGATTTGCTTTTGCCGTCACTGAAATAATGTGCTCAGTAGACTGGTTAAAACAAATAAAACATTATATCCAGTTTGTGCTTTTTCTGAGGCTGGAAAAGTAAATTAAATGCAAATGAACTTAGTTGCTTTTAAACTCCTATTAGGGTTTTAAGGGCAGGCCGTGTACACTCCATGAGTTTCATAGCAGCTGTCATACTGACAGCTGTTGCCAACAGTGAGAGGAGGCAGTGCTGGAAGCCAGAGCACCTCCTGAAGATGTGCAGCCCAGGTTTGGCCTCTACTGCCTGCATGCCACCAACAGAGAAAATGTTCTTCCTGGTGCAGTGTAAACATTCACTGTCCTTATCTGAAAAAAGACATACCATTCACTCTCACTAGCGCAGCCACTATAAATCTTAAATGGATCCAAAAAATGTCTTTCGTAAAGCGTGGTTTATAATTATAAGATTTTATTTGCATATGAGACACTAACAGTAGTGGGATTTACTTCCCAGTAAAGATCGTGTCTAGTAAACTATGTAGATCAAGAGGAATATTCTTTCTGCATCCAAGTTCAAATTTATCATCAGAGCATTTGATTAAAATTCTGCTTGGCAAAGGGTGACTCTCCCCTTTGTATATCCTTTCTGCTCATGGCATCTCTAGCGCTGTATCTCTGAAGTTTTACTTTATCCCCAGGAAAGATAAACTTGGGCTTTTATGTGGTGTTTCAGTGATTTGATTACTATTAACATAAAAAATGACTTTCAAAATATGTGTGTAAAAAGTTTGCCATAAACTAAGATATCGTGACATCCTCCATACCATTGTTTTAAACATTTATTTTTCAAGTTCCACTGCGGATTATTAGCAGACAGGGCCATGAGTATATTCTCTCTTGCACGTATGTATCTGAGCAAGAAGGAAATGTTTGCATTTCAGAAAAAGAGCCTGAAGTGAGATCAAAATGAATGTCCAGTCATAGCATACACAGAAGATTGTGTGTTTTAGAGACAAGATTATGATGTCTTTGAAATTAAAACGGTTGCCTACTTTCAGCTAAATGATGAGATAAGGAAAACTTGTAAATTGCAGTACTAGGCCTTTGTTGGTTAGAAAATATGTATTTCAGGCAAATCTGTTAGCTCCTTAGAATGTCTTCATAGTTTTCTCCCTAGAATTTATAACACAAAATTTTCAGAGATACATCAGAAAACCTTAAGAAAATCCGATGCTTATTTCCTTTTTATGCTTACATTGCAAGGAAACTAGACCATGATAAGCATTTTTATAGACAATCTTTGAATAATAGGTCCAGCTCATCCTATTTTAAATTGTTGTTCTGGAAAATAACTTATAGACAGAAGCTTAGCTTATTTATTTATTTATTTATTTATTTTTCCGGTGTGAAATATTATGTAGAGATTCTGGCAATTTCCCTAACTGTGATGTAAACTTCTCTGTTTCTGTCCATATCAAAGATTTCCAATAACAGGTTAATTAGGCTTTGACAGCATCGAAGAGGATGGTTTTTGATACCCACCTACTAACTTAGAATAGACCTAACTCTCTTGCTCTGGAAAGCACTGTAAAGCAAACAGGCTAAAACAGTTCCAGTCACTTAAACTGCTCACACGAAGAAGAGTTGCCTTTGGCAGTCAGACTGTATGAAGTGTTTTCCAGCCTCTCTCAGGACTCAGTACATCACTGGTGAAATTAAAAGCCCAGTAACTTGCCAGCTAATACAGTACCATAAAATATAGTGGGAATTAGGTGAGATTCTTTGCAATCAACATGCATTACCCCAACTTAGATTCCACTCTCAACAAGGCATAACTCAATGATTTGAGTGTATTTCAAAGTAAATGGGCAGCAGATGAAATCCCCACCACCTCCAAAATAGTGAAGTTCATCGTTGCAAGCCTAAGCAACTGACATTTTTGCAGTTTCCCATGCATGGCTACAGTCCAAAACTTTCTCTGAGGCACTTCCAGCTGCCATTTTTAGAAAGCCAAAAATGCTTTTTTGGTACAGGATGATGGTAGTAAAATAAGCAATACCTTGGGCCCCAAATGCTTGCTTAACATTTTAAACTATGCTTAGAGTGAGACTGAGGCATGCTTTTATCAAAACTAGCTTTTTGCACAGAATACAAGGTATCCAAAATTACTGAATTACAAAGTAGTCTATTTTTTATTTTACATTAAAAGTCAGTACGTCAGAAATATGTGCTTACTGGAGCAGAGCATACCTGTTAGGATATCATCTGTACTGAACGCACTCCTTGTTCTTTAGCAAAAAGCAATAAAGAGTAGGCATACACATCCTTCCTGGCTACTAAAGCCCTAGACTCATTCAAGAACAAGTTCACTGGGGTTTTGCCCAAATGAGGCCTGACGCATCAGGCTCATAGTTTTTATGGCATAATAGTAAACTGGTTATATTAGCCTGTTCATAGAGCTGGGGTAAGGAGTCTGAACAGACTGCTGTTCTGACTGTTACAGGGATACATGCTATCTTGTAAAACACGAGGCAGTAAAAACCAAGTCCTGCAATAGCTCTTCAGGGCCCTAAAAGCTCTAAATTGGCCTGCTACAACTTCCAATTCAGTACAGTAGGCAAATCTGTTTTATGGTTTTTAAATAAAATTGTAGTCTTCATTTTTCTTGTTGTATTACAGGCTATGGACAAAGTGGTACAAAGCCATTTAATGAAATGTCGTACACTCAGCATGTCTAGTACTTGATTTACAGTGCAAGGCTGTAGGAGCTCTAATGATTTAGATTTCTTGCTAATCAACAGATTTTTAGTTGATTGAAAATGAATGGCTGTGCAGGCATTTGTCAGGCTATAAATATTCAATATGTCTCTGCTTTCCAGGTGATTTGTAGTCATTTTATACCAAACACCTCTTGCTTCTGTTTCTTAGGGTGTGGTTTTAATCTGATAATTTCTTTTCCCAAAAGCAGGAACAAGAGACAAGCTATACTATTCTGAGAGCCAAAAGCACTAATGTTACTATCAGCGGCCTCAAACCTGATACCACCTACGTCTTCCAAATTCGAGCCCGAACTGCAGCTGGATATGGGACAAGCAGCCGCAAGTTTGAATTTGAAACCAGTCCAGATTGTATGTGTTTGTTCAAATGGTTTAAATTGACTACTTGGGCAATTTCTGACTGACTTGAGTGGCTGTTTTCATTCCCTTTCTAGTTTAGTAAATGCAATTCATTACTATTTATTATGTGTCTTTCTGGATAGCACTACTATATAACTTTTATGTTTTATCATTAAAATTGAAACGTGCTTTAAAAAAGAATGTACAGGAATACCACAGGTGTTATTTTCTTCCATTGCATACCCTACCACTGCCTAGTGCCAGAATCAATATCTTGCTAGACTACAGCTCATACCAAGAGAGGGTCTGGTACATTTCCATATTCACAGCTTGTGGCATGAATCCTGTGGACTTCAAACACTGTGCCCCAAAGGAGTTAATATTATATAAGCCTGTTACTCCTGGGGATCAAAATGTAATTCTCCACACTGCTGCAGAGCAGAGCTGATGTTTCTTATACAGCCTTGAGGTGAAACTAATGCCCACTGGCCAGCAAGGTGGTTGCTCAGTTAAATAGCAGGTAAGGGAATCTGCAGTCTGTCACTAGATTTCTGGGTGACCCTAAGAGAAGTTATTTACTTGCCTTTTTCTCTTCTCTAATGCACAGATAATAACACTTACTTGCTTACCCGATGACCTTGTCAGTGTTCTTTACAAGTTCTGTTCTTGCATCAGAAAGACTAATGGAGCTCATCATCCTAAATATTATGTTCTCACCTCTTGGTACTACATACTAAATCAGACCTTTTCTTTGCTTGAAGGTGAAAGTAGCTTAATACACCAAAAAGTCCACCTTAGTTCAGTTAACCACTTACTGATCCAGGCTGGTGTTGTTGATTAAAGACTGCTTACCTTTTAGAAGGCAAGGAAATCACACTTTTACCTGCTGTTCAGAGTTGTAAAACAATTCAAGACTGTAATTCTGATATGGGCTCGTAAGGTTTATTCATGTACTCCTTATAATGATTGAGAGCCCATGATGTGAAAAATATTCTGCTAAAATAACAAACTCTTACCAAGAAGAGTAGTGTAAGTAAATCCAGTGGTCTTTCACTATCTATGTATGCAGTATGTATGTATTTCTGAGGTATGTTAAGTACTTCATCCCCACTTGTTCCTCCCCAGCTTCAGCTTTTTGGAAATCAGATGAGCTCTTTGTTTAAAGAAAAAAATACTATTGCAAATTAATATTATGGTGTACATGCATCTTTGGCACAATGGATGAAACTCAAGATGGGACAGAGGAGTACAGAAAGGAGAAAAAAATCAGTTATGATGATAAAAAGAATTCATAACTTGGAAACTGATGAGCTTTCTCTGCAAAGTAATTTTTAAAAAAGAAGTTAAAAAAAAAAAATGCAGTAGATTACCAAAAATATGGAAGGTGACAAGAGATAGCATAAAGAGTGTACAGGTTATGCAGATGAACACTGAATCATGTTACTTGATTCCTACTGTCACATTATAACAACACAAGTGCACTTGTAGGCATGTAATAGGTGGAGGCTTCTTACAGGCAGTCACATAGATTAACTGCCCAGTTTGTGGGGAGCAGGAGGTCCGTCTTTAAGTTCACTTTGGACAACTAACGTGAAACATTGTGGTGACGAACCTAATTCTGCTGAACTCGATGAAGATCAGTAAGTGTCTGCTGAAGATGGTTTGAGTTGGAAGGGTCCTTAGAATGGTGACTTTTAGATGGGTAATCGTGCTTAAGATCCAAAGATGTCCTGTTGTTATCTGGCAATACCCAAGCACCTGGCTTAGGCACTGCAGAGAAGTGCCCAAAGCAAGGCAGAAAGAAGTCCTTCTTTTTCTCCAGTGAATATTGATTAACTTACATAATCCTTCTATCTACTTCTGTGGGCCCAGACTTTTCACAACCTCACAGTGATACTGTATGGCTTAATTGTGAAGCCTAATTCATTAAAGCACTTTCCATCACACAGAAGCGAGAGTATGGTTCATGATTATTGACTAACTGGGATTTCTTTTCAAGGGAAAATTTCATACTGACTGTAACAAAATGTTTAAATGTCATGATACACATATGTTTGTACTTATATATATATATTTATATGTAAGTATCAGTTTAACAGCTATTACTACAATTGGCAAAAGTAACAATCAGCAGTAGAAGCAACAACTGTAAATTTTCAAGAAGGCAAGAGTCTTTCATTTACTTCCCTTGTATTTATTTGTCTGATGAAAAATTACCTAACAGATTAAATATTTGGCAGGAAACCAAACATTATATAGTGACGATTCAATCTGTCTGTTCTCTATATGAGTGATCAATCGTGTTGTACTAATTAATGTTTTGTGTGGGGTGGTTATTTATATATTTTTGTGTTAACTTTCCAGCATTCTCCATTTCCAGTGAAAATAGCCAGGTCGTTATGATTGCCATTTCAGCTGCGGTTGCCATCATTCTCCTCACAGTTGTTGTGTACGTCTTGATTGGGAGGTTAGTTTGGTCTCTGTTTTGTACACTTGCTCCTTCTTCCATTTCCCTGTGGGACCTTGATGAGCATGGCAAATCGAGCATCATCAGGCAGTAGCATGGCTGGTTTGCACCTTCTCCTTTGTCTGCTTCCACAGAGCTCTGAGCTGCTTGGTAATGAGCCTGCTAACATTCACAGCCCCAGTCATGCAGCAGTTGTTAAAAAAAAGCTATAAACACATTCTTAGGCAATTGTAAAATTAAACTGTAGGGGTCAAAAATCAACAAATCTTCTCATTAGCCAATTTCCTCAAATTCCCTGAGAACATAACATGCCTCTATAGGGTAGAGAGAATGTAAATATCATTAAATTTTCAAACAGGCATTTAATTGTGAAGGAAAAACATTCAATTCTGTTTCCACCTGCAGTTCACATATACAGTTCTCTATATTCATTTTTTCTTCTCTGTTGCTTGTAGATTCTGCGGATACAAGAAGTCTAAACATGGTACTGATGAGAAAAGGCTACATTTTGGAAATGGCCATTGTAAGTTACCGAAGTCTTTTAATGCTTACAGATTTGTGAAATTTATCCCCTAGATAATTTATGATTTTGAGTTAATAAGTAAATAAATAAATAAGCCATACCTCACTTAAACCAAGGTGAAAGTGGGAAGAGAATTCTATTCTCTTGTGGGTAAGCAGGTTTTCCCCTAACAAGCAGTCTTTTTCTCAGTTTTATTCATTTACGTTCAGGCTAGTAGTAAGCAAAAACATTGCTGTGTTCAAACAAGGCATGTGGTTATCAATATGATATTGATTCTGCTGTGCATTAGTGAAATGCAGAGTGTGACTTCAACTTCCTCCTTATCAACTGTATAACATCTAAGCAATGATTTTTTTTTTTTTTTCCCCAAAGCAAAATACAAAATCAATGAAACAAATCTTGATGACTGCTGAAGGGACCGTGAAAACTGGTTGTTCAACAAAAGTGATGCACTAACAAATTTAGTTTGGAGTTATTGTAAGCATAGACTGAAAAGTGATTTGGAGTAGTTTTTTTAAATTACGAATAGCTACTAAATGAGTGTCTCCCAAATTAATAAGATTTCCAAATCCAGCTCTGTTTATAAATGTTTTGTTAGAGCCCTGATTTTCTAATTATAAGAGTATTTTCATTGGGTATCACCCACAACTTGGAAGAGAGCCTTTCTGCTAGCTTATACTGCCTTTGAGTCACAAAATAAATGTAAACAGTTAAGGATGTGACATTTTGGTCATCCTGAGGAATCTGGGCTATTGTTGATATTTCTCACAAAGACCAACCCAGAGCCTATCCAGTTTTGATATTTTCATACCTAGTTTTGATGAGGTTACATGGCCCGTAGTTCCTGGATCATTTGGCTGTGTCCTGTGAAAGGAGCTGCATGGAGCAAGGTCCCATCTGGGAGATAAATGGTGCAGGAGTTGATTTTCTGATCCCAGAAGTGATTTGTGGCTACCAGAAAGGAGACACTTGCTATGGCCATAGCTGACTGGGGAGATCCTTCTGCAATATGTCAGTTTCTCTGAAATTCGGTTTGCATGGTGAATAACCTGGTGAGGCTCTACCAAAACAGAGGAGTTCCAGATCATGAAAGCTAGGTCATAATGAAAGTTCTGCCCATACTCTCTTTAAAGCAGAAATAAATGAATTTTGGAGAAGTTTAAGGGAGAAGAAGGTGATGGTTTAAAATTCCCAGTGAGGAGTGGAGAAGGCTTCAGAAATTTTTATCACTGCATTTTTTTTTTCCTTTACAGAGAGCATAAATATCATTCATAAACACCAAGATTGGATGCTCTCCTTTTTTTCCACTGAATTCTTGATGTCTAATGAGCATGCTTTTAGTAAGAAGCAGCAGTCTTTTGAAAGTGCTTCAGCTCCAGATAAATACCCTGCTATACCATATAAACCATGTAGAACCATGTATTTCTATTGTTTGGCATGCTGTAAGGTTAATGTGGTTTACACTTAATCATTTTCCTTCTATTCTTATCCTTTTCCACACAGTGACACTGTACCATTCTCAAGAAGAGAGTTATTGGTATCCATATGTCACTTCTCTCAAATATGCCTCCTCACCAAATATAATTGAATTAACATTTTAATGAGGGATTTACTGGCAGTAGTTGGAAGTTAGGACTGCTTCCTAATCCTAGTGGCGGTGGAGTAACTGTTCTTTGACTGTTCATATTATTATTTTAAGTTTGGAGCCCTTCTTTATCTCCAGAGAGCTGTATCCACAAACACGTGTGCTCCTTCCCTACGTTATTAAGGGATATGCAAACTGTAGCAATGGGTTTGCATCGTGCAGCCCATCAACAGCTTACCAACTAGCCTGCAAAAAAATCTATATGAGTACATGTGGCCCATAGAATTAATGCTTCATCATCTAAATTTAATGAGGTTATAAAATAAAAGCAGCCAGTAAAAAAGTGTTGCAGACAAATAACAGGTCAGAGTTTGCTCTCCTTACTCCCACACAATGGAAAGTTGCAATCACTATTCTTAAACATGTCAGTGCAGTTAAATTCCTGTGGATTAAATTGCTTTTAATTTGGCTTTAGATATTTATGTACTGGTTTCTGAGGAGTGCCATGCTGATCCAGGGTGTAGTCAGAACAGAGATGATCATGAATCTGATGTTTCTGTTAGAAATTCTTGAAAATTATTTACTGATTTTGCAGTTATATATATGTTAGGATTTGTATGTATCTACACATGTGGCTGATGAAACTTCAGTATTCTACTAAACTTGAGTCTTTCTCAAAGAATAAGAAAATAGCTCCTGTGAACTAGAAAAGGGTAAAGTAACTTCCCTGGCTGTTGTAAAGTTTCAGCATCTCAAATAGAGCAGCTGGTTTATTTCAATCAGTTTATTCTGAATTACTTTAAAAAAGGCACCAGCCATGAGCTATTCCCTGCAGCCTTATTACAAATCCTATAATATTACTTCAAAGGAGCAAAAATGTGTTTCACCTCCTCAGATCCTCTCCCTTTGCCTTCTTTGGCTAGACCTTTTTTATTTTTTTGCTACCCTTAGGGCAATTCATGCTGGTAAAATGAAAATGTAAATTATTATGTTTGCACAGAATGAGCTGTAAAGTAGTACAGCTTAACACATGTGTATGTGTTTATTATCTGTTTTTCATGACAGAACCCAGTTACTATACAAGCTGCCCTTAATTATTGGTGTGAAGGGATTATTCTCCTTGCAGTCACCATCACCTGATCTTGGGAACCTCTGGGGTCAGCATTAAAAATCTGCAGCCAAAATCCCCTCAGAGCAGA
This sequence comes from Pavo muticus, assembly GCA_016647715.1. Lineage (NCBI taxonomy): Eukaryota > Metazoa > Chordata > Aves > Galliformes > Phasianidae > Pavo > Pavo muticus. The sequence continues at coordinate 288,783 of JACDJE010000180.1, forward strand.
AGCTTTTAATTGTTGTTATTTTTATTGAGGGTATGAAAGAGCCTGTAATGTACATTCAGCATGGACGGAAAGGAGCATTTACAAGATTTTTAACCAACAGCAATATACAGCCAATTACTTTTTGTTTTACTTGCAAGTAATTCTGTAATCATCAGTCTCTTGAAGGAAACACACTCGACATTTAATGCTGCACATACGCAGCCCTTCTGTTAAGAGCGTGGCTCTTAGTTTGCATTGTTTTCTAGCCAATTAGTTTGGAAACTTGGTTTCATCATTTCTTTGTCAATTCTGAGGCCAATAAATCTCCATAAAATTGATATATTTTTTTTTCACATACCCTTAGGATAGTTTGACAAAACAATAGTTCTAACTAATGGTGCAAAGGCACTTTTTCCCATCTACCTAACCACAATGAAATGTGTTTAACTAAGCTAGCGGTCAACAATTGGATGCAGTAGAATAATACCATGCTGGAAGGGCTATTCCTGGGTAGATTAAAGCAATAGTTAATATCTTTTACGTGACCAACTGAGACAATTGGAATATGTGTTCAGGAGCTCAGGTTTTGTGTTAGAAGCAGCAAACATCAAGCTGAATGTACTGGCTATTTTGCCTTTTTATAGAGAATATCTTTATATTTGAAAATGAATATGGAGAGAGACACACAAGTTACTGAGTATGAATATGTTGACGGTTTACGGGCTGGTTTGGCCCGGTTCCATGACTAGCGGGGCGGAGGGATTCCGCAAAATCCATGACAGAATACAAGCATGGCCTTGAGCTGGGGAGGAGGAATGCTTTGCCTTCAGCGTCTTCGTGGAGAGAAATGTTGGGAATGATAGTATGTTCCCCATTCCAGTTCTGCTGGATTATGTGTTGTGAACAGCTTGAAAGTGCCTTTAAAATCATACAGTCATTTGAATTAGTGCTTGACTCAGTCAAGCAGAGGAATCCTTGGCCAAAAGACTGTACAAAGGGACAGAATATAGCATAGGTACTAGGGGTACCTATGATCTAAACTGTAATGCTAAGAATGACTGGCTTCCGTCTTGCGTATTTGTAACAGAGGGGGTAGGAAGAGGCGTGCGTTTATTTACATATAATTTTCTTATGTGTCTTGTTAGAGGAATCAGAAATGAAACAGGTTGAGTTTAAGTGCTCTCTTTAGTATATTCCTAATAATTTTTCAGGTTTACTGTGACATCAACCATTAATTCCAGGTCTCGTTACCTTGTAAGGGACAATATGAAGTAGCATCTAAACAGGGCAAGCCAAGAGGGTCAGGAGCTATTTTAACATTTGAAAACTGGTAAAATATGGCAAGTGCAATGCTTCTCAAACTTCTGTGCAATAACTACATGAGTGTCTCTCTGTGGTTTCACTCTGTCTTAAGATTCCTGGAGACTCATCAAAAGCTATTTGATTTGAAGAAGCAATGTACTCTTTTCTTCTATTGATTATATTTCTGTTATCTCCTTTGCTTTCTTTAGACAGATTAATTAAGCCCAGGTAACGTTTTCTCTCTGAATTTGCTTTCATACAGTAAAACTCCCAGGCCTAAGAACTTATGTAGATCCGCATACGTACGAAGATCCCAATCAAGCTGTACATGAATTTGCCAAGGAACTAGATGCTTCTAATATATCAATTGATAAAGTTGTTGGAGCAGGTAATGACCACTAAAATACCTTTTTACTATATGTACTGTTTTGCATCTTTGACTTTATACTTGTGACTGGAAAGGAAATCTTCGTAGGTTTGCAACTTCCTGGATCATATTTAGAGCTGACTTCAGTACATATGGGTGGTTAGTGGCACACACTTCTATTTGCTTCCCGAAGAAAGCAGATAATAAGATCGTTTTTCAAATGACACCCCACAGCCCACACTTGGACACAGCACTCGTTGGAGTAAAGAGTGACTTCAACCTCTCTTGTATGTTTCTCTTTAAAATCTGTCAGCATAGAAATGGTATCAACTGTGAAGATGCTTTCTATATTTTCCGTAAAAGGACTGGTGACTATCACGCTCTGAGTGAAAGCACAAACTCATTTCATACCAGTCACCACACATCCATCAGAATGCAGTGACCGTTGGCTAGTAGATTGATTTTGGTCACTGCTTTGGATTTGAATTATTGATCTCGGAGGAAAGGGTTGTATATCTGATAACCAATTGTCTGAAGCATATGGATGCCGTAGATTGTTGGGTTTACTGAAAGCAAGCTGTCGAAATGAGCAGGTTTTGTAGCAGAGGAGACAGATAGCAGAAAGTCTCATCACACTGAGTTGTCCACGTTGCTGTGCAGCATGAAGCTCTTGATGGGATGTGTGCTTGATCCTTGAAGTGAAGTGGCAGATTGTCTCACTGAGCCAGATGATCATGAAGTGTTAGCTTTCCTGCTGTATTAAAGCATTTATGAGAGAAAGACTATTGATTTTTAATCCTTTGAAAATTACTAGGTTTTTTTTATTGATTTTTTTTTTTTTACTTCTCTCTATATTTACTATTTGAATTAAAATCATGAGATGTGAGAGAAACAGACTTCTAGTGCACAGCAAAAGATTTTCATTTGGAAAAAGATGTGGAACGATGCTGCTATGCTCAGTGCACATCCTGAATAGCGCAGTAAAAGGAAACACTGTTAATTCTCTCATATTGCAGCTATTCAGCTGCTTGTGTGAATTTAGGTTATCTTCTGAAAAGGTAGGATTCTTGTTTCTTGTTGGTTTTAATTTTGCCCCACAAGAGTGCACTGTTCTCCATCATCCTCAGTAAAGGCATCAAAGCTTTGCTACTGTACATAATAGAGAATGAGTATGACAATAGATAAGGAAGGGGTTATTGAAAAGAGAAGTTCAAGAGTAGTATGTTTCTTTACGAGACTTTGAGGAACCTTCATTCTCAAGCTTCCTTAACTTGGGTTGTCTGGAGTTTATGAATCTAGAAAGCAAATCCTAAGAAACAATGATATGTCATACTGTATGGCTCATTGTTTGGATATATCTTTAATTAAAGTGCACATGAGAATGAGAGATAAACCAAAATTGGCCAAGTATGAGCTCTGTAAATGGAAGAATGCCTTTCAGAGAAGCTTGAAAAAAAAACTGCTCTAAATGCCCTAGAATAGCCAGGTGATTTAAAAATAAGTCTCTTTGCTCCGTTCCACTCCAGTGAAAGTGACAGCAGGTTCAACATCAAAACCTACAGGTCTCCTGCATTGAAGCTGGGCTTCACTTTTGTATACATTATGACACCATGACTCAGATTCATGCAGCTTAAACACTACATATGGCATTAAATTTAGCATTTCCTATTAACAGTCCCGAAAGATGCCAATAGGAAGTAAAAAAGATGGGGAAGGGAAGAGAGAATGCAGATGACAACACTTTATGCAGTGGTAGGAGCTTCCAAAATGAGTTTGTAGCATCACTTCACACTGTCCTCATATGCTACATGTGATAGCTCGTGTAATCAGAGCACTATGAAAGTCATGTGAAATGCAGTGAGTGTCTGCTAGACTGCTTCTGCAGAAGCACTTTCTTTCCTCTCCAAAACAGAAAGGCATTTCCCGTCTCTTACTTGAGTCAATGACTTCTCTGAGTGAAGGACCTGGTCTTTTCCTGCCCCTCTCCTTTACAAATGTGTGAATCAAATTATAAAAAGATAGTGATTAATTTGACTACGTTGAATTGCGACATAAGTAACAAGACCTTTAAGTCAGAGAAGTAATTTTGGTATTCTTGGGTATTTGTCCAAATATTTTTTTTTTCACATCCTTAGCCAGAAATCTCTGAGAAAATAGAGGGCAGCTTACACAGCTTTGAGAACATTCTCAAATGTAATAAGGAAATTCTCTTATCCAAAAGAACCTCAAGAAAAACACGAGGGATTTTAGTGAGAGACTAAGCATAAGAAAATTGAGGTCAGGAGCCACATTTTCAGGTTTTTCTTTATAATAATTCCTTCTCTTAAAACAACTCACTTGTTTTTATGGATCCAGTTCAACAAACCACTTAAAAAGTTTAAATCCAATTGGATCACAGGAGAATATTAAGGAAAATGCTTTCTTGATTTGGAATTGACATAAGATTGTACTTTGCTGAACATAGAGCACATATGTGCTTTCCTTTCAAAGTTTAAACATACTTGTAGCGTAGCACTGTGTTAGCCAAAGTACTTCAAACATTTAGGGGCTTTATTGCAAAACATTGCAGTGTCTCAGCGAGGGCGTGCAGTGTATAGCCATAGTGCTGCTGAGGTTCCTGAGGCTTGTTAAATGTTTAGTTTAGCTGCTCCTCCAGCTCTGAGGGAGCTTCATGTACACAAGAGCAGTGTAATCACCGTTTAAAGCACAGCACAGTTAAGGCAGCTGCCAGTTTCATGGATTCATCTTTTACTTGTCCCTTGGGTCCAAAGGCACGGCCAATGCCTCTTAGTGATGCCATAAGCAGCCTGTTTAAAAAAGTTAAGATTTCCTGAAGAGGGATCTTTATGTCATGAACAGCCCTACTAAGAATATCTATTTGCTTTCCACGTAAAAATAGACATATCGGCATGCAAGGCATCTTATACAGTTTTTATAGGTGTAGCATAATTAAAAATGAGCTCTTCAGAAACGCTTTACATAAAAAGCCATCAACCTCATCTCTTAAAATCAGTGCTACATTTTCCACCTTCCATCTCATACATAAAGCTTTTTTTCCTCCTAAACAATATCTGATGAGTTACTGTTTCTTTATATGTGGATGCACCCAGTCCATTTCCTACTGGGACCATATAGAAATGATTTACAGCAAAAAAATGTAGTATAACTGCATATCAATGTGGATGTTGGCCACATAAACTTATTTAGCATTCATATGGCTCTGTATGTGAGGGAACTGAAAGTTAGAGTAGTTGGTTTACCTGGTGAGCTTTCTCCAGATTACTCAGAGTCATTTATGAGTAGGAACTAAAGCAATGTTTATATGTTGGTCAAGATTATTTTTTTTTTCTAGAAAGTAAACTCATTTCATATTCCCAGGCACCAGGAAGATAAATTGCCATGAAGGGTCTGATTTTTAGTCTCCTGTAGCATCCACTGGCCTCAAGGCACTTGTGGAATCTAATTAATCACCCAAGATCTAAATTGTGCAGCCATGGCTAAATGGGACCATGCTGATGGACATCAGCTATAACCTTTTCCTTCTCAAAAGCCAAATAAATATCAGATATACTATTCCAGACTGAATTGAAGGACTTATTGCCTAGACTACTTGCTGAAATCACAGATACAGTCTATTGACGTTACCTGACCAACAGTTTTAAGGTTATCTTGTTATCTTGTTACAGCTTTTTGGACCATGGAAGCATAGAGAAAAGGGAACACAAAGCTAAACATTATATTATTTATTTCAAGCCTTTTTCCCCATTCCTTCTGTTTTAAAGTCATGCTTTGGTCTTCCTCTTTGTGATGTTCTGACAGTATTGGACAGGAGTTAGTGTTTGAACTGAAGAAGTGTTTGCTGTGGGTAAAGCATATAGGTCATCTTAGTTTGCAGAGGTTGAATGTTTTTAATTAAGAACTTTGAATAGAATTCAGCACTCGTTACTTACCTGTAATAGGTTTTACAATTCATTTTCTGAGCTGTTGCTTGTCTTGTCAGCAATTTACAGAAATTACAAATAACAGTTGAAGTAATGGATGTAAGTGCTATTTTAGTAGCATATTCCTGTTTATATAAAGATATACCCTGTTGTTTTTTTTAAAGTGTTTCATATATTAATAGCACAATATCATGCCCAGAGGATGAAGCAGCTCAGCAACTGATAACCTATTATGGCTTTCACTTCTATATTTTTTACTCAAATCTAGCCTGAGTTACCAACAGAGAAAGGTTGTTGCCCTTTGACACATTTGTTCAGATTCTTTTGGTTAAATTACCTGTCTGACAGAGGAAGCTTAGAAAACAAAGCTGAGAAGTGACCCTCAGGGGTCATTAAGTTGATGTCCTTACCCAAAACGGATCTTGTTAGGAACTTTCCGTGATAGATGGTTATTCTTTACAATCTCCAAGATAAAAGAGTTCATAGACTCACAAGAATATTTTTTTTCTGCTGTCCAAAAATCCTTAGTGGTACATTATTTTATGATGTAACTGACCTTTATTCTAATTTACACCTATTCTTTGTTTTGCCTCTTGTGTATAGAAAAAGGAGTCAGTGCCCATCTTATTTATAACCATCATTTTGATATGCCAAAACCATTATCATCTCTCCCTTTCCTCAGTCCTTGTTGTAAATAAATAGGGTCAGTTCCTTGAGTTATGAACATGAGCACGCAAGCCAGATTTTTAAGATTCTGGTCATTGCTATTATTCCCTTCATCATTCCTGAACTGCAGTGCCACTAATGGGACATGGACTCTAATGCCAGCCATATGGGTGGCAAATTGATGAAAGAAGAATTTCAATTTACAGATAAACGCATTAATACATAAATAAATGGGTTGAAGGTAAAATCTAAAACATATCCCATGTGATATCACCTCTGAAATCAATAGTGCATGAGGATTTCAGTACAGAGATGTCAATTCGTCATACTTTTCTGAGCAGTAAATCCACAAAGGGCAATATGATTTCAATTTACCTATCAGAAATATTGTATTTGTATGCTTTTGCTTATTTTTTTAAAATATTGCTTAATATGAACAATTAGGTGCGTGGGTAAAGAGAGAATCATTGCAAGCAAATGAGCTCCAAAAGCCTTTGCTCTTTAGAGGTGTAGCAATGCTATTGAATTTAGGGTTATCATACATTAAGGCGGGGAAAGCTTATATATATATAGTGTAATCACTGTTTTCCTTATGCTTTATTGACAAATACAAAGAAAATTCCCAATTTACATAAAAATGATGTTGGCTAGATTTTCTTTTACAGGGCTTGTTGCTTTCCAAGTCAAACTTTCTATACAAGACCATTAGAAATAACATAGCATAGGAAAGGCTATTTACATTTATATCTCACATATTTTGAGGGGGAAAAAAGCCCAACTTTATGCATTTATTGACAGAAAATGAGTGTTGAAAGCCTCCAATCCTGTATTTTCTATAAAGACTTTCTTTTCTATTCAGTAAATTTTTCCCCTGTCTTAAAATATAAATAAACATGTAGGGCAATTCTTGCTGTCCCCCATTTTCCTGAATGTCATCCATTCTCCATTTGTATAGTGTTTTCTGTTATTTGAATTATTTTGTCATTAAAACAAGGAAGAAAAATGTTCTTAAAGTTACTTTAACCTAGGTGCTCTCTGTGCACTTTATTGTATTGTATGAAGTCTTAAGTATGGGAAAGATTGGATAGTTGGGAATCAAAAGTCAGTTACTGCTCACATTTATTTATTTATTAAGATATTGAAACTTATATTCTTGGTGTACTCATTAAAAAATACGGAAATTTCCAAGTGAATTATTTTCTTTCATCAGCCTGTTAACGTTTCATGCTTCTTCATTTAAATACTAAGATAAATGAGTTTTGTCTCTTCCAGGATATTACATAGCAAAGGATAAACCACACTGTATAAAAGCAAACATTCATCAAACTTTGCTATTTTCTATTTAAGGATCTCACGCAACTCACAGTGGGCACAATATTCATAGTGGACTATCATGTCCTGGAGACCCATGGCGACAGGATGTATTTACGCAATTAGATCCATCTGAATAATGGTAGAACAAAAGTAATCTATATGGCCTGCTTTCATCGGGCACTTATGTAGTCTTTAAATGGAATAAATAAAATAATTGGGTACCAAACTCTCTCTGGCCAAAATGAGTATAATGTTCACAAGGATACACAACTATTCCAGTACCTGGTGTTAATTTGTTGCCCTCCTACAGTTGTCTCAGAACACCACATAGGAAAGAAAATCGAATTTTCTGGTGATGTTTATACATTCCTCTCCTCTGCAGTCATCTGAATTTTCTAATAGGCAAGTAGGTGACATTCTCCAATGTAACAGCCAGAGAGCAGAAGCCTGGAAATATTAAGTAGTGATCTGCAGTCTTCCTTTGAGTTCGCGTCTATGGTCTATCAGTAGATGTCACAATTCAGGGACTTTTTCTGAACTGAGTCTTCTTAACTCCCCATGAAATAACTACATTTAATCTTTCATCTTTTTTCCACTTTTTTTTAGGGGAATTTGGAGAAGTGTGCAGTGGGCGCCTGAAGCTGCCTTCTAAAAAGGAAATTTCAGTGGCCATCAAAACTCTGAAAGCTGGCTACACAGAAAAACAGAGAAGGGATTTCCTGGGAGAAGCAAGCATCATGGGGCAGTTTGACCACCCCAACATCATCCGACTGGAGGGTGTTGTGACTAAAAGTAAGATTTGACAGGAGATAATTTTTTGCATGGGAAGTGTCACCAGATGGCCTCTGGAGGTCTCTTACAACCTAAACTATTCTGTGATAGTCTGATCTTTCAAGAAAGAGTAGAAGAGAGGAAAACACTAACTCATCAGTGTTTATGCTCTGCAAACCCTTCCAGAGATGTTTATGTCATAACCCTGATAGTATGCACCAAATATCATCCATGAGAGATAAGAAAGGAAACGCTTGTAAACTTATGTTGATGGATCCAGCGAGGAGAGAAAGACCTTGTCTGTTTTGCTGCTCTCAGGATACTAAGGACTTAAAAACAGAACCCTGGATTAATAAGATAGGAAAAAATGGGGAATTAAAGTAGTCTGCTTGAAAATAAAACAGATGATGTGGAGAAAAAGGAGCATTTCTAAAGAACATTGCAGCTAAGTAATAAGCTGGCAGATTTTAGGAACCAATTTAGTACTCTGGAGATATAAATTACTATAAAGTGACCAAGAGGCACTTGCAGATATAATCTATTAGAAGTCATGGAGTCTGGTATCCTAAGGTTTCCTAATTGCACTGAAGCAATACTTTCTGCCTTCAACTAAATCATTAGAATTTATCATTAGCAAAAGTTAATGAACAGCCTACCTGGCTACAGCAACTGATGCTAGTATATAAATAAGTCCACCCTTCTTCCTACATGGTTTTCATGCAGGGAAAATGCTCTGTATGTTATTCAGTATGTACCAGCATGAGGCATTTTAAAGAGCCTCTAGAATTAATACTGCCTAGATAAAAATCTCTTTAAAAGTTTTGGGACTTTAAGCTGTCAGTAATAAAATTAATTTTATTTCATTGATAATGTTTAAGTTTTTTTCTAATGCACATTTTCTAAATCTACCATTGGATTGTGGGATAGGGTTTTTTGTTTTGTTTTGCTTTAAAGCATAATTTTGTCAGTGTTTATAATAACAAAACAATCTCTTCTGAGACAAAGAAATAGTTGAAAACTCCATCCATACATGGTTCCTCCCTGGGCAAGAAACATGTTTGAAGAACCATCTCCAGCTCCACTTTAAGATAATAGCATGTTGTAACAGGCATTCCTGAATGCTGATATTGGTCTTAGAGCTCCTTACCTAGCTGTACCATGTCAGCTGCAGTAGCCTCCTCCCAGTCTTCCAAGCAGCTCCCAAGAGCGACAAGGTCTTCTTTTACAAGCGGCTGGTGGGATTTCCTACTCGTGGTGCTGCCTTATTTAGGAGAGTTCTGACCCTCATTCCTTGTGCTGCTGATTGGCCTCTACTTTGGGATGCAAAGACAGAAATAGTTGGTTGCAGAAAATAGGCACGAAATATAGGCACGAAATATAAGCTTGTTCTGGAAGACATAAATTCAAAGACTTCATCTACACTAAGTTTCCATTGCAAAATAACATGATAAATTTAATGGCCAAAGTGCTATAGTCATTGTTAAGTAGGAGATCGGTAAGACTTTGCATGAGTTATTCTTAAAAGCTAGTGATAATTCAGGATGCGTTGAAATTCTTCAGGGGAGTGGAAAAATTGTGTAGTATATTTTCTAGTTCATGCTAGGGGACTCTACTGATAAGGCATGCCTTTAGAAAGAAGAGCTCCTTGCCATTTCAGTGAACTGCTTGAAATGTGCAAAAGACAATTTCAGTTTAACTGGGCAGAGTACAACTCTTACTTCTTTTTAGTAGATGGTTTTGTTGTTTCTAAGCAACCTTGTTTTTCAAAGTGGGTCATTCAAGATTTCACAAACAGAATGGCACAAAAGATTTTCACAGCTTACTGCAATAAAGTATATGAAATAACTTCAAAGACATTTAAAAATAAACGACAAAAAGTGTGTAAACCCCTATATGTTGGAAAGAAGTACAATCCTAATTCTCCCTTTAGGTATAATTTATGAAAGTCTGTTTTGCTGATTTAGATAACAAAAATATTATTCTTCAACTCATGCCTCGCAGCTCCTATTAGAAAAGGGTTGCTGGATCTGCCTGTATAAATTCAGGTTGCCTCCTGCTTTTTAATGACATCCATTTTGTGCAGTCAAAATAACATTTACAAGCCCTGAATTTCTTGAAACAAGAGTGTCTGTACACAGCCGAGCTGATATCTATGTTGTTACATTTTGTATTTCTGTGGCACTTCAAAAAATAATTTAATGCTCTGCATTCAGAATTTTGAGCATTGCTTATAAATATGCATTACTAATTCTACCTTCTTGTATTCTTGAGTAGGAGAGCATCAGTAAGTTTATTCTTTGGCAGTATTCATATCAGACTTGCTCTCTGTCTCAAGGGTGGCTAGGAGTGTTCGCTGTCTATCACACTGAACTATGAGAGAGCATTCAGCATTCCCAGCTGAAGTCAATATAAGCATCAGGGATTCAGCCTCCTCTCCAGATGACTGGAATAGTAATATGAAGGTTGAGAAAATTGTTCTGGAACTATTTGTGTCTGTTTTACTGGGTGAAATTAAACGGCATAAATACAAGAAAAGATAATCCTTTATTTCTCTTTAATATCCACTAAAGTTTTAGAAGAGTAAGAAGGTGGGTTATGTTGTTTGTTTGTTTTTCCCTTGTCTTGATTTTGTTTTGTTTTTGTTTTAAACCAGACCACTATATTATAATAATAATTTAGTGAGTGTTCATATTTTGTAATGATAACTATTAAATCACACTCATAAGAGCTGGTTTATATACACCGTTAGGAGAAAGTCTTTGAATTACTCTCTGGATCTCTCCTAATCCAGATAAGCAGGCAATATGACCTTTCTTCATTAGCTGAAGTCTTTTGAGAGGTCTCAGAGGTGAACTCACTTCTCGTACTAAGTACTCTTCTGAAGCTGCAGTAACTGCAATCCCTACAGCAGGACTGCTTGATACGAGAAGTTCTCCAGCTGTGGTGGCTGGGATCTGCCTGCCGACACACTGGCAGTGTGAAGGAGTTGCACTCATCAAGTACAACTTCAGTCCCCTGCTTCAAATTGATTTCGGTTCTGAGTTTTCCTTTACACCAGTCTCCCAGGCGTGCTGTAGTTAGTAATCCTAATAACCAGCACACATGTTCTGCATAGTTTACTAATATTTTACAGCAATTTGTAGCCTGTTAGTATAATAAATTTCAGCAACACTGTTGACACAAGTTGTTATCGTGTATGAATGGCTGTGCTTTGATAAATGAATGCAGAGCGTTCTTTTAAAAGTGCACGGTGTTGCTTCAGAGCATATGCTTCTTATTACGGACACATTTCTAACTGAATGTGAGTGAAACCCTGCAATTAGGGCTTTCTTAATTTGGGTGATCAAGGCAGGAAGATGCTCTCCTGGTAAGCTGAAAGATGGATATTCTTACAGAAATTTCAGTTTTCTGATGTGTCATAAAATTGAGTTTATACAGAAAACAAGTTCACTTTCTCCTGGTTTCTAACTGCATGGATCATCATAGAAAGTTTTGGGTAGCCACAGTAGAGTGTTGCCATATACTTTAAAGGTCCAGAAATGCCTTTGGGCTAATATTACATGCCCAGTGTAAACAGGGTACGTTTTCTGTCGCTGCATATTTCCTGCAAGCAACAAGAATAAGCAAGCAACAGAAAACTTCTGGAATTTTTACATCATTCGTTCTTTTATTTGTACTACATCTTATATAATTCTAAGTCAATGTTTTGAATGGAAAGTTTGTTCTCACTAGTTAATGGATGGCAGTCAATTTCCCTCCCACAGCACAATGCATCAGCTGCACAGCAGAAAGAAGGTGTATTAACCCCTTCATCTATGCAGACAGGACAGAAGAATTTCTCCTGAAAGTTCGTTGAAGAATTCAAATTATTTGAAATTAACGTTTTTCTTCTTAAGAATTTCTATTTGATGGAAATTTTGGGAGTAGGGAGTGAAAAAAAGGGTAGTTAAAATTTGCTTTTCTTATGGCTTTCTGGATTTTGATTATAGCAGATATATATTCGAGCCTCATCCTGCTCAATTTTAAAAGATTCATTTTTAAAAGTTCATTTAAAAGAAGTATCACCGGCTATACAATATGAAGGCTTTTGTCACGCTTTTATGGTCAGAAGCCTTCCTGTATTATATGTGAAACAACAGTTCACCTCCTTAAATAACTCCATGTTCCTACCCACCTTTCTCTCTACCACAAAGAGAAAATAAACAAAGATTTAAAAAATATTATGAAATAATAAACTGCATATGATGGTGAAATATTAGCAGGGCAGTGACCTTTGGCAACTTTGCTGTAATCACATTCATTTTTGTATTAATTTCTCTTCAGCATGTCAGAGTCGTATATAATACCTTAGTTATGTTACAGAATACCCGAGGGTAGAAAGAACAGTTTCACTAACTGGTCTGATTCTGCCCAGATGAATTTTCATATACAAGAGGCTTTCCAAGGGTGCAGAAGTAATACTAAAGGGAGCGTGCTGCTGCTCTTGGGTACCTCCGCAGCAGGAACGTGTTGGCTGTGCCCCTGCAGCAGAGCCCTCACCCCTCTGCTACACAGAGCAGACACCTGAGGTGACAAGCTGCGACTCTTCTGTAGCCCGTGCCCAATTCCCTTCAGGAAGAAACATCAGGATATGTGCCCGGCAGAGCACAGCTGCATAAATGCAACTGTTTGGCTCACCTGCTGGACAAGGCACAGTGTGCTGAAAATGCAGGATGCTTCACCTGCTAAAAATTGTACCAGTTTATACCAAAGGAACTGTTTCTGTTGATGTTGTTGCAAACACAATTGTGTTGTAGGCACAGCGATTTTTGCATGTATCTTTTTGCTTTCTATTTTAACACTACGATTTTCCTTGAGATTTGGTAGATTTGGATACATGTCCGAAATGCCTCTTTTTACCGATCATTCTGTAGTCATTTTAAATGCCTGACCCCTGTAATGTATTTGCAGGTAAACCAGTTATGATTGTTACTGAATACATGGAAAATGGTTCCTTGGACAGCTTCCTACGGGTGAGTGCAATAGATCATTACACGGGGCATGACCAGCTCTTGTTCAGAGCTCGTTATGAACTTGTAGCCACTCTACTCTCATGCATCGTGAGCTCTTGTTCCTTAATACTTCATTATTTCCACTGGTTGTCTGCATTATGATCTGCAAGGATCTGCTGTTGCATTTTGACTGCTTGCTGCCCGCCACTATTATTCAAAAAAGAAGTGAAACATTTTTGTATTATTTGCATGTCATGTCTATTAAATAAAAATAATTCTGGCACATTTAAATAAAAATTGTTTTTCTTGGGGCAAAGCTACCACTGTAATGTAGTTGTGCTTATTGGTTGGCAGCCTGTATGTCTTGCAAATGATTTCCAAAGCAAACAGATTTGTGGAAGTGCTATTGGTAAACTAGTAATGGTGAGCCAAGAGCCGTTTCCCTATGTGTTAAAAGTTTAGGGAATAGCCATTACGTGAGGGTGTTTGAAATGTTTTGCTAGCAAACTTTATTAGCCTGTTTTCTTTCCCCAACCTTAGACATACTTACACTGCTGTTGATTTATCTTTGTTTTCAGTCAAAGTTGGTAGCGAGCCTAAAAAAATTTGAACGCTCCCTGTGTCACCGAGATTTACATGTGGCAAAACAAGAAGTGTAGCAGAAATGAAATCCCATCTGAGGGGAAACACTAGTTTAATTTTAATTTGTTAGGGCAAACTCAGCTGTTGTCTGGGAGACTGCTTTGGTTCTACCACGGTTGAATGACATTATCCCCCAAATTCATAACACTAAACTAGACGTTTAACCCCAAAAGGGAGCATATTGTCAACCTTAGTTTCAGTATATTCTGTATATGTTATGATGTCCATTGAAGCATGTAAAATACATATAAATAATGTGTCAGTGTATCTGAATGAAATATACCTGTACTGAGCGATATATATTCTGTATAGGCTTGAAATCCTTGAAGAAATCTCTGAGGAAAGGAGAATATTTTCTGACTGTAGAAAGCAATTGTTTAGCTTGTTCGTTCATTTGGGTGTGATTTTTTATTTATTTTTTTCTTTTAGTGTGGTTGCATGGAAACATAGAATAAGAATCCTGTGACTCATTAGTATCACAGGCAACCCAAGTCATATATCCCATTTTATAAATGCCTCTTAAAGGTAGTTAGCTTGTCTTCCTTACTGCCATTGGAAGGCTATCTTAGGATCTCATTCCTTTCGTGGTTAGAAACCTTCTTGTGATTTCCAGCTAAATCTTTTCCAGGGTCTACATAGATCCCCTTATGTAGGCTCTTGTTAAAGAAGATTTCATAGCAGGGAACTGCCAAGAGTCTTTAATAATAATAAATTCCTTCATGAAAGGGAATTCTGAGAGGCTCTTTAAGCATCCTCTGTGCTATATATTAATCTAATGTTTACAGCACTAATATTGCCCCTAAGTATATTAATCAGAAATGAAATGACTACAGTCAGTCTTGCAGGCTGATTTGTGTGAGCTCACCACGCATGGCAGAGCCAACTCCAATGTATTTAATAAAGTTCTGGAAGAAGCAGCAGGAAGAGCTGGAGAGCTGCCTATGATGATACATTTATGGCACTGGGGAATTCATTTGAGAGCTGTTGTAGGACATACTGTTATCCTGTTGTCTACATATCAGTATATCAATATCAAAGCTCAGTGTTAACAAATAGCATTAGTAAGAGCTGAGAGATTTAAAACATGTGTCTAGAAGTAGACAATTAGAAATCTATTCAACTATCATTTTCTAGGCCACAGCATACTTAAGTGATTTTGTGTTCGTGAAGTTGAGGAAAATTTTGAGAAATGAGTTCTAATTTGGGAGGCATTGAAAGCCCTGAATCAGGACAGAATTTACTGCAGCTGAAAAACAAACAAACAAACAAACAAAAAATGTACATAATAGAAAACTCATTAGTCTATTGGGTAAGGCGGGGATTTTCACTACCAGCTCCCTTTTAGTGAAGCTAGACATCTGTTTCTCTAATGTCCTGACACTCCAGAATCAGGGGCACGCATGACTTAGATTTATTTGCCACTTATATACAGGGCCCATAGAGGAAATTAAAAATCTGATGAGAACAAGAAGAAGGAAACTGAATTTTTATCTGAATGGAAAATCTGTCCCTTTTCTCTCAGCTGATGGGGAGATTATTCTCTACAGATCAAAGTAGAGAGAGCCATGTGTGGCACTTAACTTTTGATCTCTGACTAATGAGCTCTTTGCCTAAGGAATTTCCAGAATCTTAATCAAAAATCTTGTATGCAGAGGAGCACAATCAATCTCTGAAATGACATTTCAAATGTTTTCCAGAAACATGATGCCCAGTTCACAGTCATTCAGCTAGTAGGCATGCTTCGTGGGATCGCATCTGGCATGAAATATTTGTCAGACATGGGTTATGTCCACCGAGATCTAGCTGCTCGTAATATACTCATCAATAGTAACTTGGTGTGCAAAGTCTCAGATTTTGGTCTTTCTCGTGTATTGGAAGATGACCCAGAAGCTGCTTACACAACAAGGGTGAGTTTCTGTATTTATCCTTTTAAAATTACGCTGTTTGTTGTGATAAAGTTGCTCTGAAAGCTGAGGAAGTCCCTGAGGCATATACTCTTTGCTATAGAGGCTCTCCAATCTTCCTTGGCCACAGGTGTTCAAGAAACCATAAACTCACCACAGCTTTGTTTTTATTTAAGTCTCAGAAAAGACAGAAGGCAAGAAAACATCCTGTTAGTAGATAAATTTCCTTGCAGTGAGCAAAATTCATAGCTCGGTTTCTTTTTGCTGTATGTATCAAGGAATGAATACCACAACTAGGGCCTAAGGTAGTTTGGTACACAATGATGTAAGACTTGATGCATGCAGATTTTGTCACACTGGTTATTCAACTTCTTTTTTCTTTAAAAAAAACAAACAAACAAAAAAAAAAACAGCAGCATTCAGAAATAAAAAATCTTTTTGTCTTTATGTTTTTATAACTTACAGTATGATGCTATTTACGTCTTGATTGAAGCATGCTGATATCACTGTTGTATAAAAGGTATATCACTCATACTTGCTGCTGTACCTCTAACTGAGCAAGTACTTGAGTAAAAGAAAAAAAAAAGTCTTCTTTAAAATATCCTGTGCTTTCTTCTTATATCGTATACACAAAGTGGTACTCTTTGTTAGAGATGTAATGATGTCAGTTAGACTTACTTCTAACTGTTTTGTTCCCTCTGAGATAGAGAAGGTTTTGTCTGATAGAGAGCTGCTCGTTGGGTATCGTACTCAAGTAAAATTTATCATGAAGCCTAGCAGCCATTTTCTCTTCACTGTACAAAACAAATTGGAGTAGAATGTATCAGCAGAATCTTGATATGGGTTTTCTAGGGTTTCCTTCATTCTTGATCACTGACAGGAACAAGCAATTATTGCTGCAGTTTACTTGAAAAACAAGTATAGGTATCCTAGCTGTTTTCTTACACGTACATTCATACATATATGCATATATATATATATAGTATGTAAATTTATCAATTATACCTTCACAATTTATCATATATAAAGACATTGTTCTTTACTTGACCCTTCTGTGCTTTCTCTGACTTCTGACAAGCTGTTGCATGTTGGTAGAAGTGTGCAATGTATACTGCTTTAGGAACTGTCTAGAGAGATCTCTCTCATGGTTAATATAGAGAGACACTAATAGGAGAAAGCAGTTTTCATGTTCAGTATAGGCACAACATTCATAGTTAAATATTAATATAATGGAAGAGTTCCTTAAGAGAAAATCACCTATAGTTCAATCACAGAGGTCTGTTGCCTTGTCATATGCCCTCCCCCAGTATGTATGCTTGCAAGCTGAGGTAGTTAACCTGTGTCCTTCCACCACTGCCCCGTGGCAGATGATCAATCTCCTCTTGAAAGCAGCCACTCACACACATTGACGTTTCTTTGCTCTTCACACATATCCCTCCATTCTTTTCTTTTCTAAACATTTTTTCCAAACATAATAATTCTTGCTGTTCTCCTTCTGGCTATTCAAATGTGATACTCAAAAGCTTATACAGCAAATCCCTGCACCACGCATAGGATCTCTCTCTTGTTTCTTACATGTGCCCTGTCTGTTAATATCTCCATGGGTGAGGATTCTTCTCATCCCTAGCACAATTTAGCCTCACGACACATGCCTTTGCCAGGCTTCAGAGGTAAGCTCTCATGTTCCAAAATTCACCTGGGCATGCAAATGGATAGTTTAGTATAATTTAGTAAGGGCATTTGGGGTACTCACGTTAGGACCTGAAGACACTTTTGAGTCCTAGTTAACTTATACGAAAAATTTGTAAAGGCAGAAAAAAACAGATCCCCAGCATGCTGCATATCATAGAGCTTTATAACTGAGGTGCTGTAAATGGAGTACACATAAATGGCTTGTATCCCCAGGTGGGCTAGGACAAACCAGGATGCTCAGCATCAGTGTTGCATCTAAATTTCCTGTGGCCAAGTGCAGCATTGAAATTCTTTTCTTCTTCTCCTTCTGCCACCTATTTTCTAAGTCTAACTTCTGTTTTTACATTTAGATAATGAAGCGTGATGGAAAGAAACTATTTTGCGAAGTATATTCATTTGTATTCTGTAAACTCCATCTGGCATTTATGGTGTATTTGCAAACTGCTGCAGGGAGATGCTCAGATAATTAAAACTTTCAAATACAACCTAGGACAATTGAATTTCCTTCAAAAACAGTCACTGAATATAACTCAGCCACATACTGATTCTGAGAGAAGGACAAGGGTATTTGCTGTTTATCTCTCTGCTCGAGTTTCCTTTGAAGTGAATTTTATACGCAGAACCAGATAGTTTGGCCATTTGCATGTTTGGGCCCCAGCTTAAACAACTGAGGACCATGAGTGTGAAAGCATTCCACAGAAAGCATTGCACAGAGTGCATTTCCCCTCAGTGGATACAAAGCTTCACTGTATTTAAGACTCAGACTGTTTCCCTCATACCTCCTGCTTACACACTCCTGACCACTGCCCCAGGCTCTCTGCAAGACTGCTCTGTATGCCACTGGCAGAAGGGTGGGTAGTTCATGGTGCTGATGCCTTGTAATGGCACAAAGCCTGCTCCTAGAGCATTTATGACAAAATAGTTTTTAAAATAATGACATCAGAACAAAAAATAAAATGCCTTTATGGCTAAAGGATGGCAACTACTCAATAGCAACTTTGAAAAGAGCAAAACAAAAGCAAGTTATAGCCAAATTTCCAAATTCTCAAACATTCAAGAGGATATATCACACTCCTTGTTTTCTGCTTAATATCAGAGGTAGCAGGCAAATGTATAGAGATACTTGTGGAAATAAATCTTTTACATATTTCATAGAATCATATAATCAGTAAAGTTAGAAAAGATCTCTAAGATCATCTACTCCAACCATCCACCTACCATGAATATAGCCCACTAAGCCATGTTCCTTAGTATCACATCTAGACATCTCTTGAACACCTCCAGGGACAGTGACTTCATCACATCCCTGAGAAGCCCATTCCAGTGCCTGATCACTCTGTCAGAGAAAAAATGTTTCCTAATATCCAACTTGCACCTCCTCTGGAGCAACTTTGAGGCCATTTCTTCTCATCCTATCACAGTAATCTGGGAGAAGAGGCTGACCCCACCTCACCACAGCTTCCTCTCAGGCAGTTGCAGAGAGCCATGAGGTCTCTCCTGAGCCTCCTCTTCTACAGACTGAACAATCCCAGTTCCATCAGCTGCACCTCATAAGACTTGTGCTCCAGACCTTTCACAGCTTTGTTGCACTTCTCTGTCACTTCTTCTTCCACTCCTACTTTCCACCTGTAAATTTCAAAGCCTGTGAACAATTACATTGTTTTAATTCATAATTGCAATTCTGGATTGGTATACACCAAAAAAAGCTCAGTCAGCCGTTCAAGCTTTCATAAAACACTAACTGGATGAATGTTATATTGTTCTGTTCTCAGAAGCTGTATGTGATTTTTTTCCCTAAATGATATAATTTGTCCTTTTTCAATACATAATCTCGAATATATTTCCACTATTGTACAAGGGCTCTGAAGCACAGTGAAAGATCATCCTTCCCACAGCAAGAGAGTTGGAACTCGATGACCTCTGAGGTCCATTCCAACCCAAGCCATTCTATGATTCTATGATTCCATGATATGAAATACGGAGAAGTGGGATTTATAAGAAAACTTTGCTACCTGACAGGATCATATTTTAGCTCCCGAGTTGCTGTCACTGCCTTCATACCACAGAAGGCCCTCAGTAGCCTGAGGTCTGCCTGCTTACAGAGGCAGAAGCCAGAATCTGCAGCAAACCCACTAAATGTGCTGGAGGGGATGTACTGTAATTATCTATGCTCTCCGTACCTATTCGATTTTAATTGAAAGGCCAAGGCTATATTAAAGTTTTCATTGTCAAACTGATCTTTTCTATTCTTATTATTTTTAGATGTCTAAATGACAAGTAGGTGGAACAGTATGAACTGAAGTTAAATTTAAACCATCACACATGTAGAAGGACTGTAATTATGTCTCTCAGGTGTATAACATTTGGGTAATCAGTAGATGAGTATAGACTGTTTAAGTTCATCCTTGGGCACATCAGTGGTGTTCATGGCATTTCAGTGTATCCAGTTCCTATATTTGCATGCATAACTCACTTCTCCTTAAATCTGCATCACTCCAAAAGCATTGTGCTTTGGTGGCAAGTGTCCTAATAATGTGTCCCCATATAACTGTGTCAGAGTAGGGTGGGCAGAGTGAGGCACCACTCCTTGGCACGTTCTCTCTGCTGAGAACAGTTCTTTCACTGCACATTGTTGCAACTGCTGCTTGACAGGAGATATTTGTCCTGCATTTCATTGGTATACAAAAACACAGTAATACAGACTTAGTCCTCTGAAGGGTCTGTCAAAAAAAGAAAGAAAAAGAAAACATGACAAATTATTTTACTTACCTCTTGAGAAGGAGGTAGATTCACGATAAAATATTAATTATTAAGGGCTGAAGCAGAAGGCCTGTGTAATTTTAAGGTGCTTATTAGTGTAAACTAGGCTCATCTCACTCACATGTGACCATCTTGCTATGCCCCAGTAAGGTGTCCCTGAATTAATCCAAGTCCTAAGGTAATGAATTAATTCCAGGCTTTTACCTTCAGGTTTTCCTGCAATGTTGTTCTAATTTCTCTGTTAGAACCAATTTTTCTTGATTCTGCTCTCCCCAGGCCTGTGGCTGAGCGGCCTGTGACAGTCATCTTGTACAAGTGATAAATCACAATGCTGGAAGGAGTACGAAGGCCTGGAAACAGCTGCCTTGCACCAGGCTCATGAGAAATAAAGTGGGAACTTCATTGGCTTGAGATGAATTAGAATGAACAGCCAGATACTGTAGGAATCACAGCTCCATTTCAAACCCTGAGAGTGTCACTCTGACCTGAGCTGCCAGGGATTTGGATCTGCAATAACAAACTCTGACCGTCTCTAATAATAAGGCTTTCTTTCTCCTCAAATTCTATTTATCTTTAGAAAATAATCAGTAAACCTATCACCACAAGATACTGATGTGTGCACATGTAAATTCCTTTTTATAAGTCTGTATCAAAGAAATTTTCCCAACAATCCTAATTTTAAAGGATAGGAGCTAATAATACTAGACCTTCAGATTTTGCTCTGGATGATAAGCAACAGAGATATCATAGAATCCTAGAATGATTTGATTTGGAAGGGACCTTAAAAAACATCTAGTTCCAAATCCCCTGCAATGGGCCAGTGCCTCACCACCCTATAAGTAAAGAATTTCTTCCTAATATCTAACCTAAACAATACCTTCTTTTAGCTTAAAAATGTTAGTACTTGTCCTGTCACTACGCTCCCTGATAATGATTCCCTCCCCATCTTTTCTGTAGGCCCCTTTAAGTCTTGGAAAGATGCTGTAAGGCCTACTCGGTGCCTTCTCTTCTTTAGGCTAGATAACCCCAACTTTCTCAGCCTTTCTTCATAGGAGAGGTACTCCAGCCATCTGATAATCTTCCTGGAGCTCCTCTGGGCTCTCTCCAACAGATCTATGTTGGGGGCACCAAGGGTGGACAAAGTAATGCATGTGAAGTCTCACAAGACTGGAGAAGAGAGGGAAAATAACCTCCTCTGACTTGCGACCTCAACTTCTTTAATGCAGCCTGGGATACAGTCAGCTTTTGGAGCTGCAAGCACACATTGCTCACTCACATAAAGCTTTTCATCTACCCCAAGTTCTTCTCTACAGAGCTACACTCTATCCACTCATCACCAAGCCTGTATTCATAATTGAGATTGCTCTGTGCCAGGTGCAGCACCTTGCTCTTGGCCATGTGACAAGGTTTGCATGGGCCCTCATCTCAAGCCCGTCAAAATCCCTCTGGATGGCATCCCTTCCTTCCAGCATGTCAACCACATCACTCAGCTTGGTACTTACTGAGGGTGCACTCAATCCTACTGTCCATGTCATAATAATGGCCTCAATACTGGCTGAGGAACATAACCTGTCATTGGTCTCCATATGGACATCGAGCCATTGTGCACAACTCTTCGAGTGCAACCATCGAGTCAATTCTTTATCTGTCAACTAGTCCATCCATCAAATCCATGTCTTCATTTTAGAGACAAGTATATAATGTGGGACAGTATCAAATGCTTTGCAAAAGTTCAGGTAGATTACAACATTTTCTCTTCCCTTTTCCACCAACACTGTAACCCCACTGTCAGATATGATTTGCTCATATTGAAACCATTAAGAAATATCAGGTAAAGAAGGCTAAATTGTATGAATGCCTATTGAGCATACAATACATAGCAAAAAAATACAAGTAGGATTTCTTAGTACTCTCATCACAGCAGTTTAAAGGGTAAGAATCCTTATATTAATTTTAAATATAGAGTGACTGGGGCAAGGATGTACCAAGAAAGAGAAAGGCAAAGAAAGAAGTAGAAGAGTCTAGTTTTCCTAGCTCCAACTCTGTGGTCTATGAGAAAGTGTTTGGTTTAATTTGTGCAAAGATAATTCATGTTAGATAGCTATGATGCTGACAGAGAAAAAAAAAATGAGGAGGTGATGAATGTTTAAAAAATATGTGTAATTCTTGAAAATGGTGGAGAGAAGTTGAGAAGGGATTTTCTAGTGCTGAGTGATCACCTGCTTTTGGAACTGCAATATACACATTTTAAATCACAGTAAGCCTTAACATTTTCATAGGTAATAGTGACAGAAAAGCATGCATTTAGGTTGATATGAATCTTTAGATTTCCTACATATATTGATACTTGAACATCTGTTAAAATGTACATGTTGCATAGTCCTTTGGGAAGAATTGTTTTTATGTTTAAACACTCGTGTACATAAAACATACTTACTAGAACTTATTTCCTGTTCTTACTCCTGAATTATTCATGAAATAAGTCATCAAAGTCCCCTTTTAAAGAAAAAGAAGATTGACATTTTTATGATAAATTATGGAGCAGAATAGCAAAATTGTAGTATGCTCAGTGACAGTTGATTTCTTTTTTAGCTACATTTTTAACACTCTCCTTATTTTACTCTTGTTTATGGAAATGCTTCATGTATCTGTAGATTTGTATGGAGTTACAGTTAAGACTTACCAAAGAAAATCTAATTCCTTGTAATGGCATATAGTGTTGATGTACTTTCACTTTTCACTAAAACTAATAAAGCCAGAAGTACTTTGTTTCATTGATGTAATAATCTTTCTTACCCAGCATTAAAGCAGTCCCAAAATGCTTGGAGACTAATTAGCATCATTTAGTGTAAATTATTTTCTCCAACTGTATAAATGACTTTTCTTATAAATGAAAAGACCTTCTATCAGATATGATATTTCCCTTCATTGCACGAAGTTCTCATGTTCTAGCCACAAATACATTTTCCCATGTGACATCTGACAGTTATTTCTCTAAGAATCATTCCATTTCACATTTTAACACAAAATTGAAAAAGTGAGCCTGAAATCACCCATGGAAATTCAAATTTTGAGAGTAGGATTCTGAGTACTCCAAAGTGACACTTTGATGTTTTGCACAACCAGCCTTTATGCCAGTGTAAGAAAAAGAGCATCACTGTTCCTCTCCAACCAAGCAGCAGTGTTGTTCTCCTGTATGACCTATTGCTTGTGCAGCCTTTCTGCTGTGCTCTAAGTCTGCTCAGATTTGCAGGCAGATTTCTGAGCCTGTGGGATGAGTGGGAGATATTTGCCTTGGAAGCTGTTTCTATTTGTGGTGGTGAAGTTTTATTCCTGTAAGCTTAGTATCACGGAATCATAGGATGGCTTGGGTTGGAAGATCTTAATGATCATCTACTTCCAAGCCCCCTGCCATGGGCAGGGTTGCCACTGACTAGATCAGGTTGACTTTCTCCATAGTATTCATGTTTCTTATTGTGTGAGATGTGGGAGGAGAGGAAAATGAAGTTGTCTACTAATACACATAGAAATAAAAGACTGAAAAAGTGGAACAGAGATCTTTATTATCTCCGAATCATAAAGGGCAAATGGATTTGTTGTTAAAGTACCATGATATGGGAGAGCTTTACTCATTTCTTAGCTGTGCCTTGGACTCGCTGAGGGATTCAGGACCTCTGTAAAATGCACAGTGTTGTTTTTCAATAGAGTATGAGAAAAACAAAATCATTTTTATGTTCTCAGTACTGTTATACAGCAGAACTGGGAATTATGAATAACATATAACGAACAGAAAATAGAATGTACTTTTCCTGACTAAAGCGCATTTTATTATAGATTTTGAAGCCTGAAACAGAGAGACATCAGGATCTCTAACCTGGCTTCTATAATGAAACAGTGGTTTGGAATACCCATATGTAATTACTGTGTCCTATTTGCTGGTCCACAAGTAATGTGGAAATTCAGTCTTTACCTAATTGTAAGGGTTGTGTATGAAATGAAGGTTTGCTTTTTGGTTAAGGTAAGGAGTCTGTTAAATAGGATGAGATCCATACAGAGCTGTATGCCAGATTAGATCCCATCTCTGACCTTTGCCAAGCTTCTAAGACATATCTGGTGACATTCTGGAGTTCTGAATTGCAGGCTGACTAAATTGCACCTGTGTTGCCTACATTTAAGCTAATTTGTGCAGAAATTGCAGACACTTAGGTGCCAAAATAAGCTGTATTTAGGTTTCTAACGAACACTTAATGTCCACATTTCTACTGTAAACCAAGGTAGTTAAACTAAAGCTGATGAGTTTATGCCTGCCTTCAGTGCAGGTACACATATATTATTTTTATGCTTTAATTCTCGCTGGTTATTCAGTGGGAATAATAGAACTGAAGCTAGGTATATGAGCAGGTTTCAGAGATGCGTTAAATAGCTACAGTCTAGGATGAAATCTTAAGAAAACATCCCTGGATATGTTGTACATCCCTGGAACTGGAAACAACTTGGAACTGTCACAGTTTGTTGTGTTCAAATATATTCACTCCAGACCTAACTTAATTAGGAAATTTTCCACTGCTGTCATGTATGAATTTCTTTTCTCACATGTGAACCACAAATCAGAGTCTGAAAGTCCTCTGACATAGCTGGAACTATTGAAAACGCTCTTCTCTCTAATTTTCATATTGCAGAAACTCAGCCCGAGGCTTCTTGTATGCATTTTACTAATCCGACCTATGGCACCAAATGGTGACCATAATCAGAGAGAGCAGTTCCCGGAATTACAATATTAATTATAATAATAGCTTTAATTCTTTTCATGTTTAAATCATTTAAAGATGGCTTGCTTCTCTTGTGCCTGTAAAATAATGTTTAAAACCACTTCCCCAGATATTTTTGCTCTCTCCTTCCTGCACAAACAACCGCATCCAAATCTTTATCTGTGACCGTCTTCTGGCTTGGAGAGGGTGATTTGTGCATAGTGCCTTCTGCAGCTGGAGGCCTGGGTTAGTGAAACGCAGCAACTCTGGGGCCCTTTGATTTTCTTAATTGTCCTAGAAAACATGGGGTCTTTTCTGCAGGTTTTATGCTAAAAGGGAGTTCACTTGAAATGTCACATTGGAAGCCAAATCCAGACCATTTTGTGCTGATAAAATGATAATCTCAGAGTAATCAATCAATCATTTAAAGTAATCAATCATACAAAATTCTATTCATTGTATTACAGTCATTTTGTTGTTGTTGTTGTTTACTTTTACTGCTAGGGGGGCAAGATTCCCATCCGATGGACATCACCAGAAGCCATTGCATACCGGAAGTTCACATCAGCCAGTGATGCGTGGAGCTATGGGATTGTCCTCTGGGAGGTGATGTCTTATGGAGAGAGGCCGTACTGGGAGATGTCCAACCAGGATGTAAGTATGCTGTTATCTGAGTTATGTTCTCAAACAGAAGATCAGGCTGTGAAAGTAAGCGAAGCATAATGAAACCAGGTGGCTCTGAGTTTTTGACATTGACATTGAAGAAGATGTAGAAATGAAAATTTCTCCATCTCTCAGGCCAGGAAAAAGTTCTAATGAGCTTATCGAAAAGCTTATATATTTTTAGCAAGGTATTTTGGACTTCTGAAGGAGCGTACTAGAGAATTTTATCACTCTGGTGATTTTCTGTAGGATGATTCAAACAGTTTCACCACAGTGGTGTCATTGCCTTTTACATTCCTTAGCTTATTGTTAGAAAACTCTCCTGAATTTCTGTTGATGCTCTTTGGTTCCACTTCTATAATACTGCATAGAAGCTTTCAGTAAATGTCAAATACGCAGAATGAGTTGCTCTTGAAGCTTGTGAAGAATAGAAATACAGTATTTTACTAAAAGTTTAGTGAAACCAAAATATTTCTGGAAGTAATTAAAGGATAAAGTAGAGTAGCAGAGTGATTTTATTAGAAGACTTCAAATGCAGGCTTCTTTGCAACGCTAGTAAACTATCCAAGTCTGTAATCCAAATGATTAATGTATCTCTCCCAGTATTTCTTAAGAAGCAAAATATTTCCCAAGTAAGATTTTTATTATATCTATTTTTGTGTGTGTGTGTGTGATTTTTTTGTTATTGTTGCCATAAGAATCCTAGTTTTATTCCATGGGAGATATGAACCAAATCTTGCGATGTACAGTCACTAATGCACATAGATTTTCCCAAGGGATGATATTTTTAATGCTAGATTCAAAAATGTCAGTAACATAGTTGGAAACATACTTTGCTAATGCTACTTCATACTAAACAAGAAAAACAGAAGAAAATTTTTCCTTTCAAATTAGTACCTGTGGAATACAAGTCTGCAGCAAGCTCTGTATATCTTTTAATTAGTCATGAAAGCTTTTCAGTTGTTGATGGAGTTTAATTAATTGTGTTACATAAGCTGATATACTAGTGGGATGCTTTTCTCTTATAACTTCACACTAAAATGAGAAACAGAAATATTAACCTATTTCTTTGTATTGGCTGCTTTAATTATGGACTTTTTTATTATCCCTGCTCTAACTTAGACTTTTCCTGTTTTTTTTTACTAACTGATCCGGGAAAAAATAAAATAAAATAAAATAAAATAAAAATAAAATAAAATAAAATAAAATAAAATAAAATAAAATAAATAAAAAACTGAGAGGATAACAAAATATTCCTTTATTGTTTTCTACTTACAATGTGTTGTTTTTTTGACTTATGATGCAGAGTATACAGTAGGACTGATCAATAGATATTATGCACTGTGAAAAGTTTATATTAGAAAGTGTAAATATTGGGCTAAATTTTGTTTTGTCACGTGGTGGTTTTGATTTCATTGGCCTTGTATCTATACAGCTGATAAAAGAACTGGGGGTACAATTCATAGCAGGAAGCATTGAGTTACCTTGTGATAAGTTTTTAAAGAATTTTCTGGCTGTATGAGATCAATTACAGACTCATTTCTCAACATGACCTTCAACCTACCAGTGCAGTCTCCTGTGAGAAGGTTGGTTGGTCTTCTGCCATATGCAGCATCCACTGGAGAGTATGGGACACACCTGTTTGTAAGGATGGTCAGACAAGTGACATTCAAGACCTTTTGCATTTTGGCATATTTAAGCAGGCAGCTTACTAACTATAGCTTTTATTTATGGATTTAGTTCAATCAAATGTGAGTTTTGGAGATCCTTTTTAGACTCTCACCTTCCTCAAAGTCATATACTGTATCTTAACTCTCCCACAGCCCTTTCTGAATGCCTAATTTACTGCCTGGTTTACTTTGCAGATAAAACAAGAGCATTGCACTGCAAGACAATTAGTGAATAAACACAATTGTTTAAACATCGAATGTCCATGTTAATGTGGTTCACAGAACTGATAAAAACAAGTTGATGCAAGTGCCTTCAAGTTCTCAAAAACTTTTATCCTTGTGCAGGTAATTAAGGCTGTTGATGAAGGGTATCGCTTGCCACCTCCTATGGACTGCCCAGCTGCCTTGTATCAACTGATGCTGGACTGCTGGCAGAAAGACAGAAACAACAGACCCAAGTTCGAGCAGATAGTCAGCATCCTGGATAAGCTGATCCGTAATCCCAGCAGTCTGAAAATAATCACCAATGCGGCAGCAAGGTGACATATTAGATCTTACATTGCACATGAATAAATGTCTTTGATTTCTTTTTCTTCCATAACTAGAATTTGTTTCTTTACCCCCATCTTCATTTTCTAACCATAGATATTTGCAGTCTTAAAGAGGACAGAGAGCTTTCTGTCTGTCCATTTGGGAGAGCTATTTAACATTATCATTGCTGCTATATTTATTAATGATGCACTATTATTCAAATTTTGCAAAGCAGGTATGGTATGGTTATGAAACCCACAGTAGGACTAAGCAGAGATTTGTGAGAGAGACAGATGAAAGATTTGGTCATCGTGTAATATTCCTTTTTTCTCTTCTAACCTTGGATGTAGCTTAAGTTATTAGTGTTTCATAGGTCATAGGTTTTTTAGGTCATAGCTAGCCATTTTCCTAAGTATCTTTCAGAATTGGATAGAAACACACACCATACACTCTTACACTCTGCACTGACAAGTTACTTTAGTCATATCGATAACCTTTTTGCTTTCAGTAGGACTCACAGTCTTAAAGATGCACTTACATTCGCTGTTTGATATATGCCTTAGGTAAGAATTATTTCCAACCCACACAGTGTTCCTAATTGCATTAAAAACATTCATTTATAATCCTGGTTATTCAACACATTCTGGAATATCTCTATGGTGAAATAAGAAGTATTGAGAGAAAGTGAAGAGTGCGTTGACACCTAAGGGGTATGTGGTGAAATAACATCGTTGGTTGAGTAGACTTTAAGTGAATTGGTTTATATAATGAGCAAAACATCATACTTTTACTTTAGTGATCTGAAGAGTTGTGAAATTATTTTTAGCACAAATGCTTATGAAGAATTCTCCATCCACAAAGCAGAGTGTCAGGGGGAAATCCATGCTGATTCTCTGCTCCTTCAGACCCAGGTCTTTGAGGGCTGTTACAGGGCAGAAGAACAGATTCCGCCATGAGGCGAGCTTTGCAAATGAAGAAGACAAATCACTCCTCCCAGACCTTTGCTTCTGGCACAGCCCACTTCTCACTGCAGTCTAGCAGGAAAGCACAGAAGGAAGCAGAGATAAGGCAGAACAGCTGGGAGAGCTGCACTGGTGCTGCGCGCCACTAGGCAAGCTGCGTGGACCTCGCTTTTTTTTTGTGTGTGTATTTAGTGTTGCTCGTGGCTGGCTGTCCTGGTCACTGTCTGCTGCCACTCCCAAGGCATCAGAAAGAAAGCAGAAATGGGAGGAAGAAGAAAGACTTGCTAATGGGCTTTGCTATTAGAAATACTTGAGAGAAGTCTTTTTGCACAGTAATTACATTTCATAATTTAATTGGTGAGCATCTAATGTACATTAAATCAGCATGCTTACCAGAGTGGTTATTTCTGTTACCTGCTAGGTGACTGGTTAGGAAAAAAAAAAAAAAAAGAGCTTTTTAAAGCGTTATCTTCTCCGTGAAGCAGATTTATTCTAAACATCCTGCAACCCCATTTGGTAAATGGTTGATGCAAACATCTATGCTTAAAGATACACTGAAGTAGTCTGCTGGGTTAGAAGAGCAGGGAATCATGACTGTCATATTTTGGTTTGGGGTTTTGATTGTAGAAAGTGATGCCTGTGTATTTTGCATTTCAAACAAAAGCAAAATGTTCCTTATTAATTGTCCTCCCAGTGAGGCAGATGAACCACAGCAGAGTGGAAAACTGTTAACTGTCATTTCCAGCTACCAGTTCAGAGCAAGTAAAAGCTGGTACTATCTAGTGAAGACCACGTTCAGTCTGAGTACTGCACTGGAGAGCTGCATTCTTGCTTTTCCAAGCAGCTGAGCCCCTCTCCTCCTCTGCAGCACCTCACTCGCTGGTGACAGACGCTGTGGTGGGACCCTGCTTCAGGCTCTGGGCCAGCCCAAGCCCCTCACCTCTGGGAAGCTGCTTGTGGCCATTCAGGGTATATGTGATCTATAATCTCTCCATCTCACTCTATCAGTGTCTGCAGCCTGTGATCCATGCCAATCTCATGTCACTGCCAGCAGCCGGGCAGGGACAGGCCTGGCTGCAGGGGACACACAAGGTGAACTAGTTCCTGGGGCCTGGGGGATTACATCAGTGCAAACGACTGCTCTCAGTTGTTATTTGAGGCTGTAGTACTCCTACTGCACCTCTCTCCACACCCGCAGTAAGCAATTAATCTAAATTATGGAGGTCCTTCTTCTACCTATGACTATGCTGCTACTGGTAGAATGGTAGAGCTTTATGCGCAACATATGTTCCTAAGTGTTCAAAATGTATTTGGTCAGAAAAATTGTTTAACCTGATGATGTCTGCTGTAGATGCAAAGCCAGCCTCTTCTTGCATATTTTCAAGTCAGTGCTTAAAACAGTTACAGTGATGTTGTATCCTATTTAAAAGCACATTTCTGGAGGTGCACAGGATATCCCTGCCCTCTGGTATGCTGCTTTTAACTGACTGCACCTGAAGGATGTGCTCAGCTCTGTGTCTGATGCCAAGGCTGTATCCCCAGCACATTTTATAGTAATATCTCATAGGAATACAGGAGAGGAGTCAAAGCCTTCACTTCTGTATTCTCTTTCAGTTTTCTATTCCTTCTGGCCACTCCATGGCATCTAATAATTTCTTAGTACCTGGGGGGAAGTTTTTATCCTTATTGATCGTCTCTTTGCAGACCTCGCTATGTGCTTGTGAACCTTGCTTCAACAAAAGCTTTTTGTAATCTCAGCGTAGCAAATGCTTCATGATACCTTTCCTCACGTTATGCTTTATCTCTAATTCACTCAAAAATTCCTTTCCTATTCCTTGCAAAGTACAGACTATGGCTGATTGCTTTCTTGTCCTTTTAATTAGGTGGCCACCTTGAGTTCTTTTAAACAAGGCCTGCACTGGACGCATCAGTGTTTTGTGTCCCCCAGGCTGCCTTGAATTATCCGGTTCTGTAAAGGGCCATAGAAGCAGAATGTGGTACACACAGAGTTGCACAAGTCATGCAGTTTCCTAAGGCATAACCGCATGATATTTGTATTTGATTTATGTCTTGCTGTTCTTTCTTGTTTTCTAAGCATTATGTTCATTTTTATAACACAGTCTTTAGGTTGTTTGGATACCTTTAGGGTGGAAGTGAGTTCATAGTTCTTCCAGTTTTGATCAGTTTTATTATTTTTCTTCTTGAGCTTATTATTTTTTCAGTCCGCTGTGTATTACTTCACATTTGTGAACATTTCATGCAGATACAAAGCAGATGGAAAATTTTCTAACTTGAATAAGAGAGACAGAGTCACTTCACTCACCTGCTAACCAGTTAGTAGAGCTGTGATCTACAAGGGATCACATTTTTATTTATTTGTGTAGAAAAAACGTGACCCAAGAGTCACACAACTGACAATATTTTGTATATGCTGCTTTTCGGTGTCTTTATCTGTTTCAATTTTTTTCGCTTATTTTATCTGGTTTGTTTCAGAAAGAACATTTCTCCTATATTTATATGTATATAATGGCTGAAGGGTTGCAGTGTAACTCTATGTGAAGCCTACACAGCCATTTGAAAAACATATGTAAAACATGATATTTAATTAGAAATATATTTAAAGAATTTCTGTGCCCCAAAGTGAATTATGTTGTTGGAAGACTGTGTGACATTTAGGTGTAAGGGTTCTAATACAGGATTAAGGCAGCCCATGTACTGTGGCAGCCTTCCCCTAGCTGCAGCAGTGAACGTGGTGCTGTGCACCCTCAAATCTGTGATGCAGGTGCAACTGAAGTCACTTAGTCTTTAGGAGCCTGATAAAACAGGAATAACCAAGTTAGTCCATAGCCCTGCCAAGAAATCATTTGAAAAAAAAATTGAAAATGATTTTCAGAAATTTTGAATTTCTTATCAGATCTGTGCTTGATTTTAAAACTGGGAAGGAATTCATGCAAACATATAATTAATTTGCTTCTGTATATTTAGAACAGGAGGAAATAAATTATTTTACAAACACTGGGAGGAAAAGCCCTGAGAAATCAGAATATTTATTTATTAAGCACTCTGTAGACATTTTGTGTGTGTGTGTTTTAGTGTTGTAATAGCTATATTTAAGAGCAAGAATGGCAAGGGTTTGCGTCATATCAAGTGCAGAAAATGGGGAATTGATGGTCTTCTAAAAAATATAATTATTTTGTGAGATGATGCTGACTGTTTTAGCAGCTGATTTTTTTGTTGTTGTTGTTTTCATGAGATTTTCACTGAAAAAAAATGCGACATATAGCTTTGTAAATTTGGAGGAGTTCATATCTAGTTCAAACATCTACTACAGAAAGTAATTATCATTTCTTACTTCTTAGAAGTAGTTTTGTAAAATCATCTGGTGAATTTTGTCCAGTGAAATGCCAGTAGTATGATTTGAAATACATTTGTGAAACTGTTTTCCAATTTGGAAATGCTGCTATCAGATGGTCTGCAGAAGCAATTGGCCCTCACTTTATTCTGAAAAATGTCAAAACATCATCTATTTCAGGTCCTACTCCTGTCTATCAGAAAATTTAAAGTACCTTCTGCACCAGAGGATTAATCAGCAAGTTTGCCCAGATCTTTGAAGAAAAAGGTGTTACTTAAATGAAAAAGACAGATTGTTCAGCAGAGCCATCAAGCTTCAGTAAAGCCATTTAATTTCATCAGCAGAGACAGGATGTAAAGCTGACTGTCTTGAACTTTGCAGACTCCTCTCTCTCTCTGCCTCCCAAGCCCTGCTTATGGCATCAGCCAACCTCACTAACTTCCAGTCAGTCTTTGGGTTTAAGAGACTTTCAAAGGATTTGAAGTCTGAATCTTTGTTCTTGTGCATGGAATCTTCTGAAGGAAAGTTTTATTTTGTAAATCCAAATACACTAATCCACTAGCATGCTCCAGATACCATATTAAATGTTACATATTACAATATGTGCAGAAGTCTGTCTTTAATTTGCAGATATTAAAGAATATCAAAATAGACATATAACGTGGAAATCTGAGTCTAAAATATGGATAAGAAAGCAGACTTTTAAAGAAATAACACCACTATCAAAATAAAAAAAGATGTTTAAGTTTTATTTATTTATGAAAATTTCAAACTGAAGACCATTATCTGTGTTACTGTGCAACTTTTTCGTAGGTAGAACTTAAAATTTCCACAATACAGATCTCAATCCAGAGGTACTCCATAAAGTTTGGTCCGGTTATTCTTGCTTTAAAATAATAATACACAACTAGAAATTATTCTTTGTGTTTGAAAGCCTTTAAAATGTAATTGGAGGCTCTGGAAATGTGTAAATTATAACATGCGTAGGGCCTTGGCCCTGGAACTGCATTGCCCTGACTGAGAATGGGGAGAAACTAGCCATTGCTCAGGGGCACAGAGGCATACTACTATATATCCTATACTATTATACAGACTTCGCATCCTACTTTAATTTCCAGGTTTCAATTCTGTGATGAGGGGAAGTTTTCATCTATAAACAAAGTTTATTTTTTTCAGTAATCCATAATGCTCTGTAACTACTTAGAAAAAGAAAAATAATAATAAGCAACCAACAATAAATGCACTATTTCTGTCTGCACTTCAGCCTAGTAGATAGATTTAGTTTCATGTATGGTACACATTAGGAGTTCTGTATTTAAAATATGAGTTCTGCTAGTATTGTTATATCTCAGGCTAAAAAGAAAAATATAAGAAAGCTTGCTATTTTCAGAAAAAAGCATAGTTGAAATTCTTTTAATATAGTCCAGGAAATGTAAGGGGTCAGGGTCAGCTGGTCTTCCTGATGAAAACCGAAAAGTGTTGGAAAATGTGTACGAATAATTCCTCATATATACTTTCATGTGTTAACAAGTTGTTTACGGCCCTACCCTGATTTTCTTGAATTTGAAGTCTTGCTTGAGTTATTAACTGGAGTAATTTCCTTGGGTGCTTTTTGGCCTACTTGTTATTTGTGAGTAGTTGATTGCAAGATTGGCTTTGTTGGCCCTAGTTGTGGTTCTCGCTGAGACAAAGCGTAATGTTTGCTCTCAGTCAACCAGAGCCATCATTTGCAGTTAAAAATTTGAAGTTTGTTTTTCACAAAGCTTGGTTCCACTTAAAATCTGATGATTCTGTGGAAAGTCTCTACTATGCTAGTTTGACAGATTCTTTGTGAAAATTAAACTCAGTTGGAGCAGCAAACAGATTAAAACAAAAATTTAGTCAATTTGCGCTGGCTGAACTTTTTGTTTAAAAGTTCCCTTTTCTGTCATTCAGGTCAGATTGTTTCAGATGCTTGAAATGTATCGCTGACCTGCTGTAATACTGGCTGCTTGCTTCTTCCCTTTAGGAATGTTCAGTCTGAAGGAAGAAGCTGTTGGTTTTGCTTGGAGCATTTCAGAGAGGGTTTAGCCTCTGTGCTTGTCCAGGTGTAACCAACAGGGTCTGGCCAAATGCTGCATAACAGCATTCAGCCCACATGTGAATTTTTAGCTCCACTCAAAAAACAGCAGCAATATGGGCTGTGACCTAAAAAGGAGACTGTCTGCTCTAAAAGAATCCAAACAGTGTAACCCCAATGTGCTAGCTCTCTTTCAAGTGTCTGTTAAACAGCAAACACATAATTTATGGATGGGGGAAACTTCACAAATCACACAGAAAAACAACATATTCTATTAAACAGTACTTGCTGATGTCTAATCGTAATTAGGGTTGTGTGTGGAATTCAGGCATTAAACTGAAGACACTTTTAGGAACTTCGGTGAATTAGCATGCTAGAGACAGAGAAACTATTTTCACCTGACTTTTTTTTCCCATAGTCATTAATATCATGCCTGAGGTAGACATGAATGAACCACTGTTCCTTAAGAGTTAAAAATTGTGAGGGCTCACTGTTAACATATACAGAAAAACATCTATTTGCACTTTCGCACTTCTAACTTGACAATGTTGATGAAACTCAGACATGAGTTCACAGCAGACTGAGTTATGTAGTTAGAATTTAAATGTGGATGAATCAGCGTGGGGCTGTATTTTGAGCATTTGCTGTTGGTTGTGCTTCTGTGGGATTTTGCTCTTTGGTTCTCAGCTTGATGCAATAGGTTTACAGCGTGAAGCTCTCGTTAGTGTTAATGGCAATGCTGCACTGGAAGTGCCAGAGAAAGGAATCGCACGAAGCCATGGCCTGACCTGATGAGTGCTGTAGAGTGTGAAGTCTGTCAAACTTCACACTGCAGCCAAATGGGAGATACAAGGGCAAGTCATAAAAGCAAATGGTAGATACAAAAAGCATTTTAAAATCTCTCTAAGGCATTTTTCTCTCCATCTATTAAAGAGCCCATAGACTGTCTGAACAATAATGACTGGTTGTTGTTAAGGGTCCTGTATGAATACCAGGAAATGGCCATGGGATATTACTTCTCCTGCTTAAAAGCACAGCTTAGGCTGTATTATGAGAAAGAGATCTCAGCAATACGCTGGTGTTTTTGCCTTCACTGTCTCCACTGATTTTGGTGGGGAAAAGGTGAAATGGGAAACACTGATACATACAGGCTTCAGATTTATTACCCTCACCAGATGCTGAGAAGATGGAAGCCCCTTAAAACCATTTTTTCTGGGGGGCAGACAAAGGACCATGAGAGATTGGAGGGCTGACATCTGGGGCAGCTGAAATTTTATGTCCTTCTTATCCTAGAGGAAGCTGTGGCAGCCTTTTTGCCAGTGGACAACATGGAGCTAGAAAATAATTCCTGTGTGACATGTAGAGAGATGCATCATTTTGCTACAAGCCAGCAGGCTAACCGACCAGCATACTTTTCCCCAATGATTATTTGTATTACCCCTCTTTATTCCTCCAGCTCTCCTTTGACTTCAAAGAGGAGTCACAACCTGCTTACTGTCAGACTGTGCAAACGTGATGTGAAGCCCCCTGGGTAAAGCAAATTATTTTAGGGTCTAAGTTGCAATTTTGCTAAGAGTACTTCAAAAATAGGCATGAAGTGGTAGGGCTGAACTCCGAAGATTCTTACCTTTAAGGTCCAGGGACAACCAAGTAAATACAAGGTCTCTACTTCTCCTCAGTATGTCATTTATTTACTAGTCTCCTGTTGTCACCCTAGCATACCTACAATTCTGTTTGTTGTAGAAGATAAAACTACAATCTGCTTTGTGTGCTAGTGGTTCGTTTTCAGGGGTTATTTTTGCTGTTGTTATTGAAATATTGGAATGTCCTTGTTAGACCAGAATTCTACATTTCAGCTTACCATAATTATAAAGCACATGGCACTTGTGTTCAGAACAGGCCTGTTTCCCTCCCAGGGAGCAATTTCACTTTACAAAACCAGTTTATAATTAACTAAAGTTTGCCACAGGAAATTACTTTGTTTTCTACATACTTCCCACTTTAAATGAGTCTGACTGTAGAAGAGAAGTCCAGATTTAAAAACTAGAGGTTGGAGGAAGGAACAGGAAGGGATAAGCTACTGCAAGAGAAGTCTAGGATCCTGTTCCACTCTGTGTGCAGAATGCTACCCTTTGTGCAGAATAAGTCATTGGTCATTTTCTTTTTATTTATCTTGGTTCCTGAAGTTTTCAAGTATCCTTTTCTCACCAGACAACAGCCAACCAGAGACAAGGCAGTCGTGCTGTATCAGAAGGGCTTCTAATGTTGTTTTCTGCAGTTTTGTCATTGTTACATGGTGCAACAAACATTTTCCCATGTTGTGACAAAAACCTGTGCTAATGATAACAAACTGTAGCTCTCCTTGCTGCTGCAGATGACTCAAAGGTTAATTCCAACTGTTTACATAATGGGCACATCAAGAGAATGCTTTCAGCAGCAGGGCATTTTGAAACTGGCATCTCACTGTTAAATTTGTCTCTCTAACCTAAGTCTGACTGACTTTTGTCAGGGGTACCACATGTCAGTAAATACAGCTCTATAGACAGGCACACAGTCAAGATGGACAGGATAGAAAGTCTTCCTATCCTGTTCTGTTGAAAGATAATGCAATGGGGTATTGTGGTTGGTCAAAGAAACAAAGATATTTTTATGTTTTTATTTTTTTCAAAGAGGGAGGAATTAAAAAACAAGACAGAGGGAAATGTTCTATTCACTTCCCCTGAGCAAACATGTAATTTCCATGATTTCTTTTTAATGACTCTCTTCTGAAGCTAGTAGGTACTGATTTATGAAAAGCTGTAAAAGATCAGGTGGAACCCTGCAGGACGTCGTTTACAGCTGCACGGATTGCAACCCATCTAATTTGTCTGGTAAAGTGTGAGCTCATGGCGCACATCACCCAGCCCATAAATTTCATGTTCAGACCTTCTGTCTAGGGGCTGGGTCAGGGGGGAAAAAACGTCAATGAGTGCAGATGCTCTGAAAGCCCAGCTTTCCCTTGGTACATGCAAGGAGACATCACAGGCTCTTTGCTGTGAGACAAATTCCAGTTCATTGATAAACTGTCCAGATGTCCTCTCTGAGGAGGAAAGTAACTAATTTTGGTTTGGAATCCTACAAGGAGAAAAATGATACTTTACAGTGCTGGTTATTCTGAGGTCACTTACATTAAAATTAGGTCATATTTTTTGTCCTGATGATACTTTGATCCAAGTAATAAACATAAAAGCTGTTCCAGGCCACTCTAATTCCTAATCCTAGAGAACTGTTCTATCTCAGTTTGTTTATGCTTTTTTTTTTTTAAATTTTCATTAGTGATTCTTGAGTAAGTCCTTATTTTAATAGATTTAAGTTGAAAAGATGTACTAGGCTGGAAAAAAAGTCTCCATGTTTCATCATTAAGTACACTTCATAAATACTCTTAATAAATGTCTTGGGATACCAGACACTATACCCAGAAAACTATAAATAAAAATATTGGCTTTTTGTGGGACAAACAGTAGTTGAGGAGATTCAGGCTGTACAGCTACTGGAGAAAATATCTTGGGCTTGATTTTCCCACCTGGGCCTTAAGCTGGATTCTGTTTCAACCAGAGCAGCCATCTGGTGTCTTCTG
This sequence comes from Pavo muticus, assembly GCA_016647715.1. Classification (NCBI taxonomy): domain Eukaryota; kingdom Metazoa; phylum Chordata; class Aves; order Galliformes; family Phasianidae; genus Pavo; species Pavo muticus. The sequence continues at coordinate 326,713 of JACDJE010000180.1, forward strand.
TCACCGTGTCTCTTCCCAGTTAGAATGAAGTCAGCGTCTGGAGTCAGTGGCACCTCCGAAGTCTCTTGCAGAGGCAGCAGAGCATGTCCTGGCTGGGATCCGGACAAAAGAGAGTGACAAAAGTGCTCGGGCAGCTGCATCCCTGCCATGAGACCTGTTGAAGACTGGTGCTCAATCTGCAGAAGCAAATGTCCAGTTGTGATTAGCAAGTTAAGATTTTCAAGCACCTGAGAAGCTCTTCAGGTGTGTCCTCTCATCCCGGAATGGAATAAAGTATTAAAATCATTTCCCGGTCTTGAAATAAATGAGCTGATTGAGAGAGATTGGCATAATGTCAAGAGTAAAGATGCTGTTTCATATGTAGCCAATTCCAGTAACTGCTGTATTGCAAATCTGCACTGTTTTTTTCTTCTCTGAGAGAGTGGTCAGGCACTGGAATGGGAGGTGGTGGAGTCACTGGCCCTGGAAGTGTTCAAGAAATGTTAGGTGTACTGAGGAGCATGATTTAGTGGCAAATATTGGTGATAAGTGGGCGGTTGGGCGGAATGATCTTGGAGGTCTTTTTCAACCTTGGTGATTCTATGATTCCATGATTCATCTGAGGTGAACGGTAGAAGTCTCATTGTCACTGATGTGGTATTTCTTGATCCAAGTGCACGGCAGATCGACTGCAAGAGTATGTTATTCCAGAGCTACTGATCTTGGTGGAAATTAGTAAGAACTTGGTTTGGGATTGAAAAGTTTTGTTTGGATTTTCTAGGCTTTGTAAGGGAGTTTAAATTTATTGGTGTTCGAACATTTGGTTCTCTCTGGGGTCCTTTATAAACTCTGCCTTTCTTTCAGTGCTGAGAGATGGCTTGGGTTGTGAGTGAAGAGGGTATTTTGCAGTCCAGATCAGTTCCCTAGTTACAGTAATTGTAACCTACTCACTACACTGCCCCATTATGATCTTCAAATGATCACATTAGCCTAATCACTACTCATTTTCACTTTTTTCCAGTGACAGAAGTAATTTCAGATGGATTAGCTGTTGTTGTCAAACTGGGAAAAAAAAAAACAAAGGAAAACACATAAACACAAAAAAAAAAAAAAAAAAAAAAAAAAAACAACAACTAGGGAACCAATAGGCTGTAAAGCTGCAAAGAAAACTGCTTTGGATGACCTCTAAGTAAGCCTCCTATGCCCATGAATATCACCATCCTGAAATCACAACCAAACGCATGCTTAGGTTTAAGCCTGAGGCAGACACCCATAAGGTACTTATCTTAAAATGGTATACATGCTTTTCTGAATGGGAACTAAAAAGATGTGTGATATGGGCATATACTTTTCAGTGGAGAAAAAATTGTAGAAATAGAGTTGATTATTCTAATAACGTTTGACTAGTTGAGTAAGCCACTATTGTCCTAATTAGCACTGAAAGAGAAAGGTAATTGGAATTAGTGAGGTGTCTTGTGGAAATTGTTTTTCAGGGGCTTCCTACGTCACCAGGAAGAGAGCAGGTCAGTGAGGACTGATTGATTGCTGAGAACAAGAGCTGGGTTTGTCATCCAAGCTGCCTTCCTGGAAGGCCTTTTTCAGAGTGTACAAATCCTCTGCTTGGAAATGCATTTGTTTATCTGTGGGCTGCAACAAATGGTTCAGAAAGCTGGCTGGGCATAGCTGATGGGCTGGAAATTATTTTAAACCTCAATGCCTTCAAAGAAGTAGTCACCATATACTCTCAAAACTGTGAAAATAGGAATCCTCTTACCAGACAGAAAAAAATTCTGGATCAATTTAGGAGCAACTCTTGCACCATATGCAATATCCAACTTTCAGATTCAGCTACCATAATTCTTTCTTGTTGAAAAAATTATATATTTCATCTTTATTTTATTTTCAGAAGAGTGATTTCATCTCAGTAACTTCTAGGTAGAATGATACTTATGTAAAATGGCTTAAATGGGCAAGGAAACATGGAGATGAGTTTTGTGTTTGATTCCTTGATTTGATTTTGTTTCTGATTGATTTTTTAGTTGTTTTCTAAGTAATGAACGTGGAAGCAAATCAGTTCAGTTCAGCATCCTTCATGAACACTAACCTCGTTTCAAAGGCAGAAGATGATTCAGTTCACACTTTCAGATTATTTAAATGATATTCTTATCCAAGTTTTGGCTTTAAGATGAGCGCAATCTCAGATCGCAAACTGCAAAATACAAGTTTCATGTGGTTGCATTTGTCTCACAATTCACTTACCATCTGATTTTTAGACTTGATACCATTTATATGCCACCAGTGTCTTATTTTATGTGGTTCTACCTTTTTAGCACCACCTAGGATTTTTTGGGCTGCAATACTATGAGCATTTAATATGTGTAACTTCTGCCAAAAGAGTGAACTTGAAGTTTAGAGTGTGCATCATTGTAGTGACTAGTATATTGTTTGTGACCAGGTGAATCACATAAATATAATCTAAATTGGGCTTGTCTTTGCTAATACTTAAACACAATAAATTGTAGTATAATATTGTACTCCATGAATTTGTGATGCATCAGTGATTTGAAACCAGGGCTTGAGAAGCAGGAGCTGTTAAGCAAGGTGTCTGCACAGTGTTTGTCAAAGCTGTCAGTGTGAATACATGTGGGCTCAGTGGCAGATAAATTCTACAGATGAGCAAAAACCTGCATGTAGCCTGGGAACTCCTAGTGATGCAAATGATAAGTTTAGACACAAAATGAATCTGTATTCATGTCTGATCCACAACTTTCACCATATTCTTCTTCATTTCAGGCCATCAAATCTTCTCCTGGACCAAAGTAACATTGACATTTCAGCCTTCCGCACGACAGGTGATTGGCTCAATGGTTTTCGAACAGGACAGTGCAAAGGCATTTTCACGGGTGTGGAGTACAGCTCCTGTGATACAATAGCCAAGATTTCCACCGAGTAAGTTGAAATAACCACAGCCCTTCATCACTGGTTAGAGCTGGAGGTTCACATTTTAGCATAAGGGTAGCATTTTAATACTCAGCTTCCTTTTTTTTCTTTTTTTTCTTTTTTTTTTTTTTTTTTAGCTAAAATAATATAGTTTTTTATGGAAAAAAAAAAAAATGTAGATTACTGTAGTAGTTGTAATACACATGAAGGAAACCTGTTCCATAACTCTTTCTTACTAATGCCAAGGAAATTCCAATTTCTTCGGGTACGGCAGCGCTGTGCATAGTTTGGTATAAGAGTATTTGTTACCTTCAATCACACTTTAGTAGTTGTTTTGTAGTTGTTTATAATCTGCCTTTATCTGTGGTTTCCCCACAGCTGTCATGTGTGCCAATCTTTTCCTTTTTTGCCCGTCCCATATTCCATCAACCCACGTGACAAAGAGCAAGTACTATGTAGCTGCTTTTCTCCTTCATGCTAATAATGGTTACATGGGTTGATAGTGATAGGACAAGGGGTAATGGCTTTAACTAAGATAGGGGAGGTTTAGGTTAGATATTAGGAGGAAATTCTTCACTCAGAGGGTGGTGACGCGCTGGAACAGGTTGCCCAAGGAGGTTGTGGATGCCCCATTCCTGGAGGCATTCAAGGCCAGGCTGGATGTGGCTCTGGGCAGCCTGGTCTAGTGGTTGGCTACCCTGCACACGGGAGGAGGGTTGAAACTAGATGAACTTTAAGGTCCTTTTCAACCCAGGCCATTCTATGATTCTATGATTCTATAAATAATTATTTAGGGGGCAAACTCCCTCCTGCCTTCCATTTTGACAATTAATCATTCTAAGCTTGCAAGTTTAAAACATGAAAGTTCATACATTAAAATGTAGTGTGACAAGGAAGAATATGGTGGTGTTCTCTTTGCACCTGAAAAGGTATCAAGTACAATTATGAACTTACTGTACAAGAAAATCTTGACTCCCCATTGGGCTCACTGGATACAAGACCAGTTTTATGAAGAAGTAGCCAACAGCTGCAGGGCTGATAATTAAACACATCAATGCCGTTAATTAGTGTATTATTGCAACTATAAAAAGGCTGATAATGGGTTTTTATGACAATTACCCTTTGGGGACAGTGCAGAAATCCTCCAGGAATGCCCAGTTTCCTGTGAGCAACTGTTTAATGAGCCCTTGGCAAGCATTAAACTGCTTCTGTATTGCACAATGAACAAAGAGAATGAGCTGCCTGAAGAAATAAGGAGTGATAACAGCAGTAGACACGGGAAGCTTAGACATGGTGCTTATTCTGAGGATGAAACAACTGTTCAGAAGGCTTGGCACATAAAGTCAAAATGTCCACTGGTCAGGAAGAATAATCATGTTGATAGGGGATATGGTAGAGGTGCTAAAGATTGCAGCTGGCCCAGAAGTAGCCCCCTGTGTGTACACCACTGGCAAACACTACTTCATTGTCCATTCTTGCAGGTAAGCAAACACAGCAGGGCTAAATGAGTTTTTACATTTTTTTGCAGCCTCCTGCTGTCTTCAAACAATGGCTCTCAGTATTCTTCATACCCGGATTTGTGTTTCAACAGCATTTCTGTACCTGGAGGCTCATCCAGTGCATCAGTATAAGATGAGCAAGTTGATTGCTCTCTGCTCACATCAGCTCTAGGAAGCACAGAGGCAGGATGCTCACTCACCTAGTGCATGTTCTCTTTTTTCCAGTGACATGAAGAAAATTGGTGTTACAGTTGTGGGGCCTCAAAAGAAGATCGTTAGCAGTATCAAAACTCTAGAAACTCATACGAAGAACAGCCCTGTTCCTGTGTAAGGTACCAAAATGATGTTGCTGAGGACAGAAAAAAGAAAAGTTGCATCAAAGGGCAAAAGCGATGGCTGATAAACGGCACGGTTTAAAGGAGTTCTTTGCAGCAGTTTTGGAAACATAATGGTTGAAATTTCAAACCCACTGAGACACTCAAATACTGAGTATAAATGCCTTAAAAATAGGAGCGAACTTGTTTTCTATCTGTTAATCCTGAAGGGTGGGTGCTCTTAACTGACTGTTAATGCAGATAGTAAATTTCAAAAGAAAAAAAATATGTAAAAAATCCTTCCAAGTAAAAAACAATGATACTAAAACCTAGAGCCATTTGGATATTAAGTGACTGAATAACATGAAAAACCCAAGGACATAAAAGCTGTGTATTTGATCTATACAGCAAAACAAGAAGAAAGAAAGACTTACAGTATTTTTATACAGAAGAGATCTGTAACAGGTATTTTATTTCTTTAAAAGCAAGGAAAATAGAGGACTATACCTCACAACCTGTCTGGCCATATTTACTATAATGTCATTGTAACATGCTATTTGAACTTCAGAAAGGAATACAGAAATAAAATTTGTAGTGACTGAGTTAGTTGGCAAAAGATTTTCACCATTATGTTAGCTTCCCTAATTGTGTTCATTTAAGTAGAAAAAAAAGTCTTAATTCTTAAAAGACTTATTTATTTCCTTTGTTGTTTTTTTTTCCATTATTGTTTATATTTATGCTTAGATACCTTAACCTGGCTGCATTATTGACAAGTGCCAAATGTTATCAAAACTTCATTGGTTTAACCTGACAAATTGTGTGAGGGTTAATTACTTGATTATTTTACACTCACAACATCATATACAAAGTACGGAAGGAAAGAAAGATGGTCTTTTTTGTAGCTCTGACCCTAGGCAAAGCATCAGGACTTGCTGAGATTTCTTTCCTTTGCCGTGAGTGATATTTTAATCTGGGCTTGAATTCCGGCAGAATTGCATGCCCATTGATCTCCAGATCAATACCTGGCCTGGCCAACCACATGTATTTCCTTTCCCAAAGGCCGGATTTCATGTCAGATACAGCAAAGGTCTGCTGTCTTCAGATGCTGTTCAGGTGGGAGATTTACCTAGCAAATGTAAGAGTGTATCCTGCATGATCTGAGAGTGCTTTTTGAGCTTGCTGAGGAATTATGCATTTCTGTCTTCCATCTCATGGGCTCTGCTCCCAGTGCTGGTCACTGGGAGTTGTACTACCATGTAGGCAGCCAATGATAGTTGAAGAGGATGATTTAAGCTTCTGCAATGGGAGTTTGGCTTGTTATTTTGCCTAATTCTGATCCAGAAGACCTCTGTCCAGATGCTGTGGTCCTTCAGGAGCCTTGCCTTTTGGTTCAGGTTCCATGGGCACCTGTGTTTGCCACTCAGCGTGGCTGGAGCCACCTCAGTCTTGACAGGGCTGAAAATTGATTCACAGCCTGTGGTTTGGCAATGTGAGAGCCCAGAAACCACAGCACTTGCAAGGGTGTGCTTCGGTAGGTGTCCCAGTGTAGCCAAAACCACCAGGCTCCATCCAAAAGGTATTTAGGAATGGTTCTTCCTTCTGCAAAGTGAGTTGGGGTAAAGCCAGCTGTACTGTTTTAGAAGATAATAAGCTGTGCTTGGTCCCTTGAAAGAAATCAAGGGAAATCAAGAAGGGAGCCTATCTTTAGGAGACCATTCACATTTCTCAGTTGAAAAAGGAATCTAAAGGAGGGAATCTGAGTCTTCCTACATCTTCAGCATCTTCCATTAGTGAGCTCTTAAGGTTCTGAGTATGTTAGTCCTGGTTCTGAGCAGACACAGCTCTTTCCTCTGAAAACGAGGGGTTTAAGTCGCTGTGTGATGCATTTCTAGTGCTGCATACAGGCCAGTTTCTTCATGCGCCCCTGGATTTCCAACTTGCCATTTAAACCTGATTCTAATGAGTAACAGTGAGTCACTGGCAGTCCAAGACTGTAGGCGAGGCAGATGGGTGCATGGCATGCCGCCTTCTGTTGTGCAGTCAACTTAGTCGTCCTTTCTTTGTAGTATTGGTCTGGTTTTTGAAGCTCCTTGTAGCACAGGGCACATAAATATGGGAAAAAAATCATTTTCTGGGATTTGTGCGGCTGAATCAGCTTCTAAATTGTTTTTATTGGGTCCAAGACTTTTCAGATGCAGAGCAACAGCATTTATCACACATTAATAAATAGAAGCAGAGTTAGGGGCAATGAACATGCTGTAAAGGATTGCATTTGAAATGCACTCATGGGATGAGAATGTCTTCTGAATGAAAAAATGAAGGAGCTTTAAAGTAAGTTGAAATAAAAAATGAAAAGTGGAAGAAAAAATGAAAAGGAAGCACTTATGATACAAAGAACACTTCTTATGTACTACAATCTATTGTGAAATACAGCATGCTAAATACAAAAGCTGTATTTTCAGTTGCGTAGTTCACTCAGAATCTTTCTTTTGCTCAGTTTGAGATTGCTCTGTCAGACACTGTTGGTGAATTTAAAAGTTCACCAAAATCCATTTGCAGACAATGTGTGTGGGGACAGTGTTTTACAACATGTTCCTCCCAATGTTTCTCTTCAGCTTCATTCTGGAGAGTAGGGGTGAGTGGGCTGAGGTGGGGGGAATAGATCTCTAAATGCTCCTGAAAACACAGAGCTGGTTCATAGAGTTTTAGATTACAAGCAAAAACCTTGCACCAACCACTCCCAGTCTTCTTATAGTACCATGTCATGTTCCTTGCCCACTGTTTGAGCATGCTCAGCATAAGAAATTAAATCTTACTGATGCTTGAGAAAAAAAGAAACTCCATTTTGCTTTTCTTTGCTATGAGGAGTAGAGTGTTTTAAACTACATTTAGTTTTTTTCTCCCTGTCAAATATTGATTTGTACTGTAAGTGGCCTCTTTTGCAAGCATCCTATACTCCCTTTCCCCATGTACATATGTATACATAGCAGTGTACAATTCTTCATTGTGGAGTAGAGATACTAGAATTTGTGTGGCCATCATCCTGTACAGGACTTGCATTGATTATTGACATCAAGCAAAATGCAACAGCTCATAAAATGTCGTACCATATTATTGGGTTTGTATCTTTAAATATAGTTTCCATTTTATTTATTTCTGTTAACATATCTAGTTTTGTGCTGTTACTTAGCATTCAATAAGCAATGTATAGATGTGATTTGATTGGCAATATGTATTTACTTTAACTTGTATTTCAAAGCATTACTTACTCATTTAGTTTATATATTGTGCAATTGTAGATGGCCTCTTACTAATGTAAAATGATTTGTAGTGGAAACATTTATATTTTTATAATAAACATAATGAAAGTATTTTTTACATACTGGAATACTGAGGTGATTGCTTGGAAGACAAAGTAAATTTATTTGATTAGAAAAGTGTGATAAAATTGTAATTAAATATGGATAAATTCTGAGTGTTAAAGCATGGGTTCAGAGTGAAAGCTAGATATTGCCTATATTATCTGTTAAAAGAAACAAGTAGTGCAGGCTCAAAACAGACAGACCAGAACTTGTGCTAAACCGTCTTACATCAGTCAAAGACTTTACTTTCTCCATGGATACAGGAAAACATCGTCTACTACAGCCTGCCTATGGGATACTGAAAAAGTTGTCATTTATTTTAGTTGTGTCAACTATTTCCAAACTTCTGCATTTTTTCTTCCCTTGCCAGTGGACCTCTTTTCATCTTATAACTATGTTGAATCCAGTAAAAGATGTAATTTTCAACGAAATAAAAAGCCCACCACTTACAGTAGTTTAACCCCATGATCATTTCTTGCCTCTGAGTATCTGTGTTAGATAATATTTTGCTCCTGTTTTGTTGTGTCCCTACCAAGTTGTTTCTCCATGATTCATTGAAGTGCAATGTCTGTGAAAATGCCGACATACAATTCAGCTTTGCATCTCAGGAATTATCTTCCCAGAAAAATACGAACAGTATGAATGTTCACCAAAACCAGGTAAAACTACTTGAGGAGTAAAGTTACAGGCCTTTCTGTACCATAAATGATTTTGCATATTTTTGTATATTACTGTGCTTGCCAGGACAAAACAATGAACACTATACCTGTCCTGGAGTACATAAGTTGATAAATTGTATGGACATGGATAAGACATATGTTTTTGGGGGCATTTTGTCTTGTTATCTTCAGTAGAAGGACAAATCGCCAAAAGCAGCTACCCAAAATATATGGACAAAAATTTGACTTAACTTTAAACAGCCACCTTTTCTTCTGAACACCAGTGTGCCTCATGCCATGCTGCAGTGGGTACATACATACATGCCATTTTAAATTCTAATGAGGGAATTTCGATGATAGACTTGAAGGACAGTCTTATCTATGCTATCTAAGCTCTGTCTTATCTATGCTACATACAAACTGTTTGCATCGCAAATAGGTCTCGCTTCAGCAGTTGTTTTAGGTTGACGTATGTCTATCCCTTTAGCACGATCTGGTACATTGTGTTTGCATTATATCCCAAAGGGCACAGTGGATATTAATGCTTACAAAACAGTTGCACTTACTGTAAAATGGTATTTGTGATTGCAGCCAGTTCTGAAACAGTAGGATACATTCAAATGAATGGAGCAGAGCAACAAAATGTGTTGCAGCCCACTACCATGTCACTGCTCAAATCTGGATGTGTAAATTGCTGATAATCAGTTCCGTAAACATAGATACACTTTTTTTTTGGAATGTCAAAGTGACTTTTTTTCCACTTAGCATTCCTTCTTACGGATGATGTCCAGATGTAGTTATCTAAACCAGTAAAAGACTAAGCAGTGCCAAGTGAAATCAGACAATTACTTCTGCTGTCTTACATATACCGCTCCTGTTAATATAAATATCCACACTTCCCTTCTGCCTCTGTAATTCCTCAGATCCTTTCCAAGCCAGCACTGCCTGATCAGCAGTTCCCCATTTGTACGTGTGGTCTCAGATCTTTTTCAGTCTTCAGTCCAATTCTTTATGTAATTCTAAATGAATTTTAATCTCATAATGTAAAAATATTTCTCTTAGAAATAATTGTCTCAGTCTTATTTCATGCACGCACTGTATAACCATGCACATGCTTATCATAATGGTTACTAATGCAAACTGTGAACAGCACGAAACACGAAGAACAGCCTTTTCTTGGCTTCTTTGTTAGGCTTTTCAGATGGCCAGGAAAGCTCTGATAAATGATAAGTACTCAGTAAGTAAGATTTTTCAGCTCACTATGCATTCACATTACAGCGATTTCATAATAGCCCATATTTCCCCAGTTAGCTCATAAGAATGTCATGTGAGACAGCACCAGAAGTCTTACTAAAGACAAGATAAATCACATCTACTAGTTTTTAGATTATCCTGTCACAGAAATAAATTAGGCTGGTTTGACATGATTTGTTTATTCTTGACAAATCTGAGTTGGTTTCTTAAGACCTTGTAATTCTGCAGCTGCGTAGAAATGTATCGTGTGATATCTTTCTGGATATTGAGGCTAGCATACCTAGTCTTTAATTGCCTGGCTCTTCTTCTCTTCCCTTTTTAAAGGTCACCATGATCTTTGCTCATCTCCAGTCAGCTGAAATTCCATCTTCCCTCATACAGTTCAACATGACTTCTCCAAGAGTATAGGCAGTGGTTACCCTTGGACTAGTTCTTCAAGTTTGCTATAGTAAATCACACAGATTCTGAAAACTTGAAGGCATCATTTTGACTTGGAGGATTCCTAATTCTAAAATAAAAGTAAAATACATATTGGCAAATATTTTTACTGCATGCCCAGGATTTCAACTTCTGTCTTGAACTTTTGCAAGCAAGCAGGCAAGCAACATAGATTCACTATTAAAGGAACATAGTAACATCTGGTTGATTAGCAAATTTCTTCATTTGTTTTTAATTAGACTGAACAAGTGTGGAAATCACTGCTATATGAATTTGAGCCTAGATGATAAAGTCAAGCATCCTATGAAGGTAGTTGAGATCTACTGTCTGGGATCATTAGAAATCTGTTAATTCATTCTGCTGCTATAGACCTAAAGGGGGAAATATCCTTTATCTCCACTCCTCTTGTATCCAGTTTACCCTAATATTATTAGAAAGCTTCATTTCTAAATCTCTTTAGTAAAATGGCCCACTTGAGTTTACTCACTTATTTACCCACAAATGGGTTTGTAATTAATACCCTTTCAAAAGTGTATGTGTGCAAGTGTGAAATAACCAGAGTTTTGTGAATCATGCTTATTATTTGGGGAAATAGGAAGCAGATTTTAAGCTTGTATGTGAGCTGATTCATCACTAAGCCATGAAACGTACCTGAAATTACTGTTTCAGCAGTGGTAAAGTCTTGGTGTAAAGCGCCAGACATGAGATCTGAGGCACCCATAAATGTCATCATCCTATGCATGTAAACTGCCTGTAGGCTGCTCCTCTAATAAATACTATATGTTATTCCCAGAAGAAACTTTGTGGTACATTGAGACTGCCTCCCCAGTGTCAAAGTTCATGTGCCTCTGACCTGCTGAGCAGCCTTGTCTGAGGTGAAAGCACTGCATCTTTAGCAGTCCAGCCAAAACAGCATCCATCTTGGCAACACCACGATCTTCACCCCAAAACGCTGCACCCACCCTAGGCCAGCTCACACCAATAGGGCTGAATTTTTCCTCTTGGCACAAAGCGCACAAGGATGAAAACTGAGTATTTAATCTCACTGCATTCATGTGAGCTTGAAGTATATTGTAATTTTAAGGCCCTGAGATGAAGCCAGGAAAAACATATATGTGTTAAAAGCAATTAGTTTGAATTAAAAAATTAAAAAAAGAAAATGGAAGTCTGGTACCTTTATGCAGCACTCTTGCCAAAAATTTGAATAAGCAGCTCTGAGGCCAATTTTCCTGTCTCCCTTTTCACAGCAGGAGTGAGTCCTTGGGTGTAACTACAGCTTGAAGTGATTTCACAGGGTGGCTTGCTCCCTTAATGTAGTCCTTTCATTACACTCGGATCTCCCATCTTCCCTCATGCAGCTCAACAGCCCCAAATATAGGCTTGATCCACAAACATTTTGCATGCCAAAGCACTCCTTTCTCCTGCAGACTTTTGTTGGTGCCCCCATCCTCTGACATGCCCACCAAACATGTCCCAAACCTATGGGTGGATGGCTTACACCCATCATAGCTTGTAGCCCAATCAGCCAGAGAACGAAAAATCAGGCTTGGGGATGACCAAATCAGTATTTTAACATTTGGCCTGATAGTTGCGTGCCTTGCTGTGCTTTCCATTCCTGATCTCTTGCCATGCAAGTTTGACTGTGTGGATTCACACCAGACGTCCAGACGTTTAAATGTGCATGTAATGTTTTCCTCATAAATCACATTCAGTGTAGACATTTCTTCACATAGGATTTTGAGTGGTAGAATAATAATTTTAGCCAGAGAATGGTATCATTTTATTAGGAACATATGATGCTTTGACAAAAAGAGAGCAGAAAAAAAAAGAAGAGAAAAGACAAAAATCCAGGTTACTGGGAAGGGCATTGCCTCTCAAATTTGTACACTGAATAGGCATCATACCTGTATAAAGGTGAGTAAAAAAGGGCTCCTTGTTCTCCCTGTCTCTTGTTTTGTCTTCAGGTTGCTTTTTGCGTGGCTAGCTGGATATTCGCTGGCAGGTTTGATCACTGAGAAAGCATGCAGCCTCCCCTCAGGCTGGCTGTCAGCTAATTAACACTGATTCCTTACTTTTAGCATTCCACTTTAAAGTTGCATCACCTTTTATTATTTTACTATTTTTAATCTCTTTCCTTCACTCTCATAAAGTTTTTGTTTAGGGCTTTAGTGGAGGACTAATCCACAATCCCCAATTGTATATACTTTTTTTTAATAGTTATGCCTCATTAACTGAGTTAATACTTGCCTAATTGTAGTAGCAAAGCAATAAAATCCAACCCCTACAAAAATGTGATACTGTAACTTCCTTTCTTCTAACTGATGGTGCACTGGGCTACCTGCCAGAGAAGCCAAATGGAAATAGGAAACAATATGAACAAATGAATTCTCTTTCTGAGGTTTAGATGTAAATGTTTCCTTGGTTGCTTTTTTCCTCTTCTGTCATTGCTTGGTTCATTTTTCTTTCCCTTTGTTCCCACCTTTCATTGTCATTCTCCATGTGGGTTTTGGGGAAGAAAAGGAGCTGGCCCATGGAGGAATTGATTTTTCACCCCTTTTTGCCTCTTGCTCACCTGTAAGCTATTCACTTCATATAGGTTCCATATTTTGTTGTAAAAGCAAATATAAAAAGACACTAAGAATGTGCACATGAGCACCTTCTTCCCATGAGGTATACAGAGGACCATAGTAAAGTCAAAGTAGAATATTCCTTGTAACATGGTTTTATAACTTTCCTGGTGCTTATGCAGGCCAGGGAAGTGACCACTTCCCCAGGAAAAAGGAAGACACCCTGAAGCACAGGGCTAAAGAAATCACAGAGCTTTGCTGACCTTCACATACAAAAGTATAGCTTATTATCACCCTTCTCTTCTAGTTTCTATCTTATATATTCTACCATATTCATGTCAGTTAAAAAAGGTGGGTTGGTTGTTTGTTTTTATGGCACCCACATGCTAACTGTGCCCTATTAGTGTTTCATAAGATAAAGCTGCTACCACTGAATGGGGTCTTAGGTCTATGATAAGTAGCCTGGGCTCTGTTAACTTAGCTGTGCTCTTTAGGCCATAAGAAACATGAATGTTAGGGATATGAGTGGCTTTTTAGCTCAGTTTCTTTGTGTGGTATGATACCTCGTGCTGTCGGGGTTTTTTGTTGTTGTTTTTCATTTGTTTGTTTGTTTGCTTGTTTGCTTTCCTGAGCACTCTTAGGCTGAAATGCTTTTGGAAAAATCTGCAAAAAAAAAAAAAAAACAAGCAAAAAAACCCACCAAACATCAGTCTGAATGTATGTATCTAATCTGTTTCTAACTATGATAAGTGCAATAACAAGAATCTTCTTCTTTTCTAACAGCTTATCCACTTTAGTGACATGACAGTCTTCACTCGTATCCACTGGTTGCCTTTTTATAGAAGCCTCTTTCCCAGCCCTCCTTCCTGGGACAAAATCTTTTTGTTTAGGGGTTTAGTACAGGCAATCACTATCGGTTATATGGCCTCCTAATGAGATCATATAGTTATTTTGGCTATATTCATTTGTTGCTCTGCCCCTGCAAGGGGAGCAGTAAAATTACAGTTGAAATACTTCACCAGTCTCAAGAGCAAGATCTTGTAGGTCATGGTAGATGCTGTTCCACAAGAAAAGATGTCGTTCTGATTTGAACAGAGTGACGTTTTCCATCTTGTATGAAACTAGTGAAAAAAGCAGCTTGAAGGCTTCCTTCCTGAGTTTACTGAAGTCCAGGTCAGATGCTTTTCTGGTCTGTGTCCTCAGCGTTCTAGTTCCTTGGTGGGCAGGTCTATATGAATCGATGACCAAAAATGTCTTAAAAGCATGCCCAAAAGGAAACTTTCAAAACAGATAACATCTTCTATCATTTTATTAATAGATATGACTTTTTTTTTGAAGCAACTATGCTCCCAGTTTGCTATGATAGGGTTGTACAAGTTGAATTTGCTCCCAGTTTGCTATGATAGGGTTGTACAAGTTGAATTAGTCTGTGTTACTGAGACTATACTTTTTAAAAATGTTTACCCAATAAATACAACATGGGCTTGTATCAGCAGATGTATGCAATACACCTACTGTTTTAGGCTGAATGTTAGCACTTTTTCTTGAGGTAGAGATTGCCACTACTATAGGGAGAAAAATCTTTTGCTTACAGAGCAAAAATATCCAACGGAGCTCAGGAGGGTTGTCAGAAATTTCACCTGCAGTTTATGAAGAACTGATTAATTTTCCAATGGGAGGGTGACAGGAAAAAAAATCTGGTCAAGTACCTGAAATACCGAGCTCAGTAGAATCAGAGGCAGAAGTAGAAGGCTCGGGGGAAGCGTTCCTGTTTCCTTCATTTAGCCTTAGCCGAGTGAGGACACAGGGCTAAAGTTACCGCTCTCTCCAGAGATGCTCTGCGTGGTCTTGCATGTGCAATGGGAACAGTGCATTATAAATCTCTTTACAGAGCTTAGGAACGTAAGGTTCTTGGAAGAAAAATATGTTGACTCTTGTGTCATTTTGGGGTTGCGGCATTTCCAACTTTGCAATAATTGCCTAGCGCTTTGCATTTGTGAGAAAGTAGAATGAAATATCTGAAAAGTGTGTTCTGCATATTGTAAAAGTCCAACTGTGGCTCAGAGAAGCACTCATGAGACTTACTGCTACCATTATAAGCTTAGAGTAATGTGCACATATTTTTCTTTTTAGACCATGTACACTATATTCAACCCTCAGGGTATAAAAAGAGAACACATTTAATTTTGGGGTGTTTTTTCTTCTGTTTTGATCTTTGTGCATTAGATGCACCACCTCATGCCAGCAGGCTGGCTCAGCTAAAGGCGAGGTCCCGCTAGCTGGTAGTGAGTCCCAGCCACCACAACCTGTGGCAACACGAACCGCAGTGCCTTGGTCTTAGAGGTCTGTCCAGAGGCCCCAGTTTTGCTGCTGGGTTGGGATTTCCCTGCAGCAGGAAGGCTTTGTTCCACCACGGGGAGGGGAGGGATAGAGGGCCCAAAGCAGCAGCTGCAAGGAGGTGGTGGAGAGTGAATGGGTTGCAATCAAGCTATAAAATCAGAAGCCCAGTGTCAGGATTTCCTGTCAGTTAATGGCACCTGGCCCAACAAATCTCCAGTCCTCAACGGGGCACTGTCAGTTTGGCAATGTAAAATAGTCAGCAGTGGTAGAATGTTTTATTAATGAAAAAGCTCATAATTTGAAGCCCCTGAGATTTCATTCTCCTTGTGTATTGGTTATTGTGCCTTGGCACCAGAGGAGAACTAAGGTAATAACACAGTCTTTGCTCAACAACTTTGGTTCTCATTGTTTATTCATGGCATTTTGAGCATACAGTAGCTATTTACTTTTTAATTTAAGTGGATATTGTTTTCCTTCTGTTCAAACTTCCTAACAAGCCTTAGGTCAGCCTTATACGGAAGGTGTGAATGTTTCCATTAAATCACAGCAAACATGATGGGTTTAGCTATTGAATAATTCAGGGCATTTCATTTGGATGCGAACTATTTTACCAAATCAGCAACAAAAGGAGTTATGAAGCCTCTGTCAGTAAAGTCTTTCAAGAAAGTAAAAGAATGGGATCTCACAGAAATCTCTTAGTGTAGCTGAGCTGTAGAAAGCCTCTGAGTTTTCTGAGCTTGAGCCTGCCTGATTCACCCATAGTAGTACTGCGCTTCCCACCAAAACTCTTGAAAAGTCCTTGGAATAAAAGACAAATATCCTTCCCATTTTCCTGGTGTGCTGGGCACAGATAGACCCTAAGACCTGCTGAAATTGTCTCCGGTGGTTGTTAATGTTGATGCCTGAGTCGTGGCTGATTCCCACCCAGTATGGTCCCCCTACTGCTGGGTTGTTCTGCTTTGCAGGGTTATTATTACAAAATACTGAAAAAGTATTAGAGTTGCAAAGTGCGTAAAAAACAAAATTGCACATTACTCTCCTGCTGCTCATCAATCCGTAGCTTTTCTCTCATTTTCTCTCAGCCCTCCATCCTCACAATTTTAGTAACAAGAGAACAACCTGTGCAATCTGTTCAGCGAGAGAACAACTCATTTGAGCTCAATTTCCTCTTCTCTGTTGTTGAATATAACTTCCCCTGGGTAGGTGAAAATTTTGGCAGTCTGTACAAAGACTAGCAGAGACTGAAGCAGAAGCTATAATAGAGCTGTTACGACTTGACAGCCCTGTTTTGTAATGCACGGGGGGATTTTATTACAAGTCAATTGTAGCTTCAAGAAATTTAAGAGTGTGGCATCTGCTTGCATGATTTTTTTAAATGTTTAATAAATTAAATTGCAATAGATTTTAAATGGAGACTGTTGCTGCAGCAGGCCTGAATGACTTAATATAAACTAAAATCAATCAAACAACTTGATTTTGTTGGCAAGTTTTGCTCTGTAAGTGGAAGTGAATGTGTTTGCAGCTCTAAAAATTTCACACACATTTCTTCAGGTGCTGGCAAAACACTGTATTTTTATACTGTTCACTGAGTGCTTTGCTTTCTGCTGACTTCGTGTTTAAAATACATCCTGATAAAGACTATTTAATATAGCCTCACAAGGACTTGTGTCATTACAGTGTGTATCACTGATGACCAGGAGCTTGGAGGATGACTTTCGAAAAGACTTTCCACTTCCCCACTCCCCATAACTTTTCTTTCTCTTGAATTAACTACGGGAGAGGATAGGAGTTAAAGCTTCAGATCACTCTGGCCATATACTCACAGTCTATCTTATAAGATTCAGAGGGGATGATGTGGAGAAAAAGAAAAAAAAAAAGAGGCAGGGACAAGTTCTGTGCTACCAGTGTTTCCAAATCATAAGTCTCATGGTAGGTGAGATGCAGGTTATGGCACATCTGGCTCTGAGGCCTGCTTTGGAAAGGACTGTTTTTGCCAACTCTGAGTGCTGTGGTGATGTACATTGCATGAGCCAGCTGAAGTCGAGGACTGAGAATGTGGCAGGCCCTCGAGTGCAGCACAAGGCTGGAAACCTGCCCCTCAGCAGGAGGTTGTGGAGACATGTGTGGGCTTAAAGCTAGGGCAGGATCACTCTCAGCCCTCTGAGAAATTCAGGAGGTGATGGAGAATCTGCAGCCAGGAGCATGACCATGGGTCCCCAGCTTGTCCAGGCCTTTTCTTGTTTGATGTACTTTCACTCAGAGGCCTACGGAAAGGTGTACACCAGTGTACCTCGGCTTCCTGTAGGAAGTCTCCATTTGACATCACTGGCAGCATGATGCTGAATAGAATTCTATACTTCACATAAAATGATAGGTTTCAGTGTTTATTCATTGTCCGAGTAAATGGAAGATAGCCCAAAGCCTATGTGGAAGAGTGGCTGGTTTGCATCTTCTTGTAGCCCTCCACTCGCAGAGGTGTTTTCCACACAGGGTAGTTACAATCCCTGTTATCTCATTACAGTGCTGTAACACTGGGTGCTGTGTCTTGCTGCCTTTCCTTAGCAATAAACTCAGTCTCCTAGCCTGGCTTAACCTATGTCTGTCTCTTTGTAGGGCTAATTGTGGTGCTAATAACACCAAGATTGTGGGGTTTTATTGCCTCAAGCTGCGCCAGGGGAGATTCAGGTTGGACGTTAGGAAATCCTTCTCCAAGAGAGTGGTCAGGCACTGGAACAGGCTGCCCAGGGAGGTGGTGGAGTCACCATCCACGGAGGTGTTCAAGAAATGTTTAGATGTTGTACTAAGGGACATGGTGGGAAATATTGGTGATAGGTGGACAGTTGGACTGGATGATCCTAGAGGTCTTTTCCAACCTTGAAGATTCTGTGATTCTAATTCCTCTGGCCTGGCCTGTGCTAGAGGCCACTACTCATTTCTCTGAGCTTCTGATGAAAAAATTCAAAAAAATAATAAAAATCCTGAAAACAATAGAAAAATAGAGAGCATTTTAGTCAGTTGAATTGTCCCATCTTAACAGAAATACCTCTGCCTGCTATTCAAGAGTAGATTTTAATGATGATTTAGACATTGTGATGGCAACTCAGGAAGGCCAAAATATGTGTGTTTGTTTCATTTCTTTCCCACATTTAGAACCAGGGCCTCTATAATGGATACAACCTTACAAAGTGTATTATACCCTATCTGCCAGTTATCAGTGCAGAAAATCTGATGCACTGAATGCCATCAATACACATCACTCACAACTCAGACACACACTAATATTCTTAACATGTGATTGCTTACCTCCATTTTTGACGTCTCTTGTTAAAGCAGCAGTCCAAAACATGTGAAAATCCCTGCTGACAATATCTCCAATGCCTGAACACTGTCATACAGACTTGGTTTTTTTTTGTTGGGATGGACCATGTGTCTTGCGGCCATGAGCGGAAAGCAGACATTGCCAGGGCAGAGCCCAGAGGTGCCCAGGGCACTGCAGCCTGCGTGGCTGGGGGGCTCATCCCCCTTGAGGTTCTCACAGTGCAGAAGGGCTTGGCAGCAGCCTTGAAAGAGAGAAAAGCCCAGCTGGGGCCCAGCTACCACATGTCCAACAGACAGGGGTCTGCAGGATCTCTGGAAGAACTTTGTGCTCCAGATCAGAAAATAAATATGAATCAGTGTCTATTTCCTGCAGAGGGGTGATGTTAAACACAGGCAGTCATCAGAAACTAAAACATTCACTCTTTGTTCAGTTTGTGTGGGGTTTTTAAATCCATTTCTTTCTCTCGCTTTCTTGTTTTTGGAAAAAAAGAGCACATCTGGCTGCGGATTCCACAGCATTTTCCAGATCAACTCTGGAGGATTTTTTGGGCAATCTAGATTCTCAAGGCCCCAGGAAATTTCTAGTCCATGGGCAGAAAACCCCGTTGGCCAGAAATCTGGAATTTTCAGCCTTGCTTAGCACTTGAAAAACCTTTGGGATGACGGCCACTGTGCAGGACTCCTACTTTGACTAAGGAAGGAGAGCACATGGATCCATGCCCATCTGCCAGGAAACAGGCAATTTCCAGGAGCCCAGGCTCAAGCCATCTGCATAGCTGGAGTTTATATGACTTCCCTTGCTCCTCCAATTCCCTAGCTCTGGGGCAGTTTTCACAGCATAGAAACTCTGAGGTGGGAACATCTGTAAAGTTATTAGCTGCTTATCAGATTACCTTGGGGAGAAACACTTTTATGGTTGACATAGAATATTTGAATTTCTGCATATCAGCATTTTCTAATGAGAAGGTGTTTTGTCAAGAGCATTGCAAGGAATCCTGCTAAAAACCATGCACCTGCAAGGTGGTGGGACAGGAAAGTACAAAGAGCACCAGTTTTTCAAGATTGATCCATTGCTGTGCTTAATCTTCACCTGTACCCACACGAACATCTATGTTCAGCACTGTGGTAGCTGGGAACGTGGAGAAAATGAGTGGATCTCTGCTAGCAAGTCCATGAGTTTTACCACTTTATTCTTCATTCATGGGGGCGGATTGAGAAGTGCAGGTACAGCCAGGAGATGTACATTTTTAGAGAGGTTGTTAACAAACACAGCAAAAACAACCAGCATTTTTGGTTAGGCATCACAGAGAGAGGCAGTCCAAAGCAGGTTCATAAGCTGCAAGCAGCCCAAGATCTAACCAGAGGCAAAGCTTTTCCCATATAGCCTTAAGCTCCTTTGTTCTTCAGGGTTCTGCAAACAAAGGGGACGTAACACCTTTACAGTCTGGGGGCTCTGGGACAGAAACTGGCCTTTGAGATAGAGAAGTGGAGGTACATCAGAGAAACTGCTGCATCAACCTAAGTGAAGGCATGTTTGCAGAGGTGTCTCCGAAGATGTCATGAAATCATTATTTCTGACCTCTGCTTTCTCAAACTCCAATTCTATATTAGCTGCAGTTTTTCAGCAAAAAGGGCATCCTGTTTCTTTCCTGCTCAGAACTGGTGCACTACACTGCTTTTCAGGACACTGCATAGTGACAGGATGGTGAAAGCATGAGCTTCTATTTATTAACTGAGTGATACCACATGTAGATCCATTGGATGTTTACAAAACTGTGTGGGTGGGTTGATCAAACACGAGGGGACCTCCCCTTTGGTTTAATTCCTGTTAACTGATGAGACTGGAAAAAAGACACAAAAACACCCAAGTCATATCAAACGAAATCTATCTGGGCTGCAGCCAAACGAAAACAAAAATGAAAGACAATCAACACTGTATTGTGTTTGTGTCTTGCTTTTTCAGGCTTAGGTGAAAGGATATCTGTCCATTTTCTTGCTTATCCAAGCCTGGAAGGAGCTCTGCCTTCCAGCCTGGCACAGCTGGAGCCCCGAGTCCCCCTGAGATGCCTAATGCCTTGCAGATTTATTCTATGCAGTTAAGGGACTTATCTCCTTCCAAAAAACACTTAAAAAAATGATCACCTGATAGAGAAAGCGTGGTTTCATGTACTGACATGTGAGAAGGAAATGCATCAAATGCCCAGGGAGCCCAAACACCTCTCCCAAACATCTAGATGGATACTCCCTGGTGCATAAGCTACTTGAGAGTCACTTGTTACTGACTTGACTGTGTGGTCTTAGAGGAGCAACACTGGAGACACAAGCAACCAGAAATTTGCCCTACTGTCATAGGAACCTCTGTTTCTCTTGCTATGAGATACGAGCTTAACATTTGACCTGTACAGCCTCAGCTCTTTTCCTTAAACATCTGCCTATTTTTAGAGAAAGCTGTGTAGCTGAACTTTTACACAGTATCAGTAGCCACTACCTACACCTGCATCCATCTGCAGTGAATAATACAGAGAGCTTTCACTTAGATATAAAAGCGTACATTTTCCCATGCTGTAACTTGATTGTCTTCCACAGTATTACACAGGGGACAGATTAGGATAAAAGTAAATCCAGTCCAAACTTTTACTCAGGGAAAATCTTATATTGGGATTAATGGGTTATTCTGGCTTTCTGTCCTGCAAAACCAATTAAAAACAGTTAATAATAAAAAAAAAAAAAGTGAGAGAAAAGAACACCTGGTGTTAACAGGCCCATTTTTACAACCTTTTATCATGTATAGTGCTCAGCACCTCTTTAAAATACAACATAATCTGAAGGCAGCTTCTTTGCATGGATGTAAATGGAGGTTTCCTGGTCACAGCTGTGTATACTTAAAGCAGTGTGGTAGCAGGTGTGCCTGGCTGTCCCAGGGACCCAAGTACCCCATGGCTTCTCGAAGGCTGCTTTGTGCTGACCAGCAAAGGTAAGATGATCCTTGATGCTCTACTACATGGTGTTTCTTTCTAAATGTGGGGTGAACTGAGGGTTATGTGGTAGCAGAAGGCATGCATTGGCTATTGCAGGTTAGAAAGTCTGTGAAGTGGTAGCTGAGGTTCCCTGGTGTGGCTGCTGTGCTGTAGGTTAGCTGAGGAAGTGGGGGGAGACCCTGGATGGCAGTGTCCAGCCCTGTAAGGCTGAGATTGAGCTGCATCTCCCGGTGCCTTGAGGTGGTGTTGGGGCTGTGCAGACTCTACAGCTGGAGAAGAACCTGGAAGATTCTGAATTCAAACCAGGAGTTGTGACAACACTCTGTTGTGCCTCTGTCCTCGAAGGGCTCCTCCTGTCAGGCAGACAGAAAGTTTATTCATGGATCCCTATGGCTCTGGTTTGTCCTGCTCTCTGCTCCCTGCATGTGTGTAAACTCAATGTATATATATTGTAGCTTATGTTTTGGTAGCATCTACTGTTGGACAGTGAAAAGCTTGTTGCTGTGTTTGTTTGAAGGAAAAAGTTTGGGCAGATGTCTTCTAAAATATGGGATGAAGGAGCCTCGGTCATGTGATCTAATGCACAGTAATTGCTATGGCTGCTGGGATCTGGGGCTTTGATGGGAAAAATCCTCAGTATTTTTGGTCCATCCATGTTGCTTTGCCTAGTCTGTTCAAGGCACTTGAAGGCTTCTTGAGCTCCCAGCCTAAGTCTGGCAACACGCTACAGGAACACTGATAGTGTTATGCTCTGGGTTTGTGACAATGACTCTGTGTTGGACTTAAATATGAAGCAGTGTACAGAGCAGCCTCTCCTTTCATTTCCCTTCCTCGTTTTGCTCAGCATGAGCTCTCTCTGTCCTTGCTATCCCTCTGTCCCTAGCTGCTTTAGGGTCCTCACCCAGGGCTGGTGTGGGCAGGGAGATACCAAGCTGGGGACCCACTTGCCGTCTCGACAGCTCCAGGAAGATGGTCAAGAAAACACTGCTTAACCTGGCTCCTTCTTCTTTTCTTGGTCACGCTGACACTCTTACTTTCTTAATCCTTCTGGAATTTCTCTTCCTGAACTGTTGAGGAGACTTAAATTTTCTTGTATCGGACTTGCTGTGCCTCTATGAGCCCTGAACGAGATGCCTAGGGCTGAGTGCTTGGTCCTTCCTCCTGTTGGCCAGACATGATGGTTTCTGCTTTAATGAAATACCTGTATGGCTTACAGATATGTCTGTGTAATTTTCTAACGAGTGCCCTTATAAGGCTGTGATGAAATCCCCCATTATATATATTACTTTGCAGAAATCAAACTGCCTTCACTCATTCCCCTGCAAGCTTCTTCTTCCCACCTTTTTCTGGACAGGTAGATGCTGAGCTAACTTACTGTAAGTTGTCTTTTTTGTGAGTTGTTAGGGTTTGGGTGGATGGGGTGATATTAGTCTTGGGGCAGCAGGAAGATGACTACAGTGGAAAAGTACCGACTCATGTTGTTCCTCTAAAGTAACACCTTGCCCAAATCCCTCCTGTAAGCTGGGAGCATTCTGTGTTTTATGCTGAATGCTGTGTATGTGGCGGAGCGATGGATGCCAGACACAGACAAAAGTAAAAAGATCTCACAGTTAATTATTTTAACAAAGAGAAGGAGCAGTTTCATGGTGCCAAGGCACAGAAGGTGTTCTGTATTGAGGATGCATGGGATAACAATGTCCCTAGCCTGGTACATGCTTCAGAGTATTGCTTACCCTGTGCGCAGAAAGCACTAACACTGCCTCTTGTAGGGTCACTGAATTGAATTACATGCTAGGCTTGAAAGTCAACCTCCCACCTTGACAAATTGTCTGCTGGCTGAACAAGATTTGAGCCACTCCAGTGCAGTTTCACTTAGCATCACCCCTTGGTACCCTATTAACAGAACGTGTTAGCATCAGACAGCTTGGCAAAATGGTAAATAGTACAGAGCACATGGCCATATCGTCTCTTTGACTGTAAATAGATTGTGAATAATTGAATAATGCTATACAAGAGTATCTGCCTAACATAAGGCACGAATTATGCCTCTCTCTGCTTCAGCTCAAACATTTCAGACTCCTTTTCTTGTCCATAATTGGACATAATCAGTAACATAGCCAGCGACTAAAGACTGTCTGGTATCAATTCCCACATACAGGAACCACAACATCTAGATTTTTGGGAGTTAATGCTCTCTATTAGCTGATTAGTTCAGTTAATTTGTTGTGTCCCATGGTGATTGTAAAGTAAATAAGAAAGGGTACTTTGTTTCAAATATCTTCCTGCAGCTCTGTGTGTGTTATGTATATATAATCCACACATGTGTATCTACAAGTTTGCCTGGTAGTAGAAGGTGTTGAGAAAGTGTAGTTTTCCTTGGCTTCAGGGGAAGCTTCTGGCTCAGGATATACTAAAGAAAAGTTGTCCAAGAATATTTAGTCCGAAAGGAACAGGTTGTTCCATGGAGTAATATACAAGGAAAAGTGTGCATGATTTAAAAAAAAAATAATAATGAAAATCAGTTTTACTTCTAGATATTTTTTGCCCTGCTGGCTAATGAAAGTGCTTTGAGCTGGATGTTTCTTCTGGAGGAATGTGACCTTGAGTGCAATTAAATGATAAAATAAGGATAACATCAATCTTACTTTTCCATTTGACCTCCCCTAATAAAGCTTACCATGAATCTGTTCCAGCTTGCTATGCTTAGATTCCAAAATGCATAGTTGCTACAGTGGGGTAAAAGTAGCCTTGTTTGTAAGGGTAGACCACTGATGGATGGATTAGTTTCATATTTTTCTTGTGGCTTGGTTTATTAGTTATGGATTTCTTAAGTAACCATTTTCTCTCTTCACCCATGAAAGATAGTGTGTGTTATTGGGCAAATGTTTTTGCTGTACTTGGCTAATTGGAGTTGCTGACAACGCCAGAACACGTTTGTTTGCTTAACTCCATGGATGTGGGATGGAGAGAGGCATCTTGTTGATGAATGACCTCCTGAAGTCAAACTTCATTTTAATTTTGAGTCAGAACGAGCTGTGTATTTGAGGTATTTGGATGACAGAGCCTTTAGCTCTCCAGTCCACTTGTGATCATCACCATCCCAGTGCTTTTTCTACTGCTGTGCCAGCTGAAAACACTGAGGGGGAATGCTTGTGTTGCAGCTTTGGATTCCTGAGTTCTGGGGCTGTTTGCCTCCTCTGTCATCCTGGTAGGCACCAGCAACTTCTATTGACTTCTATATTAATCTTTATACTTGCAAACAGACAGAGACAACATTTCCAGAGACAGCATTTTTCACCTGGTGACAGCCGCAGGGCGACTGGTGACGGTGGACTGGAGCGCAGGAGGCGTGAGCATCCTGGTGGGGAGTCGGGCCTGTAATGGTGCTGTGATTCAAGTGTCGAGTTAGTGCTCCTCTGCCTTGTGTGTGGACTGTTAAAGATTAACGCAGGGCCATTTATCTTCGGTTAGATTCATTTGACAGTGAATGCAACTGTAACAAATTTGCTTGTAGCAGGGGAGCTCTGCCTAAGTCCTGGAGATGTGGAGGAAGAGAATTGTTGCTAGAAAGCTGGAGGAGTGGATGGACAAAGGGACTCCTTCATGAGAGCGCACTGGGAAAGTCATTTCTGAAAACAATAACAAAGTATTTCATGGTCACTTCTAACTGTTGAACCTTGGTGTTCTGAAGCTTCAAATAACCTTTTCCGTGGAGCTGACAGACAGTGGGCAGCAGGTCTGGACAGATGAGGTGGCAATACTCAAGTTTGCCAGTGCTTTCCTCAACTCTCAAGCTGCTGTATTTTTTTCCACTGAGGGGTTTCTGGATGAAAACAGTCAGGCTGGTAGGGTTTTTTTTGTCTCTGTGATTTGTTTTGTTTTCTTTTGTTTTCAGTCTAGAACTTGCCTTTAATACTATGAGGTGTAGAGCATCGTGAAATTTTGGTGGATGCCCCATCCTTGGAGGTATTCGAGGTGAGGTGGGATGGAGCTCTGAGCACCCTCATCTAGCTGTAGGTGTCCCTGTGCAGGGGAGTTGGACTAGCTGGCCTTTAAGGGTCCTTTCCAACCCAAATGATTCTATGATCTTGTTCCCTTGAATACTTGCAATAACCATCCCTAGGAGCAGTAGGGAAGCACCCCATGCTCTGATGGTAACCGCGCTGTGAGTGCTGTTGGTTGCCTGTTGTGTGTACCACATGTGTGTTTTGTACTCCTCGTTGTTCAGTGAGATATAGAAGCTCTGCAGATAAGCAGGGAAACACCACTGATTGGCAACCAGTATTAGGCAAAGGTCAGTGATAATTACTCTGCCTCGTTTGCATGAGAGGTTTTGAAAGATGGAGAATGAAGTGTCTGTGGCATTTTCTGCCAACAAATTACTTAGCTGACAGGAGGATGTCACAGCTCATCAGTGCTGATAGTGTAAGTTGGTACTTGTGCAATTAAGCAGGATAGAAATATTGCTTCAGAGAGTTAACTTTCTGGGAGTAATTACTGTAGGTGTCAACACATGCTGATGAGAGGGAAGAGGATATATTTACTATATCTGCGAATCAAGGTTATGAATCATTAGACAGTTGCTCAAGATGATCACCTCTGTCCCTAGACCATCCTTTCTTTCTCTCGTTTTAGCACATTTTACTGCTGATTATGCTAGGAGACGGCTTCACCTATACTAATTAAGCTCTACTGATCAGTCTTGACTGTTTCTCATCTAATTGAACCTTGTGAGATCTAGACTTTCTTTTTCAATCTTGCCATATAGGCTTTCTTCTAAAGGTGCTGCAGAGCTTAAGTTGAAGCAACTGAAGTAGTACCACAAGGGAGGTCTGGAGCAGCTAAAGGAAAAAATGAGGTTTGAAAAAAGTCTGAACACAGGCAGCGTTTAATTAAGAAGGCTGGTGGCTTTGAATATCTCAGTTTTTGCATGTCAAGTTTCCATTACTGGAATGTTAGTGGGGGCTAGGAAACCAGGCTCTGGAAACTGAGCCCCTTAGGAATGTCTGCTGGTTACCTAAAGGTGGAGATCGTCAAGGCCAGTTTTTGGGGATGTAAAACGTGACTTCTGATGAAAGCTTTTGTTCAATAGAAGCGATGGGGTAAGGCTTGGTTCCGGTGATTGAAATAGTGCAAGGATGTGTCCTGGGTAGTTCCAGGGCTAGTCTATATCCATGTCACCTTTGTACCCATGACTTCTTTCAAACACTTCTCTGCTGAGTCTTTGCCACTGCAGAACTGATGTGAATTGTGCAAGTTTGTGTTTAATTCTGTAAGTTTTTTTTCTGAATAAATCAAAGTAGAAAATAGCAGAAACTTATTGAGTTTGACATTGTTTTTCAGCAGCGTCCTTTTTCTCAGTTTGTTATGTATTTAAACCAGGTACAGGGGGTTCCAAATAGGCTACTTATTTATTAAGCTACAACTACATAGGTGGAACTGTGCAGAAGTAGAGTGTCTGAACTCTGCTGTCACTGAATTCCAGCTGATGTGAGTCCTTTATGCTCCTCTCAATGTCATCACCTTTGAGCTTGTCGTGTGCACAGAAAGTCTAAAACACACACTGGAAAACCCCTCAGTAAGCAAAGCAGTGGCTGTAGCTTCATATAAATCAGAGTTTTGACTTACCCTTTCTGTAGCAGAAAAAGCACACTAAATGCTTGGAAACTGTACCTGCAGACAAAGAGCTGCATGTCTTCCTCTGAGACAGTGCAATTTATCATATGCAGTGGATTGTGCGTGTGGCAAAAAGCAGTGCTTACTGGAGCAGAGTGATGAATACTTCTCCTGTTCTGCTGCAGCAGCTGTACCCCCATGTGGTGGGAACTGTCCTATGGTGTTTTCCTCATCCTTGATGTCACTGATCAGCTATGGCACCTTCTTAAGCTGGAGCTGCTCTGGGGTCCTGCCGCAGGTTTCTGTCCCTGGAAGCATGTCCTTGTTGCACCTGGGACCAGCGTATTTCCTCTGGAATAGCATCTGTACTTTTCTCTTTTGCCAGACCAGGAAGCCAAGCTTTCCTATAGAGGAGTGAAGGCGCACCATTTGATTCTTTGCTGCAATGACTTTGAATCAGTTGATCTGTTGATTTTAAAAAATAAATAAATAAAAATAAAAAAGTTGTAGACGGCATCAGCATGATCTAATACAGACTCACGGTTTTGAGGTATACTCCCAAGATCTGCTATAAGCAAGGTTCAGTGCTCATTTAAATGATCTCTTAGTGTCTCAATAAGCCACTTACTGGGAGAAGTGAGGCAATTTATGCCTTCCCAAGGCTTTCTTAAGGCTCTTGAGAGACCCAGGCTGATATGTCCCTGTAGGTTATGTACCAAAAAGCTACCCTAGTTTTTCCAGCTGTATCAGATGGCTTAAAAAAATATTACAGTTCCCTGCAAATCTTGCTTTGCTTGGTTGCATGAACTTTATTTAACACATTGTTTTGTAGTTATGGTTGGCAGATACTACTCCTATGCAAGTCTGGTGCTTTAATGTACAAGACAGTGCGAGCTGAATAGTTAATATGAAGTCAAAAACATTAGGTGGCATGATGTCTGAGAGATCAGACTTGGGTACAATTTTGCATATGGGTCAGAAAGAGAGTTATCATAACCAGACTGGTTGGAACCATGAGAATTGAGACCAAGCAAGAGCAGCAGGAAGAGAAGAGCAGGCCAAAGGCAAGGCCAATGGGAGTTTGGCAGGCAGTAGGAGAAGCTCTGAAATAAAATCTTGCAAAGTGCTGTAGGGCTAGAGGGCCACTTTGACAGAGATGAACTTTATATTCAAAGTTCACATAATGTTTCTGACTTCTCCTCTGCTATAGCTTGTTAAAGACTTCGCAAATTCCTTGTTTATGCATCAGTCTTGGTGTTCTGATTTAAAAAAAAAAAAAAAAAAAAATGTTTACAGCAAATGATAATTTCCAGATGGAACACCTTTCATCAATTTCTAACTTTTCTGTATCCGAGTTGCATGTATGTGAGATTCTTATTTCAAGTCATTTCATAAACTAAAAGTTTCTGTTGATGGCATGCTTATTTTCATATTTGATTAGTAAGCATGTTAAGAACTCACTGAAGAGCATTCTTCTCCTCATGCTATCATTTGTCACTCAGTACTGTGAGATTAAAAGCAGCATGGCTGCAGCTCAACTATTATCTACAGGCACATAAAGGCCAGCAGTTTCAATTTTAAAACCTTTCACATTACTGTACATTTCAGTAACACATATTCATCCATGGCTACTCATCTTTTTATTCACTCTGGATGAAGGAGGAATAGAAAATCTTCTTTACTCTGCCTTTGATTAGTTCCCAGCAAGAGGGAATGCTTAAGTGTGTTGGGATTTGGAAGGATATTATGGGTTTTTTGGTTGGTTGCTTGTTTTTTTTCTTTGAAGTAGAGGGGGAGCAATAGCAGTTTGAGTGCCTGAGAAACTACCCACTAAGGGGAATAAGGTCATGGAAACAGTCTGAAGTGTCTATAGTATAAATACTTGTATTACCATGAAAATACATTTGTACCTCTTTTTCTGCCTCTTTAAATGTGGTGATATCTTCAATAAACCAAAACATTAAAATTGGATTGAGGGAACCTTAGGACAGAAGCCCCTTTAGGTTTCCCTTTAGGAAACTAATGCCACTGTTTAGCTCAGATTCTCTTTTCATGTTACGCAGTAAATCTCACATCATCCTACATAATAGCAGTGCAGGTATAGGTGATGGAATTTAAGGATATGGATTTACTGTCTGCCCAAAATCTTGGGCCTCTGTATTTGAGGGGGAGCATAAGGATGGTAATCCATTTGAGTTACCTTTTCCTATATGTCCACATGTCCTTACACTATCACAGCTCCCACTGAATGATGGTACCAGCTCTTTCCCAAGAGCAGATATACTGCTGCCTGCAGCATAATTACTGGTAAATTTTGACTGTACAAAGTGCTACAGCTGAGCTTTCCCTAGGAGTTTCATCACTCCTTGGGGAGGACCTCATCAGCCACAGAGCAAAGCTCAGTGAGGACATATGTCTGTGAAGGTGTTATGGGCATGTCCTCACCATTCAGTCTGGAGAAGAGGAGGCTCAGGGGAGACCTTATTGCTCTCTATAACTACCTGAAGGGAGGTTGTAGTGAGCTGGGGGTCGGCTTCTCCTCTCGTGTAACTTGTGATAGGACTAGAGGGAATGGCTTCAAGCTGTGCCAGGGGAGATTCAGGCTGGATGTTAGGAAATACTACTTCTCTGAAAGAGTGGTCAGGCACTGGAATGGGCTGCCCAGGGAGGTGGTGGAGTCACCAACTCTGGAGGTGTTCAAGGAATGTTTGGATGTTGTGTTGAGGGACATGGTTTAGTGAGAACTATTGGAGATGGGTGGATGGTTGGACTGGATGATCTTGTAGGTCTTTTCCAACCTTGGTGATTCTGTGTGTGATTCCCTCATCTTAGGTTTCAGGGAGTGGATAAGTGAGACTTAAGACTAAAAACCAGTGAACACCAGACCAGCAGTGAAGCTACTGCTGAGCAGGGAGTTATTTAGTGTGAGGTAGCTTTTTTCTCACCTCTGATGTCAGGTCGTGCAGACAGGATTTCTCAGCCTATGGAGAAAACAGCAGTGTACGTCACTTGTGCTGGATGGGTTGGGCTGAATCCATTTTTCATGAATTCATAGAGGGAAAGGAACAATTAATTAAAAAAAAAAAAAAAAAAAAAGGCAGATCATTTCCTAAGTCAATGACAAATATGTGTGCTTGGTTATTTTGACCAGGAAGTGTACCTGTTAAATTAGGCTGCACTAATTGAGCTTTTACAGTGCCTGCTATTTTTTCTTTTTTTTGGTCTTACATCAAGTTTTTCCAGTCAGAAGAAGTTCTGAGGTAGTGGTGGTAACTTTCAGGAGACAAATATTTTCAGTTTGGAAAGTAAGATCAAGGTTTTGCTACATCAAACTTGTAGATGAAATATGTTTGTTTGTTTTTAGTAGGATTCTCTGTTTGCTTTGAGACTACGGATTCTGCAATGAGTAGAAGCAGTTGTTAAGAATGTGTTGATTTGGGTTTGAACTCCAAGTTCTCATGGTATGGACTATTTTAATACACTGCATTGGGACTCGTGAAGGAGTTCACTACACTGGCAGTTGCATGGGTTTAAAGAGGAAATGCTGTATGGTTGCAAACTGAGTTTAAAAAACAGAGGCCCGCCTTGTTGCCTTGACTGGAGTGTTGCCCCCCTCCCTTGCCCCAGAACCTCTTTTCTCTACAG
Source organism: Pavo muticus (assembly GCA_016647715.1). NCBI lineage: Eukaryota > Metazoa > Chordata > Aves > Galliformes > Phasianidae > Pavo > Pavo muticus. Next base: position 357,622 of record JACDJE010000180.1, read on the forward strand.
TTTTTGTCCTTCACAGAATATTAGGAGAAAAGAATGCATCCTGTAAGGGGAAAAGGTGTTCAAAAGAAACTTTCAGGAAATGGTCAGGGGCTAAAATTTATGTGTCAAATTAAGGTATTAATGATGATTACGATGAAAAAATAATGCCTACTGATGTGGTCAGTATGCACAGAGGAAAGAGTGACTGAAGAGAGAGAGTTATCTGAGACTTTGCAAATCCTTTCAATCATCTAAACTACATTAATGTCTGTTCAGAGACTGCTGAGGTGCTGAGCCTGCTAGGGAGATCTCTGCAGAATACTGACATCTTCTGGAGCAATGCAGCTCTGAGATGGGATTGACTCTAGAGCCTGGACTTAATCATTTAAATAGAAGGAGAAGATATGAACTGATAAAATACTCATTTGTATTGGAATGTTGAAGGGGAGAAATCACTATACAGTTCAGCATAACCTTAGCTATATTCTCATGAGTAAAGAAGTACTTAGTGCAAAATACTAAAAAAAAAATAGGCTTTAATCCAATGCCTCTTCTTTAGAGAAAGAGGAATATCGGAAAGAGAAATCATCCTTTCCTTTGCCAGGGAAAAGCTCTCCCCATCATAGGGGCTTCTGTAATCTGAGAGTAAATCCTCTCACAGGTGATGCAGGGCACTGAATTTCCCCTAAAATGTCCTTTCAGGGATGCATAGTCTAACACGAGGGTGGGAGGGAAACGATCACTGGGTTGGAGTTCCTTGTTTTCTGTAACCACTAGGCTGACTGCTTGGAAATGATGGCACTGATTCTTGAATTGCCTTTAAATTGGAATGTAATGTCAGTGCATACAAAACAAACAACTGTCCATTCTTAGATTTTTAGCCTCCAAATTTGATTTTCTGTGTGGCTTTTGTATGGCTGTAGTAATCTTATTCACTGTGGGGAGGGAGCACAGAGCCCTCTATTGGGCAGGGAGAGAGTTCCCCTTCTTACTACCTGGGCTGCCTCTGACTTGATGAGAGGGGGAGAAAAAAATAACTGTGGCGCTTTATATAGATGATGCAACTCAATTTTCAAGCAGTTCAGAAGCTGATGTTAGTTCAGGGTAGGGGATGGCTATGGAGCCCATGCAGTCAAACAGCTGTGTGCTGCTTGCTCATGCTGTCCCCTGAGCTTTTCCTCCTTTTGCTAGATTCCTTTTTAGTCGCATAGTCTCTACTGTAGTATTCAGGCTAAAACTACACCAATCACTAATGTGTCAAACTGCATTCAAGCTTCCATTTGTATGAATCACAAGAGATTATGTAGCTCAATATCCTGTTTTAAAATTCTAATGGAATTGCTCTGAAGCTGCTGTGATATTTTTCTTTTTGTTAAAATGAAATGTGTAAACTTCTGAGAAGTTGAAAATGTAATACAACATCTCTCTTTGCAGGGCAAAATCTGGTGTTAGCATGTCTGTTCAGCAGTGATGCAAGTGCTTTTGTGAGCTTCTTTTCAGTCTAATACTGTGTAAAACCCCCACTACTGAGCCAAAATAAAATAAAGACAAAACACCCAACCACATCAGTAAAAATAATTAAGTGATGCTATAGGAAAGTGAGCTTTACATATGTTATTTTTCATCCTTTCTTTGTTCCATCCGAATTCTTGGCATTTGTGGCCACAGTAAGAATCTTCATGTGGTTTCATGGTGCAGGATTCAGAGAGCAGCTTGTGTGGCACAAACCAGGATTACTTGTGTTACTCGTTCTTGGAGACTTTGGTCAAGGAGCCCCTTCCAAAAAAACCACTGCACACACAGATATGGGCATGATGTTCTGAAGCAGTTAAATTCTAGAAAGAAGTAATGAAATTCGGGAGGGAGAGAAGGAAAAACATGGAACATTTATAGCTGCTTTTTTTTTGGGGGGGGAAGGAGGGGTACCTGTATTCTGAACACAAAAGCAGAGAATCTAAATGTTACCCACTATTATGTACCTTCAATTACTTGAAAAATGAAAGGCTGGCATTTAAACTTCTTGCAAGGCCTATTAGGGCAATCCCCTTAAAATAGATTAACCTCTATGGTTTCCTTGGGGTTACTCAAAAAACACTAGCAAGCTGTGGAGCTGAGCTTTGGTGACACAATGCTGCTGCACTGAGGGGGCTTGAAGACCCGTCTGCCTTCTCAACTGGCCTTTGGCGGTGCTGACGCTTGGAATATTGTACTTGCAAATATAGTGGATGCATAATGTGATTGTCTTCTCAACTTGTACCAAACAATAAACTCACATTATTCTAGCCAGATTTTTCATATACTAAGTGAGAGTATAATGTAAGACCAAGTCATAATAGTGCTGTTATGAAAGCATATACTTTTAATCTTAGAGGAGTGTGGGCCTTTTTTGAGATGTCACTAAAATTCTGCTTCTGTGTAATGGCAATGTTTAACTATGCAATGAGAACGGCAAGCAAAGATTAAGAACAGTGAACGTTTATAATACTGATGTCCTCAGCATAGCTATGGATGGGTAATAAACATCAGATCTTATTTCTCAAAAATTGGATTTCTCATCTGCGATAATACTGTAAATAATGGATTGTTATCCTACATGACTTCAGCATGTATTGTAACTTTTTCATTAAGCTTGATAAAATGCATTTGTGTGCTGTTATTTGATAGCATCTAGTGGGCTGCAGTGAGATAAAAAAAAAAAACAAAAAACAAAAAACAATAGAATTCCACATTCAGGCAGGGGTGTCAGAGGAGCTTTAATAACTAGATCCAACACCAGAGAGTCCAATTCACCTTGAAAGGATGTCAGAGCAACCTATGAAATCTGTGTACTGCAGCTGAACTTCTCTTTGCGTAAAGAGTGGGAAATCTTCCAATTGTCTGTAAAGAAAGCCATCAAATTTTTAAAATTATATTATACATTTACAGAGCTTTCTTCAAAGCATCATTTTGTATTGGTATCATTCACCTGGAAAAGCTTTTGCTATCATTCAATCTTTCCCAAGCACAAGGTCCTGATCGAAATCCTGCAAAGCAGATATCCCACTGACCAGATCAAACAGCCATCAGTAACTTCTTCCTAGTGCATTCAGTCACTTCAATTACACTTTTCAGAGGCATGTGTTCAATAAATATAGTACTTCCACAAATAGTTCAGCATTTTGATCAGGTTGCAGATCCGAATAATTAGAATGCTAGCTCTGAAACAGTAACATTTAAACATTTCATTTTTGAAGGATGACAGTGTGTAAGTGCCCTCCCTGAAGATTCTTTTTTCCTCCGTGATTAATTTACTTGCATTGCTTTAATCTCTTGCCATGTGCAGCAAAAAGACAAATTGTGTTTATGTTACCCGAGTCCCTCCCTTCATTTCCAAAACAACTGCTTTTATGCACTTCAGGCAGCTTGAATCAGGCCTAATTACAAAGTCCAACATCTGCTTTCAATCTATGGGCTAGCACACAAGGTTGCTCTTGTATTGGGCTTACACCATGGTTTCACTTGTTTGTTTATGTTTTGCTTTAAAAATGTATGCGTATAAACATCCACAAGGACAACACTGTCCTAACATCTGACATCCATCATACAACAGCTAGGAAGGAAATCCACTTCCATTCTTTGTCTGTTCAGGACACTTGAGCTCTGTCAGGACAGGCACAGAGCTCCAACCTTAACCAAACTTGCTGAACCCATGTCAGGGCTCATGAATGTTGTTCTCTTTGCTTTGTTTTGCATCAGCTGTGTTTGCCTAGCAAGGAGGAACCCAACTGCTTAAACACATGAATAAAACCTTCCCTCTCCAACTTTGGAGTGGTTTCCTCTCTGCTGCAAAAAAGTTATACTGAATTAAATATGTCCATTATATAATCTCCATAGAGAGGAATGGTTACATTTCTTATGCCATGCATTGGTCTTGCTTCTTGAATTGGACATGCATTCTTGACATTTCTGTCTGTTCATGCAAAAAGAAAGACAAAAGGCTTCATGGTAAGACCAAAGAACATCCTTCACTGAAAAGGGTAACTAAGAATCTTGAGGAAAGAGAAGGAAAAAACTGTTTTCATTTTATGGAAGTGCCTACCATAAGATCAGGAGTAAGAACACCAAAGCAAGCAAATCTCACAAGGGGTAGAAGGTGTAGATGTTTATTGTTCTTGCCCTCCAGCTGGTAATATTTTAGTTCTGCTGAGCACTGCTCAGTCCTGAAGGTCTGCTTGCTGCAGGGCAGCACTGAACCTAGCACTGGCTCTGCTACTGATGGCCAAGCGTGCACCAAGATTACTCCTGAAGCCATGCAGTTCTTCAGGAATTCAACGGAGATGAGGGCTGGAACTTGAGGAGGCAGGAGCTTCACTTTCAAATTCAGAACTCTTACAACTCAAGGGATAGGAACGATGAATCTATGCAGAGATGTAAGATAGGACTTCCTAGTGGTATATTATACACATTTGGTCACTTATCAGTAAGGTAGCCTTCTTAAGCATGCGCTGAATCTTTTTATTCTGTACTATTATTTCTTTATTCTTCTTTCATAAGCATAGGGAATATATGGATGAATGAAAGCATGTATTATACATATAGATTTAAGGGCAGGATTACTTTGTATCTTACAATAGCTCATAAAACTATTTTTTGGCTATGGTGCTTGACAATGAGGATAAAAAATTCTTTACGAAGTCATAGAAAATATTAATAAACAACTGTTCTCACAGACATTTGGATTTGTTCAGCTATCATGGAATAATTCATGAAACTATGGAAAACTTTCTCACATTTTTTGTATCAAAGTTGCAAGAGATAAATGGCAAAATTAGCCTTAAAGAGATAAACAGTTATTCAGCAGATCATTCTTACAAGCAACATCACGTGGATCACTTATTAATCAGCTATGTATAAATGAAACGCTAAAATGTATTTCTTAAACTAAGATCATATGATTGGCCCTGTGTGGTAGAAGATGGTAGGCAGGGGTGGGAGTCCAGGGGAAAGAGATTTGGGTATTTTTGAAAAACAAACAAGAACCAACAAAATCTCCAGTTTTACATCTGGTCCAGGTCAGGATGCAGAGCTAATTTGTTTTTAATATAAAAATATTTTTACAGCAGATTCTTCCCACCTAATTTTTCAGGCTAGAGTTTGCCGAATAGTTCATATGTCTCCCTCTATGACAATGGAGTAAGAACTGCCCAGGGTGAGATCTCAGTCGCAAAATGCTGCAAGATTTCTGGATGCTGATGCTACTTGAAGGAATGATAGGACTAACAAAATATATGCATATTGCATATGGGCACAATATCAAAATGAAAATGACACTATTCATTTCAGATGTTTCAATCTTTTCATCTCTTCATTGTTGAAGCTGTGCAGACTTGCAGGGCATTCAAATGCAAGGTTTGTTCTTGTCTCCTCGATACATTTGTGAGCAAGAGTTACTAGTGTTCCTTAAGCCTCTTGAGCCACTTGTTTTCATGCATGCAGTTACTGCCATTATTAACATTGCAGAATATATCTGCAAAATATATATAGGCCTACTATAGCTGTTTTGCATGGGGGGTATCCTTCTTTATGTAAAAAGACTGTGTAAAATTGAGAGGGCTCTTTTTCTCCATTAAAATTACACTCTGCCTTAACATCACATTCCTCATCTCCTCAGTGACTTAATAAGAACTTAAATTAAACAAGAAAAGTGTTCTAACAAAGAAGTGAGGAAATCTAGAGTTAAAGCTGCTACTCTACTCTTAATTCACCCGGTGGTGCATAGGTACTCTATTAAGAAAGCCACAGAACAGCAGGTGAGCTTTTATCTTGTGTTTCTGCAATGTATATACCATATGTGCTACACAGTTCACTGCATATGCTATGTATGATCACCCACTGCTTCAGACCCCTGCTGTACCAAGGTACAACCAGGTGATGTAAGAGGATGGGTAATGACTGCCTGATTAATATGTTCTCATTTCACTTGATGATCTCTAAGCTTGCAGCACATTCTTTTAATGGGATGGGACCTAAAACCATCTCTACTATTTAGACCACATTAAACGTGTACAAGGCTGTTTGAGTCTGACCCTCCAGCCCAGGCTCCCCATCAGCCTGAACCCTTCAAGAGCAGCTGGCTGAGAGCTTTTCCCTCCTGCTGCCCCACCCCAAGGCTGTTAAATGCCATGAGACATGCAAGCAAAAGCTGCCTCCCTGCCGCGTCCAGTGGACCAGCAAAGCTATTAAGCATCCATGGCGCTCTGTGCTGCTAATTTCTAAGTCTCTTTGACTCTGTCTTCTGAACAAGCAAAGAAAAGGAGAGCAGAGAGTGAAGTCCGAGCAATTCTTCTGACTGTGCACACTGGGAGCTGGCTGTGAAATCTGTGCAGACATACTATAAACTGCAGTTACCCTCATTTTGAAAATGCATTGATCAAAAGGACCCTGTCAGTATCTGATTAAGGGCCATGTAAGAGTACTGAAGACATTTCCTTCTGGTTAACAGCTCTGATTACAGGGGGCTCCTGGAGTGAATTTCCCTGCAAGCAGACAGGCTTGTCTCCGGGCTCCACCTGACGCTATAGGGTTTCCCAATGGCAAGGCTTCCTGTTGTTGAAGGCTACTATTCATTCACAGCTTGTAAATCAGTAGCTTGTAAATCAATGGATGAAAAAACTACTGTTAGAGAAATGTTCCTCAGCAAATTCCTCTCCCTCCCCCAGATGTTTGTTTTCCCAGAGCGTAGAGTCCATGATCATGGAAAAATATTTAAAAATTCAACATGTGTAACTAATTATAGAACTGGAAATGAAGGACCATACTTTCTTCTTTATCTGGGAAGCTTGCTGTAACTACTTTAATGGAACTTTTTCTTTGGTTAGGCATGGGTTTGTTTTTCACGGGAGCCAAATTAAAATTTTCAGTGCTAAAAAGCAATTGACGTGCATATCTCAAAACCAGAAGGACCGAATGCTTTAATTTAAGCAAGAAGAACCAGAGAGATTTGCATTTACTTAATACTGATTTTCTAGCATAAATGATTGAAGTGGTGCTAAGAAGCCCTGCCCTGATGAATGCATCCAGGTGATGATCAGCAGCTGCTACTACTGCAAAGAGACCAATACATCCAGTGAAAATTTCTCGAAGGGGCTGGAGAGCACCAGGAAGCTATGATAATTAGAGTACAACATTTGGTATCCAAACCTCAAGAAATGCACACATTGAGAAATATAACAAGCTCAAACTGAATTACTGACAGACGTGCTGCTTATCTTGCCTAACACCAAAAAATGTGCTATGCATGTAATTTTTATTATTAACTCTTCTTTTTTGTGTAAGAAATCAGGCAAACTGGATACCATCCTGTGTGGTTCATGACGGGCTTGCAGAAATCAACTTGAAATAAGTTTTAAGTAGTCTTGGTAGTTCAGACCACTGACTTGAACACAAATGATGGCGGCGCATGTGGGCACCAATGAAAGTGAGCTCTCAGCTGATTTAACATGTACTGGGAGATTCTTTTGGTACTAAGCCTTGTTGTTTGCTCCAGAGCAAGTGAGTGACTGGAGAGAGGCCTTCAGGGAGGAGTCTGAGATAATACTGCAGCCAAAGCTCTGAAAGAGTTAGTGTAATTTTGTGAGGGGAATGAATAGATACAGAAGGCACAGAGAACTGATGGATAAGCTGAGGGAAGAGTTGAATGAGCAGAATAAGAATGCTGAAGTTTTGCATAAGCAAGAGAGAAAGGAGAAATGTTTGGAACTTCTTCTTTCTCTTAAAAGCTAAAATGCATGTCTGTTGCTAACTGCTGCTAAAGGAGGAGAGCATCATCAGGCCAGGGAGGGGAAAATCTACCATTTCTTCTTTTCCTATGCCCCTCTTGTAGAGGTGCTTATTTTTTAATTATATGCATAATTTTTAAGTGTATACATCTAAAAAAAAAAAAAAAATCCATGGAAAGTAGGTTATTTCTTGAAAATAATCTCACTTACTTGAAATTGCTTTCTCTGCCAGAGATCCACACTTCCAGTATCTCATCCATACTCAGCTATATGAGAGTTCACAGAGTTGCAAAATGGTGGCTTAGGACTTAGTTCAATAGACATCCTTGAACACTTGGTGTTAAGAAGAAATGGTGGTCTGATTATAAAACAGAATTGGCATAATTAAGTATAATGCTCCTGGCGCAACTTCACTGGCAGTTGACACTGCCTGTGCAGTGAATGAGAGTGCTGTACCTCCCTGCTCTTCTGGCAAGAAGGATATTGTTTTCACATTTTGTGGTAAGCAGAAAGAAAAACAATGCCATTAATCATGTCAGCTAGCTTCTTGTTACCTCAAAAGAAGAGGAGATGTTTGTTTTTTTCAAATGGTAGTAGGTACCTGTAGGTATGTTTGCGTTATCCAGAGAAAGCTTTTTATGATGCTGCCATCAAAGAAACAAATCACAAAGGAAAGGGCAGGAGTAGACTAACTATGGAGAGAATAAAATAGTCTATTTTTTTGTTCTTTTGACTATAATTATGAAACCATTAATTTTGAACTTAAAAATGCTTTCTGTATCATTAGTCTTGGTTACTGAGTTACTCACATTGTGGACTTTTCCTCTTTCTTGTTCCCATGAGAAAAAATTCTGCAAATGTACTTTAAAGATATTCTGAGATATGTGAAAACATGTTCCTTAAAATATTCAGGCAGCTTTCAATGGATACGGGAGTAGGAAGAAAGCCTCTGTTTTGGAAAGACTAATGCGCTTAATTTTACAGTTCTTTGTAGTGTTGTCTCCAAAAACACTATCTATCCACATGTATAACATATATAGTGAATGCATAAATCTTTGGATTGATGCTTCTAATAAAAACAAGTCCAAATCTTTCTCTTAAGTGAAAGCAAAATTGAACTTGGCATAAAATAGTTGGATGATGTTTCTCTCTTCTCTTCTCTGTAAGTTCTAATTTTCATGCTCCTCTCCATTTCTTGGTTGTAATGGAGAGTAAATATAAACAAGCTGAACCACTGTGATGAGGGGGTGCATCTGTATTATTTCCATCAGTAAAGATTAAAATTTGGTGACCTCATCTAGTTCTGCATCCTAAAAAATCTCAAGCTCCTGGGTGTTCAGATAAACCTCTCAGACTTGGAGCTTTTCCAATAACTGCAAATTGAGAGAGATTACTTGTTCTCTAGGCTTCTCCCGTTAGCATCTCAAAACTTCTGAGAGCAATTATTTTTGTATTTTGGAGTAAAATTTCTTAAATTAGATATTTAAAGATACTTCGCTTTGATCTAAATGTGTTAACAACAAGGCCTGTGGAAAACTACTCAAGCCCTATCACACTAGATCCTTTAAAATCTGGTCATCCAACTGCGAACGTTGACCTGGGGCCACGAGCTGCCCTCACTCCCATTCTTCTGTGTCCTGGTGAAATCCAGTGCACTTTATTCAACTTGGGAATACTATGACCTTTTGCCTTCTGAAACTTCTCTTATTACTTTTTAAAATTGCACCTCTGGACATAAATTCATGTAGAAGTAATTTATTTCTAAGCCATTTTAATAGGCTTAGGTACTAATTAGTTTTGATTTCTTGATTACTGTCTTCAATCTTTTTGTGGTTGGTCACTTGACCCTAATGACTCAATCTTTCTAATTCGATTAGGAAGCTATGGGCACTGGTAAGACTAGTTGCTTGGGTATGAACGGTTTCTGGAAGAACCTTTTAACATAAATGTCAAAAGAATAGTTCCTTAGATCTATCATTTTTCTCTTATTTGTACTTACTGCTTTCCTCATTTAGTAACCAAGGACTTTTAGGAGATGTGATGTGTACCCAATCCTTTTTGATATTGTACTAGACAAACTTCAAGCTGAGTCTGGGCAAAACTGGTACTGTATCACTAAAGGAAGACCTGTATGCAATTACTGTATCCATTCTCATGATGAAACTGTTTTCCATAGAAAGAATCCTTAATATCTGTAAGTGACTCTAGTATGTCCATTTTCTTATGAGAGTCATGTTACAAACTTCATTCTACAATATGTCACTGGATAGGAATTTGGCATTTAATTTTCTCTTGGTTCCTGCTGCATCTATTACTTGTATAAATTAAAGTTTTATGGAAATACATTACATAAAATATTTATGCATCAAATGGTTTGTTTTCTGTTTATTTTTTCAGTTCTTCTATTTGTGAGAGTGCGACAAAGCCAAAAACACACAAAAAAAGCCAAAACCAAGCAATAAAAACCAAACAACTCTATTACTTCCTTCTGGTAAACTGGTATAAGAGGATATGATCTGTAGTCATAGAATCATAGAATGGTTTGGGTTGGAAGGGACCCCAAGGATCATCAAGATCCAACCCCCCTGCCACAGGCAGGGCTGCCAATCTCCAGATCTGGTACTAGACCAGCTTGCCCAGGGCCCCATCCAACCCGGTCTAGAACACCTCCAGGGCAGAGGATAATATCAACAGAAAACAGATTGCGAAACCTTATTCTACTTTCTTTTACTTCTGGGGTATTAATATGCAAAAGTTAGGAGGTATTTGGCCAAAAAAAATCTTGTATTGACCTTGTAGAAATTTGATGAACTTAATGTAGTATGAATTCTGTATCAACAGAAAGTTGCTGATTTTTATAGGCATAATGAATGCTATAGATTCAAAGCCTTTCAGAAACTGCACATTGTTCTTATAATGCCTCTGGAATGTGGCTGCTTACAATCTCAGTGATCATTTAATTAGTCATTTTGCAGTGTTAAATGATTGTGGATTTTTCAGGGGGAAATACTGGCTTCATTTTTGCCTAAAAGCTGTGTTTAAAATGTTATTGAAGAACTGGAAAAGCTGCAGCTAGAGAAGACTTTTTTGTGCTTCTAGCTGGTGTGGGTGCAATCTTCGAAAGTGACATTGAAGAATTATTCAGTGCTACGACTATATTTGTTAGCATCTCCCAGTTTTAGAAGGAGAGAAACAGATATGCCCATTAGCTGGCTAGTGATCTTCATTGTGTTCTAGTGTTCTAGCCAGGATGAAAAATTGATTATAACTGAATTAGTATTATAAGCCACTGGGAGGTATAAAATCTGTCAGTTCTTTTGCAAAGCAGGCAAAGAGTTTTAATATGCATATTTTTCCTGTCTGGAGCTAAATCAGAAATGGTGATAAGAATATGAAGAGAGAAAATTGACATATTTTCATAGAATCAAGCTCACGTGATTGAGATTCTGGCATGAGATTTTAGTTTTGATTATAAGCAGCACCCAGTAAAACAGATCTTTGGATGCTGTATGAAGCTTTAGGAAAAACCATCATAGAGAAATTTTTATTCAACATATGTTGTCATAGACCAGTTATCTCCAAGAATTTCTGCTGCTTGCTGAGTGCTTGTGGTATAGGGACACTTTCACACATCTTAAATGTGTGGAAATATCACTGCATGTTATGTAAGGGCACTATAATTGCCTTCATGAATTCTTATCAGCAATAAGTTTTCCTTTTCTATGATAGTATCCCTAGAAAAAGGAAAATATCATTAAACTGAAAGGAGCTTTTTCTACATGGCTTCTTCATACTCTTTTTGGTGCATAACATTAATTTCCATGGTTGCTTGAGCAACAGCCTTCTGGAAGCATCATGCAGGGTTCTCCCATCCCTGGAGTCTACAAGTCACTGCAGAGAAATAAATGTTCTTCAGGCGCACCCCTTTCTCGCCACTCTTTCCTGTCTCCAAGGGTTTCATGGCCTTCTTTTTCCTGACGCCTTCCCCAATATCCCCACGTGAGCTACATAACATTTTTTTCCTCTCCTTTCTCCTTTTTTTTTTTTTTTTATTTGAGGGGATGTAAGTCTTATTCAACATATTTCTGTTGATAGAACTCAATTAGGTTCTCACAGGGGGAAAAAAAAAAGCCCTTGTATAGCTGTTTCAGCTGAAACATACCAGCCTCCTATTCCAAACTGCTGTGCTTTTTATTTATTTATTTTTGCAAATTTTAATGTCATTTTTCTGTAGGAGGATTACAAGAAATTTATGGGGACATAGCAGCTCTGCCTCTTAGGTTTAAAGTAAAGATTCAAAGTATGTTCTATCTATCACTCTGTTTCCCATAGCTTTTATTTATTTTGCATTTTTTTAATTAGTTGAAGGCATAATGAAGAGGCCACTTCCATGGTTTTTTGCACTTTCTCTATGTGTACATGTTACCCATTCCATATCGCTAAACTTAAAAGATAACATTAGTGCTGTTTCTGAAGGCATAGATGGCAGTGCTTTCTGTTGTGGTTTGTTTGTTTGACTTGTAGGTGAAACAACGGGGAACCCACAGATGGCATCTAATATTTAGGCAGGAAGGAGTCAGCATCAATGTCACAGAGGAAAGCGTTAAAAATAGAAAACGTGCCTGTGGAAGGGCTAATTAATTTACAGTGAAAATGCTCAGCAACACAGCCGGTGCCAAATTCTCACAGGAATGTTTTAAACTGACATTTTCTCAGTCTTCGGAATAGATTCCATTCTGCTTCAGCACAAGAAGCATTCTTCTTTGGTAAAGAAGCCATGGGAGTTCTGGTAGTGTGTAGCAAACTTCTCTGGATGCCAGTACTGCCAACTTAAACTCTGCCTTGGTTGTGCAGCGTGTGCCAGTATGGAGAAAATGTGATCAGCTATCTCACTGCTTTTAGCTGCATAAAGCTTTCCCTCTTACTTCTTTGGGAAGCTCAGGGATGCAGTCATATCCATGATGATGAAAAGCCATTTACAGCTGTGCAGCATGCTGGAATTTATCCCTTCTTGAGGTGGATCCGCAATTGAGTTACCCAGCAGCTGCAGATAGGCCTCTTCACTTGTTTATTCCCTTGGCACATACTGACATCAGGATTTAACATCTATGGTTAAAGGACACTTCACCTTACCCCCTGTGTCTGGCTCTCTCCTTGGAGCTCTGGGTGAAAACACAGCGTGTGTGCTCCATGAGCTCTGCCTTTCATTTGAGATCTGTGGCAGAATTTGGCCCTGGTTTGATAAGATGCAGGCGTGCATTCAATCTGCTGTTACTGAAGCCTAGTCACCTATAAATATCTTTGCTGACATTTCAGACTATTTTTTTTGTCTCTGTGCTATCTGGGACAGAAGCAGATACGGGGGAAAGCCGGCTGCACTGCAGTACCACACAATGTGTTGTGTGCTTGTGGTGCTACCCGTTCACTCACTTGGTCCCTATGCTGTTTGTAGCAGGCTGCTGGCACACTGGAGGTAATGGGGAGCAGAGTTTTGGGGATACTAGCTCCAAGTACTGAACTGTTCCTACAGAAATAGGTGATGTATTCCACAGCGAAAAAGGCCAAAATCTCCTTTTCCACACTTCTCTTCCTTGTTCTGCACTGCTGAACAGGGACAGATATTGCTTTTCTGAGGTCTTTTGCATACTTCCTGTATATAATTTTTTCATATTTAAGATGAACAGGCACCTTTTTTTCTCTCATTTGTGAGAAAAATTCATTTCTATGTAATTAAATCTTTTTAATGATCTTGAGTTGACTTTAAATATCCAGCTTTAATACCCAGGGCTTGAGGTCACTTTCTGCAGCAAAATGCTCTCAACATTTGTTCAAGGTACAGACTACACAAGCGTGGAATAACTAGAAGAAACTTTGAGGACAACAATGTTCCTCCCGCTTGGACTGAACTTACTTAATGTTTTGTTCTTGCAGTTTTGCAAAATCCAGAACAACTCTGTGAAATACGTACATAATGAGGCTAGAATATTTTGAAATAAAATATTCTCTATTTCAACTTTCAGAATTTTTTTAAAGTTCCATTCACACTCTCATCTGACCTCTTCAGCCACTCCAGCGAGCATAGTAAATGCCCTACCAGATATGTTGAGAGTCCTCCTCTCTCCCTTCAGAGTGTTCGACAAAGTCACTGTCTGTTGGACTTATCTCTGGAAATAGCATTCAGGCCTCCTGATGCAATGTTCTCATTCAGACATTCAGCAGCTCTCGTGGCTTATGGCCTCAGTGAAATTTTCCCCCTTTCCCTCTCCTTTGGCCTCTCCCCCCTCCGCCTCCAGTCTGAGGCCATATGGAGTCCTTCACTCTGAGCACCAACCTTTGATGAATATGCCCTTTATTGCTGTTCACTCCCAGAGTCTGCGAGAAGCAAGACTGACTTTGCAACTGGTTTATTTCATATCATAAAATCATCCTGGGTAAGTAAGGATCACAGAAGTTCTGCATCTGAAAGTTGTTTTTTACCGAATGAGCAAGTTCACCAAAGTTAATCATTTCATAGAGCACAAACCGTCCCTTGTTAATGAGAACCATGTGTGCATCATATAGCCCAAGTCTTGACAAAAGCACTTTTCTACAAATACAGAACATCTTCAGATTAAACCTGCCAGCGTGCTCCTGAAAGTTGGGATGGGATGGGGCTGGATCCCCTGCTGCTGTGGCTGTCCAGCTGCTGTCTGCCTATGCAATGGCAACTTGCAGTAGAGGCAGCCAGTCCTTGTGGGATGTGAATCCCTTGAGCACTGGGGAAAGTCTGGCAAGTCTCTCCTTTGCTTTAAACCTAGCCATTCTGTGAAGGGTCGGAGAAACTGGAGGTGAAGGAAGGAAATAGGTTTGTGGAGATCAATGTCAACATTTGGTGCTGGAGGAAAGGAGCAGGTGGCAGGTTGGCTTGCATTGCTCCAATCCCCTTGTGCAGAGGGATTAGACTGTATAAGGCTTCAACAGATCACTGGAACTAAAATCTCCAGAACTTGCTTTCTCAAAGTGCATCACATGAAACTTATCTTTTTTGGCTAAGACGCGGCAACCAGAGGCCAGGAAAGATGCTGTTGGGGAAACTGCCGAAGAAATGTTGTATACATAATCTAAATTTGAGTCCATACTAATGCTGATGTCATCACTTACAGTGTCACTTAGCTCTATTTCCAGTGCGGGGCATAAAGCAGAAACAAACTTGCTGTCAGGCTGAAATGATTGTTTGAGAGAGGTCAAGAATTTATCTGTGTTTCATGGGAACTGGCTAGGGGAAGAACAAAATCTGCTTGGGCCTGGAGCATGGAGGAGGAAATCACAACTGCCAGCAGACCATATGCTGTGGCTGGCAGGTAAATGCACAGGATTTTTGTGTATTTATAACAGAGATTAATTATGCCTGTGTTGTTATTTTCAATGGCATTGCAACAAGCACACAGTTATACAACACATTCTTCATTTGCACATTTCGGTGATTATGTGGAATGCTCCAGCTTTGTATCTTGAGCTAATTATCCTCTGGCAGCTAAGCACAGCTCAGATGTTTATCTTCATGCATAAGGAAAGATGTAGCCCCATTTTCTGTCACTTCTGATAATTAGACACAATGCCAAACAGGTCCCTGAGAACTGATCTGGTTTCCTTGGTGCCCTGTGGAATGACTACTGAAGTTCATTTGCTCAGACATCAGAGGCTAAAATAACCACGTGGGTGAAAATGAAGAGTTGGATCCTCAGGTGTATTATAGAAGCAGATGCGCTGAGGATTTTTAAGGTGTTTTTCTGCTCTTATGGTAATTGAGAATCCATTAGACGCTGCCTAAGTTTTACTCATTGTTTCATTTCTTTGCACTGGCACCATAATGGCTCTTCCCATCAGAGCAGAATTACCATCATGTTTGCTCAGCTAGCGGGCTCCATGATGCTATAAGGGGTGGGGGGTGTAGTGCTGGGTTTCTATGGACTATTTTCACTCTACAGTCACTTCTGTTGCTAACAAGCTGCAAGCTGGGCAGGGTGCAGGTGGTGTTGGAGTCTCTGCTCAACCTTGACACCTTCTTGATTCCTCCCAGCTTCCTCCTTTCTCCCTGCCTTCTGCCATCCATCTGAAGGGAAGCAGCCTGTCAGCTTCAGGATCCTAACCAGGATCTGCTCTACTGCTGCATCACAACTCTTATTTGTGACTACATTTGGTGCCTCTGTAGCTTTATTTTTATTTATTTTAGGTCAATAAATGAGCCATATTGTTCTTCCCTGCCACATGCCTTCTCCAGGGACAACTGCAATTCAGCAGCTCCACGAGCTTCACCTGGAAGCCATTCTGCCTCCGCTCCCCCCCACCCTCTCCACAGGGAGTAATTGCCTAATAGTTTACACGTGTATTTCAATTATCTCTTCCCAGCCTTCAAGCTGCGTTACCTACCATGCATTTATCATTATGCAATAGCAGATTTGGGTACAACATCGAGACTAGATTAAAGTCCTGCTTGATTGATTTCTTATAAAGATTAAGGTTGCTGACATTTTCCACCCTAACTCAAATAGCGCACACTGGCTTTGATTATTCCCTGTTCCACTCCAGTCTAAACTTGAAGTCGGTGGGCTTATGCAGTTGCAAGGAGAAAATCAGATGTGCTGGCCAGGCCTTTTGATGTCAGCAGCTGCCTGCTCCTATTTGCATGTATTGCTGCAGAAGGAAAACAGGAGTTCTCTTTGTAGCTGATCACTCCAATTCAATAATTAATCTAAGAGTGTACAATCTATGTCATAGCTGGAATTATTGTGCCAGCTTTCATAACTCTGCCTTCATTTGTATCTCCCTAGTAACTGGCTCCGACAAGCAAAACAGCCAGTGGGTTTGCCTAACTTAAATATTAGGACGGAAATCACATTTAACATTGGATACTAGAAATATTTTCTTGGGGGAGAAGTATAGAAGGGGAGGCTACACAGAAGCTTTGAACCACTGATGGTCACAATGACACCAGTGTTTTTACCTTAGTACACAAAACCCTTCCAAGCTCATTCTAGCTTCTGTTTTAATGGCAAGCAAGCATAGCATGTCTTACTGAGTAATTTGGTCAACCCCCTTGGCAGCACTGTGCCATGATCTTTCCTCCAGCACCACCCAGCAGTGCAGCAGGCTGCACGAGGGCATGGGATACAGACACTCGAGCTGCTGCTGTGTGTGTCTGTGGGCTGTTCTGTTGCCTCTGTAACACAAGCTTGTTTTATCTGTAAGTGATGAGGGGAAGAGCCTGTAGGCATTGATGTTTGCTTGCGCAGGAGCCTTTATGTGAGGCGTAATTACTAAATTAGGTGTTTAATTCTCTCTAACTGTGATAGCTAATAGAACTAATGGAGCTATTCAACCTCAGCAAACCTCTGCTTGTCCTAATTGCTACTAGTACTTCAGCAGTGTCCTTCCATTGCTATTTTTCTTTCTTTTTCCAGCTAAAGCTGATAAAGAGTTTCACATTCCTTTTCTTTTCTGGAACACATGATTCTAATGAACTGAAGGTGTTGAGGATTCAAGGCACTGAGCAGCTCAGGCTCCTGGTGTAAGCTCTAGGGTGGCAGTGCTCCATGTCTCAGGGATTTGCACAGCTAGGTGACCTTTAAGAGGAATCCTGTGAAGGATGTTGTCTATATGTTGTGCCATTCTATGAATGGATGGCTGCATAGACCCCAAGGTCCCTATTTACCCACTAGACTCATTTTATACAGTGGTGATTTACTCTCAAATGCTACCCCAAGGATCCCCACGTACTTCTCTGTTGGGTTGCAGTCTGTCTTAAATTTTATCCCTGCAGGAGCTGTGAGGCTGAATCCTGTTAGTGCCCCCACGAGTCTGTGGGTTCTGGTTATACACCTACATTACCATATTCAGTGTAATAGTTATTTTTCATTATCGCTTTGCAATTTTCTTGCCCTCTTCCCAACAAGAGAAAAATCAGGTCTTCATAAATTGTGAATAAGCTCCTGTCACTTGTGATCCATGGGCTTGTAGAAAACCATTAATTGTGATTCTTCCTCATTAAGTCTAACTATGGAGATCATGCAGAGACCAGTGTTGCATTAAGATTTTTTTGTTGAGAGACAGCAGTAAGCCATGACCTTATAAAACATAGCAGCCAGTATTTTTATTAGTTTGCAAGATATGCATTATATCTGCCAGTTCTGTTATGTTCATGAATGGTGCAAGACTCTTAGAAACTTGGTACTTGACATTTAAGATTGATGCAGTAGCAATTAATTTAAAAACATAACCTAGTACAAGATTCCTAGCTAACCTAGTTATTGAATTAGCACAGTATTTTGAATTGCTTACATTTTGTGTGTGAGAAACAATTCATAAGAAAGTCATCGATGTTAATGCTGTTTTAACCTTTGCTGGTTTGCTTAAGGATATAACATTTGATGAGATGTTTGCAGCTCCAGAAAAAGCTGCTCATTTCAACCAAGAAAATTGACCTGGCTATTGGTATCATCATGGGGAAACGTGCTTAGCATACAGGTTGCTAACAACCTAGACATTTTGGTCATCATTCTCATTTGGAGAAAGCTGCCATGTGGTAGAAAAAATATCACTGGTATTGGGGTCGTGGTAAAGGATGCAGCTGGCATTTTGTATCAGCTGTTCGTTCAGAAGAAAGTTATTCTACTGCTTGTAGACTCTCTTCAGAAGTACAAGGACTAAACTAAACTGACTTGGCATAGCTTGGGTATGCTAATGCAGCTTAATTCTGGGCTTATCTTAAGCACTTTTTACCAATTTCTATGCTATTCTACACACATCTAGCCATGTATGTTCAACAAAGGGAAGTTCTTGATGTTAAGGTACCAAACAGTAAAGAAATTGTATACCTTGAATACTCTTGTTTACTCTGTGAGAGGAAAAAAAGCTTAGGCACATCAGTGGTGAGAAGTGTTTTTTTTTTTTTTTAATGCCTATTAGACCGAAGATGGACTTCTAAAGATGAATACTCTTCTGGCTTTGAAAAGTACCTCTCTCAGTGGCCCATGGAAAGTCAGCTCTGTGCACTCGCAGTGCATCTTGCAGCTGCAAGTTCTGTCCATGAAAACTATTGTAGTTCTTTCCTTCTATTTCTGCTGCTTGTTTTTAAGGATCTTCCCTGGAAATGTATGCAGCCTTTGGAAGGAGTTGGGGTAACACTCACCAAAATGACCTCAGCAGATGCTCTCTGAGCTGGCTATATGACTGGAACCAGAGGAAGAATAGAAAGGTTTTCAAACATTTATTTTGGCTGCATTTGCTTTGTAGGATCCTTATCAAGAATGAAGACTAATAGAAACAGTGTCGTTCCCTTATCAGCCTTTAAGATGAGGTTTTCAGGTTTGGTTGTTTGAACTACTCATAGAAAAATCTGAGTTCTGCTGCAAAGAGCACTAACTGCCATGGCAATTGCATTGCATGTGCTAGTCAGAATACAGCAACTGCTTAAAAACTCAGTAAAGGTTAATAAAGCATATGTTAAGCCACCAGGCAGAACGAACAAACAAAAACTGATACTCAAATAGCTGATACACAGGGGAAACTGTTAATTGCATCTCCAGGGTAAACAGAATGGTCTTTGGACACAGGCAAAATTAGGTAGTTGCCTCAGGCAACAAAATCACAACCCTAAGTCAGACAAAAAAAGACCTTCTCAACAGCTATATCCCTGGTCTCACCAGTGAAAGAGTTGTACTCTTGGGCATCATCTCTTCCAGCAGCTTAGGGCTGCACCACTCAAGGCACTTTCCCAGCCCTGGACCTATGGGCCCTATTCTCTGCACCTGCCTGGATATTGTGTGCAGGTAGCAGTCATCCCCTTGAAAGCAGGATAGGGAGAAGGGCCAGGAGCTTTGCTGTGTTTCTTCTCATCTCCTTCCTCCACCTTTTCCCACTCATGGACAATGGGTGCTGTGGGACACTGGGGGGTCAGCACTGCTGCTTCAGAGAGGTGAAAGTAGGTGCCTAACACTGAGGTGTGCTGGAATTGCTTGTTAATGGTGCACGGGCTCATACTTCAGTAAAGACATGATATTTTGGAAGTCATCACCTAGGAACTCAGCTGGTAGATATTAGCAAAGCAGTGCTCAAGACTAAATGAATCAAAATGTTTGCAAATCCTATTGTGATTTCCCCTTCCGTTGCTTTTCATAATGAAATAAAAAAACAATAATAGAAGAAAACCAAGAACTCAGCATTCTAGGATGCAGCTTCGTTTCAGAACCTAATAGCAGCAGTCATCCAAGAAAGCATTTTTGAGCCTGGTAGGGTGGTGCTGGCTGCTTCCCTCTACACTGGATCCATGAACGCCCCACAGCTGTGTGGGTACTGTGTTCTTTTGTTAGCTGTAGAGCAGGGACAGCCAACTTAAGTGTCCTTAAGTGACAAACAGCTTGGGGGGTTTCCTTACTTTTTTTGGCAGACAGTTCTTTAAAACTGTCAAATTAAGATACATTCATTTTAGCCTGATGAAACTAACTTTTCTGTTTTTTTTCACATCTCCAATACCTTCTTCCTTTGAGTTAAAAGAACACATGACGTACTAAGACTTTTAAGAAAACTGGTATCGTTTACTGAGGGAGCTGACAGAAATGGTTGCCAAACCGCTTTGCTTTATTTATCAACAGCTCTATCCAACTGAGGAGGTCCCAGACAACTGAAGACTTGTCAATGTGACAACATGTACAAGTAGTGCTGGAAGGAGGATCTGGGGAACTGTAACCTGACCTTGGTATTGGGAAAAATTGTGGAGCAGATCATCTTAAGTGCAATCACACAGCATGTGCAGGACAAGTGGGGGATAAAGCCTAGCCAGAATGGCTTCATGAAAAGGGAGGTCCTACTTGACCAATCTGATCTCTTTCTGTGACAGGGTGACCTACCTATAGTCTACCTAGACTTTAGTAAAGCCTTTGACTCTATCTCCTACAGTACTCTCCTGGATAAGCTGGCAGCCCATAGCTTGGCAGGTACACTCTTCACTGAGTAAAAAAATAATTGGCTGGAGGGCTGGGCCCAGAGAGTGGTGGTGAATGGCATTAAATCCAGCTGGTGACTGGCCATGAGTGGTGCTCCCCAGGTGTCAGTGTTGAGGCCTGTCCTGTTCAATATTTTTATTGATGATCTGAACAAGGATATTGAGTACACCCTCAATAAGTTTGCAGATGACACCAGGCTGGGATGAAATCTTGATCTTCTTGATGGTAGAAAGGCCCTGCAGAGGGATCTGGATAGTCTGGATCAGTGAGTTGAGGCCATTCTGATGAAGCTCAACAAGATCAAGTTTTATGGGGAGCTGCTGAGGGAACTGAGATTGTTCCGTCTGGAGAAGAGGAGGCTCAGGGGAGACCTCTTTGATCTCTACAACTGCCTGAAAGGAGGTTGTGGTGAGGTGGGGGTTAGCCTCTTCTCCCAGGTGACAGTGATACGATGAGAGGGAATGACCTTAAGCAGGTTGGATGTTAGGAAACATTTCTTCTCTGAAAGAGTGATCAGGCACTGGAATGGGCTGCTTGGGGAAGTGATGAAGTCACTGTCCCTGGAGATGTTCAAGAACTGAATAGACATGGCACTGAGGGACATGGTTAGTGGGTATGGTGGTGACTAGATGTTGGACTAAATGATCTTAGTGGTCTTTTCCAACCATAATGATTCTATGACTCCATGTGTTGCATTGAGCAATATGACTGTGTAATTTCCTAACATATCTATCTTATTCTTTTTTGCCTGAGTTTGCTTGATCTGTATGTCAAGGCTAAACCATTTGGCCTGTTATATCTCCATTTACCTTATAACTGTCTAATCTGGTGTGAAGCATTCCCTATCTCCCATAAGAAAAATGAAGAATTCTTCTCTTCAGAGAGGCTTCGCTCCTAAGCCAAAACATCCATAAGGCAGTAGCTACTGTTTATTCACTTGCGGAAAATCTCCTATGATGTTTTACAATTTTTGGATTCAGTTGAAAAAAAAAAAAAAGCGACAAGCTAAATAATAAATCTTATTCCCAGAGATCTGCCTACATTATTGATGGTGCCTTTAACAAACAGGAAAACAAGTAAGAGGGCGGCAGTCTAGCACCTGCTTTGATCTCAGCATGTGGCGGGGAATGGTTCCTGCCAAATGGAGAAGGTATGTGTCAAATCAGAGGAATAAGGGAGGACATTGGCAGGACAGCCTCTAACCTTGCGTCTAAACCCCGCCAAGACTTCACAATTTTTGCTGATAGATGGAAATAGTTTTTAAATACACTGCTATTTCCATACGTTCCCCTTCGTGTTACACCACACCAGACTTGCAGTAGCTTGCAGGTGATTTCTCTCAAGCAATGAAGTGGAACTATATCTGCTGACAGGGAAATCTCTTCTGTGATTCTTTCACAGTAACATTTGTTGCATACCGTTCTATTCCTCAGCATTTAAAAGCAGATAGCTATCTCTACTGGTTCTTCTGTAGTAGTAAATTGTGCTAACTTGTCAACTGAGTTAGTTCTTAAGGCGTTTGCTGGGAATGAAACTTACTTAGGAAGTGGGAATGGAGCTGGGAGCTGGGTTCATTGTGAGCTCTTCCTGATGGCAAGGAATAAGCTCTGCCTGCCCACACGATACTGTCAAACACTCTAAGTTGTACATAGGGTACTTTGTTCATTTCAAACAACTGAGCTGTTTGGGTGCTGAGAGCAGCAGATACAGTAATTGTCATTTCTGGAAAATATTTCTATGACCTTGATTGCATACAAAAAGTAAAATCATAATAAGGTAACTTGGGCACAAACTAGCACACAGGCGGTTCACTCTAAACACCAGGAAGCACTTCTGTGCTGTGCTGGTGCTAGAGCACTAGCAAAGGTTTCCCACAGACTGTGGAGTCTCCTCCTTGGAGATTTGCAAAAAAAGCCTGGATGTGGTTCTGGACACACTGCTCTGATTGTTCCTGCCTGAGCTGGGGTTGGACCAGATGGAACTAGAGGTCCCTTCCAGCCTCAGCTATGCTGTAATTCTGTGGTCCCTGAGATAGGAAGTTATATGATTAAACTGAAAACTGAGACTCCCATTAACAGTTCACTGAACAAATGGCTATGTCCAAGCTCAGATATGGTCGCTGCTGCTCTAACCATAGTACTGGGAAGGAGAACAAAACTGAAGTGGGCAAAAGCAAAGCTAGCTTATTGACATCCAAGAAGCTAATGCCTGAGCTTCTGAGATTTAACCTGTGGGTCAATGTTTTCCTAGAGAGCTACTTCACTGTGAAGAAGGGAAGCTGGCTTGATGCTGAGCTCTTATTGTCTTAGGCCTTTTGTGTGTGAAGTTTATAGAAGCTTTTGAGTTGGGAAACCTTGTGAAAGCCACAAACAAATACAGTGCCTACAACAAGCTTCCCATTTCCCTTCTGTTTCAGCCAGCACTGACTCCGTGGTGCTTACCCAGAAATGTTTGGATATAAGTAAGCTGTGACTATCTTTTACTTGTTGCTTCAATAGGCTCTGGAAAAACTAAAATAAACATAATACTCTCAAAATAAATCTAGGAAGAACCAACAGCCTATGTTCCACATTTTGGCAACTAGTATTGTATTTATTTTTCTTTTCTTTGGCTCAAACTATGATGTTTCTTCTTCTCTCGGAAGGAAGAAACCAAAAGCATATTTTGGGGTGGTTCTGTGAATGGCTGGAATATTTATGGCACTGAAAGAAACCTGTTTTGCCCAGCTGTCTAGGAGAATATGCTGGATAATTGGTTTAGCATAAACAAAATGACTACTGGTGAGTACAGATGTCATTTTTATAGTCAGACTTGATGGAGAATCTGGGAGTAACCTGTTACAGAAATCTGGTATATCTGTTTCCAGATTCTTTATTTGGAAGCTTCCAGAAGAGTCTAGAGTTTTTTCAAACAAACATGATGTACTTATCTCCACAGGGAGGAAAATGTAATCACTTTACTCATTGAGATACAGCACTGTTTCCTTCAGACTCTTAATTTCAATGTCCAAAATTTAATTTCTAACAAATTTGTTGTCAGAAATGTGCATGTAAAATGAAGCAATCAAGCCACACTTAACTGGGGCTTCTGCATGTGTAGTTTTTATTTATTTATTTATGAGGTTAGACTATGATTTCTAAAGCAACTTTATTTTGTTTAAAAAGCAGCCATACTCAGTAATCAAATAATAGTAAAAAATTAATGTAGTAAAAAGACCAGTAAGTAGCTTCTTGGATCATACGTTTGTCAGAGCTGAGTTAGCTTCCTGAAACTGTGAAGAAATAGTAAATTAGCTCAGAGTAGGAATCTGTACAGTTGCAATAGTTCTATAAATAGATCCACTCTAGAAACTGCAAGTGGCAACTGCTCTTGGTGTGATGATTTTCTAGTCATGGAAAAAGGAGAGAGTATTTTGTTAGATCTTTTCCACATTAAGGAATAAATAAGAAGAGACTTAGACACCTTGTTATCAGTATAAGGGACCTTCTGGGTTCAATAAAGACAATGTCAAGTCATGTACTCTCAAAACTTCTTGGCAGTGGGATTTGGAGGGTACTGTAGACACCTCTCCCTTCACTGAGTTGCCAGTTGAGTGGATCACACTGAAGAATATGGGACTGGAGTAGAATGAAGGTGAAAGAAGGGAGGACAAGCTCTCTCAAAAGGGCTCTGCTTCCTAAAGAAATCTTGCTGCCAGGCAAGACCCTTTGGAACTTATATTTGATAGAAGTGGCTTATCTTGAAGTATTTCCATAGATTTTCCAAGGAAAGATGAAGACTGCTACAGGACTCAATGTAATGTTGATTCTGTGACCTGTTCTCACTGCAGATACTCAGTGACTGAATTGCACAAAATACTGTATCCCAGGGAGCTTTTCTGCGGCCTTCAAGTCTTAGCTACCTGCTCACTGCTCCTTACTGTCAGCCCTTTGCCTCCGACCTATCACTCTTCTGGTCCCAAAGGTCCTGCTGAGCGCCAATGGGAAAGATCCCTACATTTCTATGATAAGGAGATTGTAAGAGAAATATGAGGAGGCCAATTTTAAACAAACACCGTCCATCCACCAGAGTAAGAAACCCAGAATGAGGGGTTAGCTTCAGCTTGAGAAAGTGGCTATGTTTTCTTTTTATCAAAGATTAGAAGAATTTACAGTATAGAACTTAACTTCAACTTATTGTTTTAAAAGCCCTGAGAACTGGGAGGTATGGGACCGTGAGGTTTCCTTAGTGTGTTACCATCTTTTCTTAAAAGCTGGTAGGCAGAACCCTAGGTAGCTATGGAAGAGACCTGATCAGAAACACGTGAGGTTAACCTTTTTGAATAATAATGCCATCCACAGGAGTTTCCCAGCCATCAGCCCTTGTCCCAGAAGACCATTTGTACTTCACAGTATTAATATTCATTAGGTGTAACACCATATGTTGCACAGCAGGATGCATTGCCAGCAGACTGTTTGTCATAAAGCCAGATTTAATAAAGCATTGTAAAACAAACATTATGATGATAAATACGAAATGACGGGCTAATTAAGAGAATCATAATTGCCATTTTTCCATAATAACATTTGTTTAGTATGTATCTGTCTTGAACTAGTACCTTCCTTGTACAGCTTTTTACTTCGTATTGACTCCATAAGGGGACCTGTGCCTTGTGTGATTTAAGGCACTTAATGTTCTGTTAGAAGAAATAAATTCAAGATTAATAAATTGTTCCTGCTCTGTGGATGTTGAGTACTCATTGATCCCTAATCTTGACGAGTACAGAAAAAAAATGTGAAATATAGATTTCAGAGGGTTGTGAATTGGTTGGGGGGAAACTTACTGCCCTCTCTTGAGATAATCTATCTGAAAATGCAATAGTTGCAGTTCTCTGGACAGGTACTGTGCAGATCTTTTACAGCAGTACTACTTTTAAGTGAGCAGCTTTAATATAAATTGCAATTTTCACATAGCAGACTGAAAGACTTCTTTGTTCCTTCTTCACTAGAACAGAATTCCATTATTGCTGTATTCCCCTACATTGGTGATTTCATGGGAGAGGAAAGGGTTTAAAGAACGTGAAACGATATTGCAAATTAAGGCAGTGAGGTTACACTTATTTTCCTACTTGCTGTTACCTTTTTTGTCATAGTAGCTGCTGACAGTGTCAGTAAAATAATATATCTTGCTTCAAACCTGTCAAGAAGGTGAGCTATGAAACTTTTCCAAACTTTCCTAGTATTTCTCCATGTTCTTCTTACATTATGCAATGTCTTTTATTCTGACAATTTTCTGAATCTTCATTTAAATGAGGAAGGCAAAAATCATGACCCGAGAAAGGCCACATCAAAACTGGTGGGAGATTTGCCCTTCATAACTGAGGTTGCAATTGGATTTTAATCCTCATCTTGGTGAGATTTCCTCTTCTGGGGGTATCAGGTGCTCTGGTAATCTAGATAATTTGGATTTTGCAGAGATGGATTGGTGATTGTAACTAAAAGCAGGTAGGAAACTGGAAGTCAGGAGGAAAAAAACAAGCTCACTGTGACATGCTTTGAATTCTACCACAGTTTCTTTCCATCTGGATACCTTATAGCTTTCATACATTTCAGAAAACAAAATTTCCTAGGGGACAAAACAGAGTGAAAAGGGGTCAAAAGATAATAATTCATGTCAAAATATTTATTCTGCTGTGGTACCTTATACAGAATAGTTTTACAGTGCTTGCATTGAAGATTTTGAAATGGCAGCATTTCAAAAACTGGAGTGTGTGTTGTGGATTTATTTATTCATTTATTTTCCTAAATTGCAGTTTTGTATATGCACAGTAGACCTTACCAGATGCATGAAGTATTCTGTGGTGAGATGATGATGCTGATCGCTTCAGGAATTCCCAAATTTTGAATCACTCTCTTATCACCTCCTACCCTGTCTCTGTCATCAGATTAAAAGAGTATTTATTAAAAAAAAGTAAACTTATCTGGTACACTGTTATATACTTCCCCACCCTCAACACCCCTATTATTTTATATGGCTTGTGATAAAACTGCAGCTGAAACAAAACAAATATCAGAAGTCTTGAGCTGTAAAGGAGATTGCTGTAATGTATAAGGACTTTCTTTTTGGATGGAAGTAGGTGAAAACGATTGTATTTCTTCTATGAACATTTTCTGAACTTAAATTTATAGTCCTTCCCAGTATCCCACCTGGATCATCTCCCAGTGATAGCTTGTCTAGTATTTTATTCTTTTTTTCTCTGAGTACTGCTTCATTTCGTGCTCTTGGTTTTTGACCGTACTTCTCAGGTTTCAAGGTTCTCTCTTTAGCACACATAAATTATCAGTACAGGATTTTCCAGCTTTATTCTGTCCTCCTTTTATTTACTACTTTCACTCTAGGTTTTAACCATATTATAACCATTATTCTCTTTGCTTGCTGTGCTATCTTCAGATGGCTATCAGGTATTTCATATTGTAGGTGATAATAAATTTCTTTAACATCATGAGAAGTATGAGGTGAGGATCTCTATGAGGATCTCTATCCTGTCTAGTTTCAACAGATACTGCCACAAAAGAGAAGATTCCTCAAAACATCCACTGTGGCTAGAATAAAAACAACTTGTATTTTTTGGTAAAATGCTTCAGGAAAAATAATTGAATGTTCCAGAAAAGGTACCTGAATTACTGAATTACCAATAACCAGAACTTCACATGAGGCCTTAGTTCGATAAAGAGCCCTAGTTCTTCAGCAGGTGTCTTTATCTGAAATCTTTGCTAGTGTTTCACCAGCTTGGACAACGCAATGGACCTACCATTGCCTAGAGAAACCATAATTTACCTGATTGTCTGAACCCCAAAACACTCTGTGGCCACTCCTGGCATGTGTCAAGGCTCACGTGTAGACCTAAAGGCTGTACTTGAAACTCTCCTGCAAGGACATTGAAGATCACTGACAAGAATGGTAGTCATGGTTGTAAAATCACTTGTGTTTGAGGAGAGAAGATGACAGGGAAAAAATTAATAACTAATGTGTATTTTGCCTTGCCTGGAAGGTCGACGGGGTCAGTCGTACTCTTGAGCAGGAAACATGAGGCGTTTGTAGAGGGGTACTGAAGTAGAGAGATTTTTTCAGAAGAACGGAGAAGGAATCTGAGGGGACTTACTGAACCATCCAATTTGGTTGGGAATTGTCAATGCTATCTTAGGTATGCACCTAAGAACTACAAATATCATACAAGGACTAGTCCGAAAGTAATGCCTCCTATTTTATTATGTTGACCCATGATGTCAGAAGTAGATGGTGGTATGTCAGTAGAGGTTAAACCTTCCCACAAATCTGCTGCAGTTTGTTGTTGTGCAATATATGGCAGCAGAGAGGCAGACTGACATAACAGTGTCTGACATGGAAGTGTGTATGAAGCGAAGGTGTGTCACTGAATTTCTCCATGCAGAAAAAATGGCACCATTTACATTCATTGAGGTTTGCTGAATGTTTATGCAGACCAAACAGTGGATATGAGCACAGTGAGGTAGCGGGTGATGCATTTCAGCATTGGTGACAGTGATGTGAAAGACAAGCCATATTCTGGACAGCCCTGCACAGCTGTCACACCATGAATTAAAGAGTATCTTGATCAGCTCATCCATGCTAATCAGTGAATTATGACCAGGGAACTGTGTGTGGAGTGGAATATCAGCTTCAGTGTGTTGGAAACAATAGCA
This sequence comes from Pavo muticus, assembly GCA_016647715.1. Lineage (NCBI taxonomy): Eukaryota > Metazoa > Chordata > Aves > Galliformes > Phasianidae > Pavo > Pavo muticus. Next base: position 386,038 of record JACDJE010000180.1, read on the forward strand.
CCAATGTTGAAATATCGTGAAGTTTGCAGCTGGTGGGTCTCACTAATGCACACAGAAGAACAGAAAGAATGTCATATGAAAATCTATCAGGACCTATTGAAACAATATGAAGCTGAAGGTAACAGTTTCCTGGATTGCGTTATGACCATTGACAAACCGGCATCAAAACAACAGTCCATGGAGTGGCAACTTGTGAATTCTCAATTGAAGATTCAAGATACAGCACTCAGTGGATAAAGTGAGGTATACTATCTTTTGGTATAGGAAAGGAGTGATCCCTCTGGGTTTCCTGGAATCTGGACAAACCAGCTCTGACTACTACATTGTGACCCTAACTAGGTTGAAGGCTTGAACATCCAGATTTAGGCCAGAGAACAGAACAACCTTTCTCTTGCAACACAATGATGCCAGGCCCCATACCAGCAGGAAGACTGTGGAGCACATTGCTATCTTTGCTGGACTGTCCTTTCATACCCACCATACAGTCTGGATTTTGTGCTTTTTGACTTCTATCTGTTTGGGCCAGTGAAAAATGGACTGCATGGACAACATTTTCCTAGCAGTGATGCTGACTTAGCATTCATGAAACAGTGGGTAACATCCACTGGAGCCAATTTTTACAAGCATAGCATGCAGGATTTTGTTCATTATTGGCAAAAATACATAGCTAACAGTGGTGACTATGTTGAAAAACAGTGTTTTGTAGCTGAGAATTTGTTTTATCAAATAATGTTATTGTGCTCTTTGTATCCATTGTATTTCCATGAAAATAAATAGGAGGCAATACTTTCAGAGCAACCTACATATCTGATAGATTGATAGATTTCCAAGTCCTGAACTTTAAGTTTGATCATTCAGTTAAAACTAAATTTTTACTCTATCTAATGTTTCCTTTTCTTCCACTTTTCCTATTGTTCTAAAAGGAGAGTTTTGTAATTCTTCATTGTTTTAGGTATCATTTAGTAAATGGGTAGATGTGGTGGTTCCTTATGGCTAGAAGGTTGTCCTGGTCCCACCAAAGTGACAGTCCATGCATAAATTAATGGGAATTGCTACCATCTTTAGCATCTTTACCATCTTTCAACTGCAAGACTTCAACACCTAATCTGCACATTATTTTAATGCATTTTCTGATGATAGAATATGTTCTTTGCTGCATAGTGAGAAATAGTATTTTTAAGATGATTCTAATTGATAAAATAGTTTTGTCTGCCTGAGAATTAGAACTTGGTGGCCAATATCAAACTGAGTGCTAACTGCTGCTGGAAGCACCTTTTTTAAGGATAACATGTAAAACAAGGAATTGGCGCTCTGGGATAGCTCATGATCCCATAGCACGTAACGTTTCCTTCCCATTTCAATCAAGGTGGAGCTGTGAGGTCTGGTATGAGCTGTAAATGGTTGAGTAGGTGATGGTATCTGCATTCTCCCCACCTTTCCAGCATGGCAGGGAGCTGCCTTGCTGACATTAGCTGTGCAGTTTTGCAATGGTAATAGCTTCCATACAGCTCCCTGGCGGCAGCTGCATGGCAGGGAAGGCAGTGACTGATTCACCAACTCTGTATCAAGAGGGTATCTTGGGGTGAACAAATCCACCTAGTTCTTCATGTGATTTATACAAGTATGCTGTTCTGATTTATTTCAAATAGCAACTATTTTCTTTATGTCCTCACACATTCCACTTGTGCTGGGGTAAAAAATTGATAGGCAGATGTTGATTTCAAGATGCTATTCTGGCCCTACTGACGTCAGTGGACTTTCTGTTTGAAAAAGGGAATATGAAGTCATATTATGTGTTGGAAAATTGTTCGTGTTTGCAGCACTTTTATTCTGTATGGTTTTAGTAGTTTCATACTGAGAATGCACAGCTTGAGGTTCATCTATGTAGAACGTTATTTGTCTGTGAGTGGTGACTAATCAAAAGTGCTACATAGCGCTATGTAGTCTATCATCTTAGTTCTTGAGTCTATTGCTAATACCATGTTACGCATTAAGAAGAGATCTACAGTATATGCTAAGAAGGGATTTTTAGGAGTGTTCTTAAATGAAATGTTTTCAAGAACTTAGTGTTTCTTGAAATCTGTGTTTAACAGTTTTGTTATCTTAATCTCTTGAATGAGCAACAGCAACTATAACTGATTTTTTCAGACTTAAATGTGTCAAAGCTTTCAAAACAGTGGAGATGAAAGGAAAAAAAAGTATTTTTGCCTTCCTATAATAGGCAAATAAACTGTGCCCTGCTGCTGAGTCTGCCATTGAGAAATAGTTTTCTTGACAGATTTTGCAATGAAATGCTTAGCGGAGGTTAAAAATTTCAGAATTGAATGCTTGTAAGATTGTAGGAACAAGGCAATAAGTATCAGTAAAGAAATGATAGAGTACCTCTGCAGCAGCAATGCTGTTCTTTGATTTGTGGTCTCTAGATTAAATAGATGTGATTTAAATAATGAATGAATAGAAACCTAGATAAAGATCAGAGCTGAATACTACCGAAATGCTGCACATCTTTCAAAAGCAACTAACCTTATTTGTTTTGTAGTTTTCACCTCAAAAGCTCTGGAGAAAATTTCACCTCTCAGTGCTGCTGTAATGCTTGTAACATTCAATCTTCACATAGGCACAGTGAGTATTTCAAGATGACATGCAAGATAAAGTATACAAAATAATTTATATTAAACACAGTGTTATCAAATAAGGCTCAGAATGCACACATAACTGGAAGTTACAAGAATATTTTGGGAGGCAGGAATCATGGCTAGACTCTCATTCTGACTTGGCAGTGCCTTTCTAGTGGTGACATGAAGGTCGGTGTAGGAGAGCTGCTAGATAGGCATGGATATCTGAGGTGGTGCTTCTCATGGCAGAAGCTCGTTTGCTTCCTAGTTGGACTTGGAGTGAACAGAGGAAGGGCTGTTTTCCCTGAGCAAGTCTTCATGATTAGCAAAGAGCGCTGCTCCTTCTAGACATGCCTTGCTAGCCAAGGGGAGCAGCATTCATCTTTTATCAGCAGCTTTTGATTCAGTGCAGCCTCTAAAGCAAGTGGGAACACAGGCAAGCAGCTACGTACGTAGTGGACCGTACACCAGCCTGTTATTTCCAAGGACTCACAATATAAATCACCACAAAACGAGATCAAAATGAAACATGGCAAAATGGAAAAGGTATCTGTAGAGATTTTAAGGAGCTTTGGGTTATTTATTGTCAAGCCATCTGAGGGGGCTAAGAGAATAAAGCATCCTGAGGCTAGACTTAAGATTCATAAACTTTTTCTGCTGCAATGGCTTTAATGAATATTTAAAACAACAACAAAAACACACCAAATACCTGAGATGCCCTACAGTCCTCCTCATGCTGCTCTCTGGTGTGCTCCTACAAACGATCACTCTGAAGTCGGAAGGGAGTTTTTATTAAAACATTCTCCTAGAATAGAGAACAATGCATCAATGGCTTGTGAATCTCTTTTCTAACTTCCTCCAACACAACCCTGATTGTGCATCCCTAGCTCAAAACAGATTGTAATACAGTGAAAATATCTAACCTTATTGAACAAAAGTTTATGCAGAGCTGAAAGAAAATTATTAAGAAGATGAACTGGGACATGGAGGAAGGCTTAACTACCTCAGTTTCATAGCTTGTGGGAGCAGATGGTGAAAAGGGAAAACTAACCAAAAATTTCTTCGCTATTAAAAATAATCACAGATGTCTATTTTACACTGGAATCAAGCTTTTTTTGTAAAGGATTAACAGAAGTTGATGCTCTAATATTTTATTATGCATGTGCACTTTCAAAGACGGAGGGTGTTTAGTATGTTTGCTAAGTTAGTATTTTTCAGAGCTGGAGCATGAGTGATGGTTTTGTATCCTGAAAAGAGAAGTACTGCTTTAAGACTAACAGACAAGAAAGGTCACAGTACTTAATGGAAAGTTACTGCTATTGTATTTTAGAGGAGAATCAATGCCATTGACTGGAAGTTATTGTCTGTGCTGTTAAAATATACTTTTAGAATATTTGTGTAGCATGTGTTGATATTCTTGTGTACAGTGTGGGCACTTTTCTGAGCTATACCATACTGCTTCTTACCAAAGTAAAGAAATGCCAGCAGTGTGTGACTAGCTTTATAAATTATTCAGGAACAGTCATGCTGATTTTGATTATGGTTTATGCACACTGACATTTTGTGGCAAGCTTCAAACTTGGAGGAACATGTTAAAACAAAGTGCTGAATTGGATGATTATAGGAAATGAAGATACCGGATAGGAAATGAATGAAAGCTAGAAAGAATGCAATCGTGACTAATTTTAGAAAATGCTGTGAAGTCCAGCATCTAGATGCTGGGAAGAGGCAAGAGAAAGTGCATAGAGCAGAGTAAAATTATTCATAGACAATCATGAATTGATGGTAAATGAAAATATTTGGGACCTCAAATCACAACAATAAGAACCAGGTTATCCTATTTCCTGGTTCTAACATTACATAGACTTTATACATTTGAACATATGCATTTCAGATTCTGTCTTATCCGGTGTCTTTCTACAGCAAGAAAACAGCAAATCTGCACTCTAATCAGATCAGTAAGCAATAAATCTAAAAGAAAAAAAAAAGTCAGCTTAGACTAAAACAGTCTAAATTGTTGTTATTCTTGAATTTAGCTGGGACTACTCATGCTCTCAGCATCCCCTAGCGCATTTGCTGGAAAATATCTGGCTAGGTGTTTTCACATCTGTCAGTGAAGCCCAACCCCTAAATGCAAAGTTCAGCACTTGGGAACACTTTGTGATTTTGTGATGATCCTCAGAGGACTTTCAGTCTGTAAAAAGCAGAAAAAAGATTAGATGGGCCCAGAAATGCATTACTGTATGTTCATCTGCAGAGGAACAATGTTCCTCCAGCTTGGTCCCGCAGGTTACATCACTTTGGACAATGATCTTGCCAGACTGTAACTACTGCTGTGTTTGAGAGGTGAAAGTGTTAGCTTTAGAAATCTTCAAGGCGTAATCAGGAGTGGAAGGAAATATTGTGAATTATTTTAGTATGTACTTATTTCCTTTGCTTTAATACATGACAAAACAAATCCTCTGATGACTGACTTGCAAAAACCTGAAACAAGTCATGTACAGCATCAGAGAATGAGAGTGACTGATGGACACTGACAGTCTGTTGGAAGATGAAATTTCTTAGGTCTTCCAGCCCTAGCACAAGTGGCAGCAAAGCAGACCTATACTGATCTTGAAAAAAAGCCATCATCCTCAAAAATATTTGATATTTTCTTCCAAATTCTATCAGGAGAAATATAGTTACAATGCAGAAGAAAGGCATCAGTGACACTTCAGGTGGTGAAGGGGACCTAAAAGGACTGGAAAGGCAAGCAGGCCCCTAAAATAACACCCCCAAATAATCATGGTGCGAATTTGTATGGGGGAATGTGCAGGACTTATACCTAATAAGTTTGTCATTACCTATAGCTCATTTAATGTTTTATGGGGAGATCGTTAAGCTTAGACCAGAGTCAAATCCTCAATAGGATATTAGATATTTTTGAGGCGAAGAAGGCTGCTCTTGGAGATTGATTCTTCTTTTTGTTTTGCCCTTCCTGATGACTTCGGAGATAGCCAGTTAAAAAAATTTAACATCCTGTCTAGACAATTATTTCTTAAACGTGCTAATGATGATACATTCTTGAACACTGCATGTCTGCTTGACTCACACTAAAACTGTGGTGTGAATGTGTGATTTTATACAGTGAGAAAGGAAAGGCTGGCAAAAATGTAATTAGTGAGATGGCAGTAGCTGTGGTAAACTTTTGACTTACTGACCTTCAGTACTTATTCCTTATTTATTCATTCATATAAATGTTATGCTTAATGTCTATCACAGACTCTTCTGCAGCAACTCTGAAAGCGCTAGGTTAATCTGGAAAGAAATCAAAACACTTCCAAGCACAGTATATTTCACCCATGACCGATGGAATAAGAATTCCTGCTTTTCTCAAGCCGTTGCAACTGCTTGAGGAGGAACACCTCTGGACTAGCAAGCTGCGCAGTCATACAGTAATTTGCCCTCAGGGGATCCTCAGCAAGCTCCCCCATTCCCTCCATGCCTGAATTCTTGGCACTTGGTAATGCAAAGAGGAGAGAGTCAGACTGCTGATCACTTTTCTGTAAACACTGGACTGCCTAATTGCTCATATTTGATGTGATGTTGTGGATTCTTCATCTATTCACTTCCTCTTAAGCCAGCTGTGTCTTTTTATGAAGGCATGAGAGCATCTCCACAGCTAGAGAGAATTCTGGACTAGCTGTAGTAAGCGCTTTTTTTTTTTTTTTTTTTTTTTTGAGGGAAAGGAGCTGTACTACTGAAAGATTATACTACTTAGAAGCAACCCTGGTAATTATAAATTTCAGCCTTTTCCTTCGAATTTCTGGCAAGAATGAAATACTGGTGCATGAGTGACAAAATATGCCAATAGCTTATCAGTGCAGAACACTTAGCTTTCATTGCATGTACATCTTCTCAGTGCCTAGTAAACAATGACAGACATAATTGTTGAATAAATTCACCACTTCTGGGATGTATTGACTTGATTAGATAATTAGCTAGTTTCTTCTGTACTATCGGGCCTTTCACCTTCAGTCTTCAGCTACTTGCATCTAGGGAGAAATATGAATGGCTGGACTTCCCCACCTGTGATCTCCTTCAACTATTCATTATAGCCCCTGACACATTTTCTGGGCCCCCTTCTTTTCTTCTTTTCCCACCCAGCCCTCTTTTCCCTCCACAAAAAATCACCAAAGCAATTTCCTTTTGGAAAAGGAAAGGAGGAAGCAAGACGAGCAGCCAAAGCATCCCTTGTGGCCAAGGTGCTTCTGCACCATTTGAAGCTGAGATTTATTGCTCTGAAGGAGAGCTCTGGTATAACCAATGATGAATCACCAGGGACAGTGTTTGGAGAGATGCTTATCTAGAAATACTATTTGATACCTAGGGAATAGTAGAGAAGGAAGGAGGTGAGTTAGAGTTTATTTTCCCAAGCTTGCCCCTATTGACCACAAAGTCCTGTCAAAGGGATTTTTAGCTCTCGTATCTTGTGTTCAGACATTTGAAAGTCTGCCAGAAAACAGAGGCAATAACTTTTTTTCTGATAGCCATCTGGAAACAGTCCTCTGTTCTCTCTTTCCACTCCACAGTCCTCTGGGCAAAGCAAATCAGTCTGGTATCAGGAGAGGAGGGGACCACTCTGTTGTTCAAAGCCTCCCTATTTGCAGCTCATTCCTGAGCTGATTTTTGACAAGAAGAGGACCAGAGAGTTTAATCGCATGTTTGAAGTGTGAGCACTGGATGGTAGCCCCTCTACATTTGCTGCTGGGGCTGCTGCCATGAAGGGCCCAAGGAGATGGTGGTTTCCAGAAGATACTGGGGAGAGAGAGGAACCTCTGAGGTCAAGGATATGTAATTTTAGACAACGTAGCTGGGAAAGGAGTGCAGAAGATTGCAGGTAGGGAGTGTGGCTCTGTGCTTGGCTTCCACAAGGCTGCCATGTTATCTGTGTCCATCCATGTGGGCTCCGTGTTGTTTAAAGTACCTCTGCATTTGAAATTGGGACTCTTTTGGGTTTGTACTTTGGAATCACTTTGACATTAAAAGTTTTCCCCCAGAATTCCCTTGGCTGCAGGCTGAGACTTGTCTATCCCTCCTCCTGCTTGCAATGAGTTTGGTAAATGAATTCTGTGCCTCCAGATTCCAGTATAATCTGATGTGGCAATAAATAAAGATCTTTTCCTAAAGCCAGTATAAATAAATACATCTTGAAATGTCCAATTAAAAATCAATCAAACAGCTCATATCTGCCTTTCTTTCCTTTAGAAATACCCAAGTTTAATTTTGAGAGCATGAATAATCTTTTCACTGATAACAATAATGGCAGGTCGTTATATATCTTTTCTGTGTACAAATACAAATCATACGTATGAGCTCCCCCGCAAATAAATAACATGTACTTACATGATCAGCAAAGGCACTAGCATGTACAGTTTCAATATTTATTTAAATTTTATTTAAATATTTATTAACAAGTGTTTTTTCTTTAAATCTAGTTCCAATTATTGAATATTATTAAAATGATTGGGTAATAGCTTCTGAGAAATGGACATGGTTTTGCTGTTAGTGTTTGGCTTCCATGGCGGCTCTCAAGCACTTTCAAATGAAGTCAGTCTCTTAATCTCAGTTTCGCAGATGGAGAAGCTGGGACTCAGAATAGAAAAGTGACTATCCTAAGGTTTCACAAAAGCTCTTGAAACTAAAGCTGAGTCCCTGAGTTCCCATCTAGTCTATTCGTTTCAGGCAGCTGCATAATACCGTATCCTTATTTGTGTTACCTCAACACTTAGCAACCTCAGCTGGGGCCAGGGCTGTGGTGTGCACCCAACAGTCAGCATCTGTCCTCTGATTTGTGTGCCTTGCAATCTGAACAAGCATGGACAGGAGGCAAAAGTGAAAAAGCGTTCAAGTGACATTTATAATAACAGACCTCAGGGGAGTGAGCAACTTCACTCAGAAGTTTTTGAGTTTTGCCATTAAACAGTATCTTCAATGAGATGTTACAGTGTTATCTATTGTTTATGCAAAGCCAAAAATGGTACTTCAGTTGAAGAAGCTCAGCTATGTAACACAATTGAAATTGCCTGTTTGCAGGAAAAGAGGGAGTGGCTTTCTCAGTATTTCTAGCAGCGCTTTTGTTTATTTCAGCTGTTGAAAAACAATAAATATTATATAAAATAACATATAAAATATAAAACGAATAACGTAACATAAAATATCATATCAAATAACATATCTTGAAAATGTATCTCTCTTCAGTGGTTATGATTCTGGTTATTTTGAAGTAGTAACTGCTCCAGTTTGGTTAAAGATTGCCGTGTTCTAATTAGTCTAACACAATAGTCCTCACCAGAGGTATTTTTGGATAGCTCTAGACATGAGTGACTTGGTCAGCTGCCTAGCTGTTAGTTAAAACCAAAAGATCCATGCTCATTCAGCATCAAAAGTGCAGTAGTCACTAAAAGGAAGAGTAAAAAAAAATTGTCCTGAAAGCTTTGTAGTAAAAAATAAATCAGTATCTAAGGTTCTTCCGTTCCTTCACGGAGTCAGACAATACAATCCCCTGCTCCAGCATTTGTTGGGTTTTATTTAATTAGTTAGTTAGTTAGTTTTTCCTTGGTATGCATTTCCCTGAATCCAGCTGTGGTTGTACACTCCACCAAATCAGAGATGACCAATTGCAGTTAATTTAACGCGTCAACTGAAGTGTTCTGTGGTCATGTGTCCGCAGCGTGGATGTTTGCAACGTTGGGTTTTATGACATCTCTGCTCAGGTGTCTTTCCTCCACTTCATAGTGGTCATTACTTTATAGTGTTTATGGGAAGGCTGGTTGCTTTAAAGCAAAGGGGAGGTGGCTGAAGCTGATTCTAGGTGAAGAGCCAGCTGTAATAGCTGCTCTGACATGGTGTTTGTATAATTACCAGACTGGTATATAACTGGGATAAGACTTGCACCAACAAGTAGAACTACTGGTAGGGCAGTAAGAGTTGTCAGTCACCCTGACAAGAAGGAAAATGGGCTTGCAGCCTATGTTTTCAGCTTCGAGGACAGCCTGTCCTTTACAGACTTAACTCTCACCACCTGCATTCCCCAGCAGCACTCAATTATCCATTAAGATTTTTAAGAGAAACAGAATGGCAATTAAGCTTGGTATGGCAGTGCAAAAGCAGTAGAAACCTTGAGCTTGCTGAGAAATCTATCCATAAATGAATTAACTGTGCAAATAGTTCCAGCTAATTAGAGATATACATTCCCCAAATAACTTGATTCTCTCATTTACTTAATTGAGTTGATGGTTGCTCTGGGATGGAGCAGCGAACTGTTCAGTGGCTGTTAGAATAAATATTGCTGACTAAATATTGTTAAACTGTCCATATTTTTTTTCAGTTAACTTGATATTTGTCGTAGAATTAAGATAGTTAATTTATTTCTTGGTTTGCTTGGGGTTTTTTTGTTCAGTATTTTAGAAGATGAAGTTAAGTGAAAATTTATCTGCAATTTCCGAAGTTCAGCTGAGACATAGGGGCTATAAATAAGTATTGTTGAACAGTGAAGTAGGGTCCTTATTTCACACTTCAGAGAAATGCTGACAGGGCTGACAACTTTCAAAATGATGACACACATAAAACTGCTGTGCTTGGATAACAAACCCCAGAATTGCTCATGGTCTAAACAGTCTTCTTTTGAGCCGATGTGAGTTCAGGATCCTAATATAGGGGAAAATGGAAGAGAACTAGAAAATATTGCTGAGATGATTTCTTCCTAAATGATGTGAGAAAGTTAAAGACATTAACCAGCTCCTGTTTTTTTTCCAGCTTATTTGAGCTCTTCTTTTTGTTGTTGTTTTGTTCTGTTGTTTTCTCCTCTTCCTCAACATTTCCCAACAGATTCTTCAAAACATACTGGAGGGATCTCACACATAACAAATTGCTCTGCTGAGTTCTTTAACCTTCAGATTTAAAATTCTAACTTTATTCTCACTTTAGGATACAAAATTGACTACTCAGTCAGTGTCCAACTTCCTGATCCATGTTCTAGTGACCCTTGGACACCAACCACTGGGCAACAATAAAATATTTTTCGCATTTTTTTTATTTTTACTTATGCTGAAGAAAGATACAGACATGCTTGTATTAATGAAAACACTCTTTTTCAAGCTGAGTATATTCTAAACACCTTTTTGATTTAGAACCGAGATTACAGTTTTACTCCAGTCTCTAGAAGTAAGGTAGTGCTTGATGATTGTGAATTTCCATGATGAGATTTAGGGATTACAGACACTATTAAATGCTTTAAAAATAAATCAAAAAAAAAAAAAAAAAAAAAAAAAAGAAGAGAGAGAGAGAGAAATTAAAATAGGAGATAGCGAGGGCTAAAGGAAAAAACAGATGTTAGATGACTTTTTCTTGAAGGGAAATCAGGGTAGAAAGGTGCTCTTGCTTTTTGTTTCCTTGGAATCATTAAATGAACTTGTCCTTTCATTAAGGAAATAATTTAAGCAAAAGGTAATGGCAGCAGTGCTGTTTGTCATTAGCCTGTACCTGCCAATAAACATGGAAATCCATCTGTTACGTGGTCACTTTCCTCACTGACTCTCAAAGACATGTTCCACATGTCAGTGTTCACAGGGAAAATCAGGAGAGACTGCCAGGCCACCCAAGCCTTCTTCAAACAGAAGATTTGTTTGAAGAAATGGAGAGCAGGTCCAAGACAACAGCCACGTGCACAGCAGCACTTTTCAATTTATTCTTCTGTATTATTACTTCACCAGCAAAACCTTTTCTCTGTTGTTTCCATTCTCACCTTTTCCCCATATTTCTTGGAGCCCTCATTGAAATTCCATTTCTGCCCTGTCCCACACTCACTTCTACCCCTTGTTGTTCTGCTGTTTGTTTTTCTTTTCACTGTACTTTCCAATTGTACTGGTGATGAAAATTAGTGCATGTGTTTGGAGCAGGACCATTTGAGATGCTTATGGACATCGGAACGTTTTTCTTCAAGCAAAAGGGCAGGCTTCCTAATTTTGTACATTGTTCAACTTGAGTTATTAATTTTTTTTATTTGATCTTGAGCAGATTCAGCAGATGTTGCAAAGCAAATAAACCATATGCAGTGGTAGTTAGACATTACTCATGGTGTAATCCTTTTATCCAAATGTGAAAGTTAAACATATGAAAGAAACCATATCCTTAAATAATGGGAGAAGTTCAATACATACTGAGAAAGCCACCGTGACTAATCCACTTCATTATCTGGTGTAGCCCATCCTCTCCTAAGGAAGGTAGGCAGACAGAGAAAAGATGGATTCATGACTATGCTTTTAAATAATAAATGTAAACTAACCACAGCGGGTCAAATTCACTGCTGATGTAACACTGCTGACTTCAGTGGATTTACACAAGGGATTAATGTAGTCCTTTCTCTAATATGTGTTTTCAGGAGGGAGGAAGATGGTTTTTATATAGATTCAGCACAAGGTCTGCTGGCACATAAACAAACCAAACAAAGCATTGTTCCCTTCTCAAACATCTGTTAGCATGACTGTCCAAGTCTTGTGTATCTGCCACAGGTTGTTATAACATAGCTGCCTTACTTTAACAAAAAATGCAATAACCATTTGGTTTCTACTTTAAACAAGAACCTAAGAAAATGACTTTCAGGTGAAGGGAGTGGTGATTTGGCAAGGTGCTCTTGGCAGGACTGTGGATTACACATGAGGGAAAGTTGTTTGGTGATGGAGTAGACAAATTGCCTAACAATTAATAAAAACAATGCCTTGTGTTTCTACATGACAGGGGGCTGTGTGGGAATCATCTTCCACCCAGATGCTCTTTACCAATAAAATATGGTCAGCTCTGTAGATTTTTAAATTACATGCAGTAAAGTGCTTTGAAAAGCAGTAACACCTTACTGATTTGAACAAAGTAAGTAAACTACAGCTACACACATTACAAATTTGAGCGGTTTGTCTATACTGCACAACTTGCCTTTAAAAGTATTGCAGCCTCTAAGGTCCAACATCAGTCCCGAGTTTTAGCTTATGCTGAAGTAAAATTGGGTAAGACATCTTAAAACATATCAAGTCCTGCTCTAGGGAAATTGTTTGACTAAATCCAAAAACAAAACAAGAAAAGCTGAGGAGGAGAAAGGAAAGGCATACTTTAATACTTCTTTTTTTTCTTTTTTTTCTTTTTCTTTAATAGCTTTTAGGCTGTGGTTGTTGCTTCATGGATTCAAGTCTGAGAAGTTTCAAAAAAAAAAATTTTCTTATTTTGGGATGCTTGAAAAATTTCTACGTGTAAATAAGCTACATGGAAGCCTTATTTGTTTTACAAAATTACATGTGTCTACCTGAACTATAATTACCATTTTTAAACGGTTTTATTTCTTGTATTCTTTAGTGCTTCCATTTATCTATCCATAGTCATGCTTCTTCCCATTTACAGACTTTCTGAAAGTTTCTTCTTGCATAATCAGGTTGTATTTCTAACAATTTTTTTTTTTTTTTTAAATGCTTTTAACATTTTCCTATAAGTATTGGATCAGTGTAATACAGAATGTAGAGATCTATTTAAGATTTGCTTAAGACTCATATGGGCCAATTTTCATCAGAATCAGAACAGATTTACCAGATTTAACAGATTTTAATTCTTGTTTTACAAAGTGATTGAGACACTACTAGCCAAAGTGCGATATGAAGTAAAAAAAGACTCTCAAATAACTTCTTAAAGTCATAGAGATTTTTTTGAAAATCTTCTGATGAGCATATGTAGGAACTTAATACTTCTTGTATAAGAGACAAAGTTTGTCTTTTCAGCCAAACTGTAGATCACTGAAAAAGGGAAAAAATTGCTTTGTTTCCTGTAAAGCAGCATACGGGTTTGTTCTGCTGACAGTTCTGTAATCCAGCTTCCTTCTGTGAGACTGCCATATCATCTGCTCCAGGCTTGTTCGCTCCTCATGTTATCAGCTACATTGTGCCCCTGAGACGTTCTTTCTGAAGTAACCCGTTTTGCTCTCTTACCAAGAATGGTTTGGATACCTCATTGAGTTCTGCAACTTTTCCTTCCTGAAAGCAATTTTTCTAGCAAGTTTTGACAGTGCAGACTGTTTCCCTTGGGAAGGGGGAGGGAATTTTTTGGAATTGCTGCACTGCCAACAGATGTCAACTATTAAAAAAATATATATATCCAGGTTCCTGGATGCATTTTTTTCTTCTTAAAAATAGTATTGACAGTGTTTTCTCAATGGCAATTAGAAGATGTTGTGAGCATTTCCTCTTCTTGGAAGAAATAGTAAAATATATGCTCTAAAGAGACAACATTTTCCTTTAATTCATCCCTACCGTTTTGTATTTAAGATCATGCTTTTTCATCTGTGAATAGCTAATTTCTTCTTTAGAATTTAGAATATTTTAGAATAGAGCTTTGGTTTGAGATTGTGCCATCCATCCACACATACATTCTTCCGCCCTTTCATTCTTGTTTTTCAGAGTGCTACAGCTATGCAAACTAGAAAGTTCTAGAAAATTGATGAAAACCTTAGAGATTGGATTTGGCATTTATCTGATGTGATAAACGCTGATGTGAATTTGCTTTGGCCAAGGATTTTATTTCTTTAGCACTTGGAATCAAGAGGACTAGGATAAATTTTCCTAGTTCTGCAACAGTAGAAAATCATCATTTTGGATCTACCTTTCCATATTATCCTAGAATTATCTTGTTTAAAATGTTCCTGTGCAGCGTGGCCAGCAGGTTGAGGGAGGTGATCCTGCCTGGTGAGACCTCACCTGGAGTACTACATCCAGATTTGGAGTCCTCAGTACAGAAGAGACATGGACCTGCTGGAGCGTGTCCAGAGAAGGGCCGCAAAAATGATCCAAGGGATGGAACACCCCCTCTAAAAGGACAGGCTGAGAGAGCTGGGGCTGTTCAGCCTGAAGAAGACAAGGAGCCAGGGAGATCTGATAGAGGACTTTCAGTATCTAAAGGGGGGATACAAAAAAGAAGGTGACAGACTCTCTAGCAGGGTCTGTTGTGATAGGACAAGGGAAAATGGTTTAAAATTAAAAGAGGGGAGAATTTGACTGGATATAAGGAAGAAGTTTTTTACAATAAGGGTAGAGAGGCACTCGAACACGTTGCCCAGAGAGGTGGTGGATGCTCCATTCCTGGAAATTTTCAAGGTCAGGCTGGATGGGACACTGAGCAACCTGATCTAGCTGTGGGTGTCTCTGTTCTCTGCAGGGGAATTTGACTAGATGACCTTTAAGAGTCTATTCCAAATCAAATGCTTCTATGAAAATAAGATATATTTGCACCTACATTAGTGAAGACTGAATGCTTATATGTCATGTTTGGAGTTTATAGAACCTTGTAACTGTAGGATTTTGCCTCACTATAGAGAAATGTGATGAAGTAGAGCTCAGTTGAAGACCTACCTCAGTAAATCTCACATAAACAATTATTGAAAAAGTATGAGGGAAAATAAATAATATAAATAATTTTGGAGGTGTTGATAAATGTAAGATTTCATATGTCTCTATTTAGTTAATACATTTGTACCCAGAATGGAATGACTTGCACCATTTTACAGTGGTTTATTAAATGGATTTAACAGAAGTTTAAATGTTGGTATGGATGTATAGGAGGCCATGAGACAGTGCAGCACTGGAGTATCCTGGCTTCTGGACTAGAAGAAGAGGGGCTGTTTAACCCAGCCCTGTAAGAACTCAGCCATATGAGAAACCAGGACTTACCAGCGATTCCAACCAGTGGCCTCCTGGGCTTGTATCCCTAAGTCCAGGGTCCACAGCACTGTGAGTCCTACAGGGGTGTCTCAGTTCTTGGCAATTGCAGCCTCCAAACAGGATCCCCAGAGAAAGTTTTGCTGTTAATTAGAATAGATGTTAAGCAATTGAGGGCGTGTGTATACCCAGTTGCTGTACTTGCCTGCAAAAATGATGTCACAAATGTTATTTTATGTAAACACTTTCTTATCTTTCTAACATGGGCTTGCTTTTTCTAATCTGTTTATTGTAATACAAATAGTTTTGATATTAAAAGAAACAAACTAGTCTTAAATTTAAAGACTGCCAGCCTAAAGATTTGTGTCAGCTACGTTAAGTATGTATAGCTAAACTGTACTTTTTGATCTGTTGACTGTTCTAACTTACAGTAAAATGCATCAACTTTCACAAGACATTGAGACTGCAACCACAGACACAAGCAAGAATTTAAATTATATCCTGAGCTGTTGAATCCAGGTACTTATTGTCCTATTTTTTATAAGAAAGCATCAAGCTTTCTCTTACACGAAGTTAAGCTTCTTGTTTCCTTTGTTCCTAGGATATTCATAGGACTGCAGATGCTGTGTTAAACTTATTTCTATTTGTTAAACATATTGAGTTGTGTCCCCCAGGGGTCAATCTTGGGACTGGTGCTCTTTAACATCTTTTTGGAGATTGAATGTATCCTCAGCAAGATTGCTGACGACACCAAGCTGAGTGGTGCATTTGACACAATAGAAGGGAGGGATGCCATCCAAAGGGACCTGGACATGCTCAAAAAGTGCGCGCACGAGAATTTAATGAGGTTTAACAAGGCCAAGTGCAAGGTGTTGCACTTGGGTTGGAGTAATCCCTAATAGGAGTACAGACTGGGAGAAGAACTCGTTGAGAGCAGCCCTGAGGAGAAGGACCTGGGGATCCTGGTGGGTGAAAAGCTGGAGATGAGCCAGCAGTGTGCTCTTGAAGCCCAGAAGGCCAACAGTATCCTGGCCTGCATTAAAAGAGAAATGGCCAGCAGGGAGAGGAAGGTGAATGTCCCCCCCACTCTGAACTAGTGAGGCCCCATCTGGAGTACTGTGTCCAAGCCTGGGACACTCTGTACAAGAGGATGTGGGGCTGTTGGGAGTTGGTCCAGAAGAGAGGTATGAAGATTATCAAGGGCTGGAGCACCTCTCCTATCAAGAAAGATTGAAGGAGTTGGGCTTGTTTAGCTTGGAGAAGAGAAGGCTCCAGGGAGATCTTATTGGAGTCTTCCAGTACTTGAGAGGAGCTTAGAAGCAGGAGGGAGACTGACGTTTTACATGGTCTGATAGTGATAGAACAAGGAGGAATGGATTTGAATTAAAAGAGGGGAGAATTAGGATAGATGGTAGGAAGAAATTTTTTACTCAGAGGATAGTGGGGCATCAGGAAAGGCTGCTCAGAGAGGTTGTGAAATCCCCATCTCTGGAGGCATGCAAGGCCAGCTTGGGTGGGATTCTGGACAGCCTGATCCTAGTGGTTGGCAAACCTGCTCATGGCTGGGGGGTTGGAGCTAGATGACCTTTAACATCCCCTCCAACCTAAGCCATACTATGATGGTTCTACGATTATTTACAGACAATTGGCAACCATTTGCTCTCAAGCCAATATTGCCTTTACCTTCTTAGCTTTCCTGTTTACCAGCAGGTTGGTTGGGCTGATTTAGAATGCTGAATTGCATGGTATATTGCTGGACTGCCACCACTGAATTTCTGTGTTTCTGCATGCCACCAGGGGGTGCGACCAAGATGGGATTCAAATAGATCCTCACAGACACTGACTGGAACAGGGCTTAATAAGTGTAATTTTACTTCAACTTCTATGCTTCTAAGTCCATTGGGACACTGAACAGAACAATAACAATAAATATAAGTAGTTGCTAATAAGGATGCGTGTAGTCAGAACTTGTCAGCATGGTCTTGATTTTCCACTTCTAGGTTCAATCTGAAGAATTTTTACGAGTTCAGGTGACTAGTAAAAAATCTCTTTGGTTTGATTTGTTTTTTCAGTTCCCCATGATGCCTTGGTCTGGTAATAGCAAATGCTTCCTTAGTTAAATTCTTATAAATAAGAATATTTACGAGCCTACTAGTCACCAACAGCAGCTAGTATATTTTTCTAAGTAAATCCTTTTAAATGTAGTTGAAGGACGATCCACTGATGAGGATCATCAGTGATACATCTGCAAATTTACTGCAGTAAATTTTACTTGAATCCTCATCAATTCTTTTGAGCAAAGAAAACTCTCCTCCTCCAACTAATAACCTATTGCATTGTGAACTGTGCATCATTGAGAAGCAGTGAACATACATACCTGAAAATTTTATCTTTGCAGCAACATATATTATTTGTGCCTTTGCAGTGGAAGTTATGGGTCAACACAGACTTCTCTGAACAATTTTTTCTGTGATGTAGAATGATTGGACACTATCAACACATACAATGTACTTTAAAGCTATGAACTTGCAACACTACAAATTAAACCAGTGAAACATGTCAGGAACAAAAGTTCATGTCAGATGCTGATTGCTTACTGACTTGGAAATGAATAAGGTAGGGACTGCAATTCACACATGGAGAAAAGAAGGTGGAACATCTGGATAGATTTGTCTGTTTATACTTCATATTCATTCTTTGTTTAACCAATGCTAGAGTATTGGTAAATCGCTCCATATGTTCAAGGTGCACACCCTTCTCTGTCATCATCCAATTTTGCAGAATGGATTTTGCATCTCTGCACCCATGTTTCCTGACAGGGAAAAGCAAAGAAGCCAGGTGGAAGGGGGGGCACAACAAATCCAAATTCCTAAAAATAGGAGGAAACAAACAAATCAAAAGGGGCATGCAAGATATTTTTGTTATTTTTTCTCTAAATCAGAGAGTAATGAAGTTGCTGAGCATAGCAGTGTTAACTGAAAAAACATGAAGTCTGTAGCCTTATATTTTTCTCTCCAAGAAAAAACCCTCTCGCATCCTTTCAAAAACACTTTAAATCTTGAATAGAACACACAATTGGAAACATGACAGGAGAAGCTACTCTATGAGTTTAAAGAGTGCTGAAGCAGCTTGGTTCTCAGAGGCTTAGGGCAGTCCATGACTCAGTCTCTCAAAGGCAACTTCTGCACTGCGAGAATGACAGGGGAAAATCACTCTTCATCCTCAATCTCTTCTACTTGTCCTTGGACTTGGAAAGCTGTATTGTTAAATCTTATGCCAATGGCCATCTCATGAGTCTTTTTTCTCTTGAGCTAGCTCATAGCTGCTTGCCTGGTCACCAAGAAAGAAGTCAAATATAGAGGGTAGCTGAGTATCAAGAGGCAATTGGTAGACTTCTAACTGTCAAAAAAAACAGCTGTCCTTATCTGTTCAAACTTTGTTCTTGGGATGACCACATTGTCAATCTGTCATGGAGATATCTTGAGTGATTTCTGCTGCTTCCTTCCTATACATTTATATTGTGTTTGTGCTGTGAATGCTTTTGTTGTTCTGAAGTGATTCTAATTGCTTAAACAAGGATTTTGTACATTTACTAGCTCTCCTAGACACAGAATGCCTTTGATGCTGTATTTGGCAAAAATAATCTTCATTTCTAATATGCCACTGCTTAGAATTTCTAACAAGCTTCTCTAGATCTAAGCAGCTCTGAAGTGAAAAACCTATTCACTAGTAAAAACAAATGCAGAATTACTATAAAATGAAGGAGTTCTCCACATTTTTCTCTTAGAACTATTCCCATAAGATGTTCTTTGTGCAATCTACACGTACTCTCTTTGGGCTGTAAATCCTCAGAAGTATTTTTATGGTGTTGTATTAGCTCTGTCTTCTGGAGGGGACCTAAGTTTCATTTGCCTGGAAGCTTTTATTACAGGTGCCTTTGGAAGGGTGATGGCTGGAGACACAAATCAAAAATAAAGGTGGAAAAGAATTACTACTTGTCAGAGACCCTTATCTTTCCTGCCAGTCTATAGGGATCAGTAAAATGGCCTAGATTACAGATCAATAATGGAATGCTTGGCCTCAGTTAAGAAAGACCAAAGCCCCATAAAATTTAAAATACAGTATTGATAGTGAATTGGTCAATTTCTGAGACCTGATCTTTACTACTCTGGTCTTCCACCTGAGATCTGTGAAATAATTACCTACTGGATAATATCAGTAGGTGGTGAGCTAACTGGTCTGGTAGTTTTGCCAAACTTCTTCTATTAAAATGCTCTAAAAGACTCTGCAAGTGCATTTGCTTTCCCTAGTATGTTGTATTGGTGATATAAATCACTAGAGTTGTTAAAGAATTGTGGAGACACACACAGGAAGATAATAACGGTAATTCCAAAAGGAATAAATAGTAGCACCTCAGGGAATGTTCTCCTTTAGTAATACTTTACTTGCTTTTTTACAGTTTGAGAGATGAGTCTTCGTTATGCTGGTGAGATCTGCATAGTGATTTGAGAGCACCATGCATTTGTTTTTTTTTTAAATTCTGCTTTTACTGAATTGACTGGCCATTAAATGTGGAGAAAGTTTCAGGTTCCGATATACAGCTGGACATACAGGTTTAGAGGAGTTTGTTTGTGATAGTTTTGCTAAAGATCATGTGCTGTTTTCCTTCCTTGCAGCCCTCCTTGAGCTGTTTTGGATAACTCTTTCAAAGAATTTTATATATAAGGTTGCTCGGGGGAAAAAAAACACATAATTTGAATATGTTGTGTGCTTACACTTCTATACTGACCCATTTCTAAACAGAGATGGTTGCAGAAAGTTAAGTAAACATTAACAGATCTCCTGTTATTTGTTTTGAAAATGTAGTCTCTTATGATTACAGTATCATAGCCAAAGCTCCTAAGAGCTTTCAAAACATCATCCTCTACTTCAAAAAATTGCTGAAGGAAACTGAGGACATTCAAATGCCAGGGCTGTACTCACTGTGCTAGGTGCTCTGAGGCTGTCAGTCCTGGCATTGGGAGTAAGCTAGTGATTGTCAACTTTATTTGTATGTATTGTCTGGAAAATCACACTGGAAAGTATAGTTGATTAGACACTTCAACTTCAGGAAAATTATATGGAAGATTTAGGAAATCCATATCCTAAATACTATTCCAGAGTGAGACTGGCCCACGAGAGGGCCAGGCCAGAATCTTGGGTGACCCAGTACAAATTGTAACCTCCTGAAGCAAGTTGAGTGCCAGGTGGGCAGAATGGTGGTGAGAATCTAGAGACAGTTCCAGGAATAACAAGGCAATGAGGCAGGACCAGGCTCCCTTGGGGCACTGGAGATCATGCTATGATATCTGACCTGAGCAGAAACAGGCTTAGGGTGAGGGTGCCTGGGTATCGGTCTTGCTAAAGCTCTGTCAGCTATAGTAAGGATTGTGGGTGTCCCAGAGTCCCAAATGCATTGTTTTTTCATAGCTGTTCATGGTACTATGGATGGTGCTCTTTCCATATATTTATTAAGCACGGGAGAATGTTACTAGATAAAGACTTACAGAAGTTCTTGCTTGTTCCTTTCTTTGATTATTCCTGTGGACATAGTAACACAGACTTTGTACCTTGATCCTTTGTCACTGCATGAGGTACATGAAATTCTCACAAGATGGCTGATGATCTATTTTTCATAGCTAAGCAGTGACAACAGGACTTCAGAATCATAGGAGAAGCAACAGGAGTCTATTGTAATACTTATAATGCCCCTTAGTCATGGAGGAAAGACTTAGGAGGCAAATGTAGATTTTCATAGGAATCTTGGCATCACAGGAAGTCAGTTTGTAAGGGACCTCATGAGGACTCTACTTCAACTTCCTGTTCAGAGCAGGATCAGCCATCCATGGTCTCCGAGCAGGTTGCCCAGGGCTTGATCCAGCCAGGTCTTGAAATCCTCTAAGGCTGGCGACTGCACTGAGCCAATTGCTTTGATGCCTCAGTGTCCTCCAAAGGAAAACATTCTCCTTAGATCCAGACTGAACTGCTCCTGTTTCAACTTCTGCCCATTGTTTCTCATCCTCCCATTATGTACCACTCTGAAGAGATTGGCTTCATCTCTCAGTGACCTCTGTGTGGACAGTGGGAGAAGCTATTGAGTCCCCTCAAAGCCATGTCTTCTCCAGTCTTTACAAGCCCCAGTCCCTTATTCTTTCTTCCCAGGATAAGTATTCCAGCTGCTAATTATCCTACTGCCCCTCTGATGATCTTGCTCTAGTTTATTGATATCTTGCCTGTATCAGAGAGACAAAATCAGATGCTGCATCCTAAAGGCTAAGTAGAATAGAACTCTTGACTTTCTGCCTTTACGTCCATTCAGGCAGCTTAGGGTCCTGTTGGCCCTGAAACATGTTTCATGTTTCCTTTCAAGATGCAAAGTGCCTACGAATTTGGCATGCTCCTCTGCATTCATTGAGCAAGTCTCACCTCTTCTTAGGTGCAATTTCCCCTCATACGAGATTAAAAATGTCCAAGAGTATTTCTTAGCTTTCACTAAATATTCCCAGTGTCATATAGCATCTGCAGCATACATCCGTTTATTTGCCGGATTAAGTTAGAATAATTAAAAGTAAGACTGAAAATAAACACTCAACAGAATTTCAAACAAAACTTAAGAAACATCTTTACTGGAGTAGAATGGCTGGATTTATTATGTCAAAATAAATGAAAAATTGGTAGAGAAAGCCCTAATCTTTTGAAATGGTGTTCATCCATTCTACTCTGAAAACAAATGATAGAATGAAGTTTAAAATCAGAGTAATGCAAACTCCCAAGTGAAGGCTAAAGCTGCAGATGATGTTTCAAGGGTTATGAATTAGATAGTTGCAGTTCATTCAATTAAGGACATGATGTCTACATTACAGATGAACTTGTAGCCTTTGGTAAGAAGACTTGAGCCAGCCAGAAAAAGATTGAATTACTTCTTGTTTCACAGGAGGATCTCTTTTGATGGAGACTCCAGGCACTTGGAGGTCAGGGTGGGGCAGCTTGCACAATGTCCTCTTGGCTGTGCCCCAAACCATCAAATGTTTTCCACTGACTTTCATTGCCATAGCTTGCTTAACCTTCACCAGATCCAAGATGAGTAAAGCAAAATTAAAAACAAAAGGAAAAAGAGGAGAGGTTCAGATAGAGAAATGTGATCAGATATTTTGGTGAGAGTGGGACGATCTCTTAAGACTAATGCTCTTTTGTTGCCACAAACACAGAAAATACTCTTGTTCATTGAAATACACAAGTTTTCATTGTCCCAGTTGTTTGTTCTTGACTTTCAGATGTATAAACTTCTGAAACTGCCCACTAAGTTTCCTTGCATCATGGGCTTCCATGCCTAACTAGCATGTTTCTGCACAGCGAATTCTTATAGTGGCAAGCCTTATGAGTTACTGACGGCATCTCTGATTGAAATTTTTAGGTCTGTTACCAAGTAAGTCATCACAATGGCAAATCTTACAGAACTTCATACATAATCATGGATTTTCAGAAAATATTTGTATAAGTTGTTTGTATTTACTCAAATAAAAATTACGATTTAGCTATATGACCCATTACCAATCAACATTTATATTTTTATCACTGTTAATAGGAGGCATAGCTCTCATAAATGAAAATGAGTGTTACAGACTGGGCAAATACATATAACCAAAGAAACTTCTGAAAGAGGCTTTTCGCTAGGGGTCTTATAATTCTTGACTTAAATCTTGGAATAGTAACAGAGCAAAGTGATTTAGATGAACACTTTTTCCTATTGGAAAGCCCTCAAAGTCTCAAGATAAGAAAGTAACAAATATTTTAATAACTACAAATAGAATATGGTTGCATGCAGAGTATCCAATTTGACTTAAAGAGTGAACTTGACTGGAAAAAAAAAAAAAAGAAAAGAAAAAAAAGAAAAAAAGAAAGCTTAAGCTAATCATAAATTAACTCAAGGTGAGGAGACCATTTGGTAAAATAATTCTAGGGATGCTGTCTGATTCCACTGATGTGGTTTGGTACCTTGATGTTGTAGAGATTGCAGTTATTTACGAATAACATGAGAAAAGACTGGTTCTTGAAATAGATGACTGACTGCAACTGTACTCTGGCTCTTGGCTTTGCTGTTCATCCCACATAGCATGTGTAGAGGGGAGAAACTTACATATGCTTGATGTACATTTTTTGAATGGCGTGTTGGCTGCGGATCTTTTCCTTTGGTAGGATTTGGCACATACTGGAACTGGAGATGGATCAGGTTATCAAGAGTAATGTGCCAAGCTGCAGTATGCAAGTGTAGCCAAGTTGTATCTTAACCTACCAGCGTTTCATTGAAATGAAAAGACAGAGAGTTAAGTGCACAGGGGAAAAAATAATTGCACTCAGCTGGGCTTGGGGTGGTGCTGCAGATGGCCATGTGGGTGGAAAAAGAAAGCTAAGTTTTGTTCTCAGAACAAGGACTAAAAATAAGAGGAGGCAGTGTTGGTGCACCACCTCTTCCAAGCTGAAGTAGATTGCCCTTTATTGTATTTCACATCAGATTCCCTCTTCTCATAGCTCACACCTGCTGCTGTATTCCTGCCCTGTGTTGCTCTCAGCCCTCAGCATGCAGGCTGTACTGCTCAACGTTCTTTCAAAGAGAAGTGTAAAGTGAAGAGATCTAAGTCCTGTCACAAAGTGTACAGGGTGAATATAAAGCAGTCTATCAGGATGCTGGGTGTGTTTCAGTTTTTTCTATTGATGAAAAACACCAGTGTATTATCATACACTTTTTGGCGCTCACCTTTATCATTCTCTTGAAATTTGTCCCTGAAGTGTCCCTGAAGTTCACCAGATTGGAATTTGCTTCCTATTGACTCAGTTCTAATTCTAAGCTGTAATGTTAAGTCTTTACTTTTTACCAAAACTAGCTTTGCCTATCTCCCCATGAATTTGTGACTACTTCTGTACATACATGTACACATAAAATTTCTACATGTGCAATATCTGCACTGGTGCTGTAGTGCTGTGAAGCACTCCAAGCTCACATCACCAGGACTTTGCAGAGTAGTGAATGCCTTCCAGTTCTCAGAGGTTTACATGACCTGGAGTTTGAGAGGGTTCACACTCACAGGAAGCCACTGTTCTCATTTGAAATTTGCTGTGAATCTCCAGCAGATATACAGATTGAATATGTTCATAATTGTTTGTACACTGACTTGGTTTTGTTAGTGTGTACAATTCTGTGCAGTTAACATCTTACATGATACTATGGTGCCTTGCAGTACGGGAGTTGTTTTTCAGAGCTAAATGCCTGCAGTGTACTGTGTTCTCTCAGTCTGCTGTTGCTGAAGGTAAAACTGCCTTTGCTAAAGAGAACAAACCTTTCCATGCATATCTGGAGGATACCATAAGGCTACTCATGGAGAGATGGTCTCTCCATTGTCTTCTGAAGAGGCAGGTTTCCCTTCTTCACAGGGATAGCCATTTCTGCATTCAGTATTTATTTGACAAGGTGTTGTTCCTGGGACAGCTGCTAATTAGAGTAGCATAAATTATGATAATGAAAAGGGGCAAGAGAGAAAAAAAGAGCTGAAGAGGAAGGAAATCCTGTGGGAAGAAAGAGATCTACTAAGATAAGGAGTTGGGGAAATAGCTTCTGAGGAAAAAAAACCTTGACAGAGCAAGTTAGTGACAGATATAGATGTGAGAATAGATAATGCGAGTTGGTATCAAGTACTTGCCGGTTAGAGAGACAATGGGTAGGTGAAGAAATAGGTGAATAAGAGTGAGGAGATATGAAGCAAAAAAATGTCTTTCATGCTGTGAGCTTAATAAGGGAAATTGAAATACTTTAATCTTTCCATGATTGTATTTGAGGTTACTGTGAACAGGAACTTAGTGTCTTATTGATGCACTCATGTACAGCCAAAAAAAAACCATCATATGGGCCAAGGGTGTAACAGATGTGTTCAGTTTTCTGACTTCAGGGATTGTTCTCTGAATGCTAACAGTAGTTAATCTCAAATTGAACAGTTCCACTGCTCAATAAAATAATTAATTGCTCAGATGAATGTGTCTCTACTAAGTTAGCCCTGCAGAGGTCTACATATAGAGTTCCTGCAGAAGCATAAATATACAAGCTGTTTACAATCTTCATAAATTCAGCATTTAAAAATAGTGATTCTGGAAGATAGTAATTATTTCCACAAAAAAAAAAAAAAAAGCCACATTTTTGTGCAGAATTGAAAGAGCAAAAATTGCAAATGGCAAATTCAACAGATAAAATATTTCCCCTTCTCGTGGGACATTTTTATTTATTTTAACCTAATTTGATTGTCAAAAATGAAGTGAAATTTTGTGCTGATAACAAGCTTGCAATAGTTCATTTAAAAGTCTAATTTAAACAAAGAATTGGCTGACTAAGAAGTGTAGTCTGCATCTGTTTTGAAGACGACTTATGACACTATTATCCCACCGTGATAAGATAAAGTGCCAGATGTGTGCAGGAAAACATTCCTCACTCCATTTCAGAATTATTATTTCTGTTTAGTTGCTATTATATCCTTTTCTGAAGAAGTTTTTGAATAATTATATGTTATCTTTTGAAATAGAGAAGCTTTTCCCCCTTTATGCATACAGGGGTATTTGAGTTGCACAGGTGCAATTCCCATTTTTTCCAGTGACAGAGTTTGGCTCTGTATACACTTTCAACCAATCCAAATATAGCATTTCCCTCTTGGTTTTGAGATGTGAGTAACGTTATACATTTCCCATTTCTTGACTGCTTTGGCATCTCTCCCTGAAAAGGAGGAAAAGCCTTATAAAGTTTCCTTTGGCCCCCAAAAAGCAGAAACATCTGCTGCTGCAGCCGTGAGCGGTTCGCTGGCTGTGTTCCACGGTGGGAAGATGCAGCTCCACTACCTGGAGAGTAACATGGCCCCTGGGGTGGATGCCAGCCCCCTGGCTGCTATGTACAGGGATGGTCTAGGCTCCAGTGTGCGCTTTGCCATCACAGTACTGTCCCAGTGTGGTATGAGACTGCCTGGTGGTGGGGAGGCTTAAGGCACTGAAGTATCACAACCTCTGAGCCTACAGTCCCCTCATGCCTTTGAAAATGCTGCAAATATATCCTGACTCCATTCTTATTCAATGATCTTTTCTTCTTTTTTTGTCTGCAAAATACACATTAGGTTGTCTAAAAAAACTAACATGCTCTTAAATATTTTTAAGGCTCATGAGACTGTACAAGAAAGCTAATTTTCCAAAAAGCAAATATTGCATTACTGTATTCATCATAGAATTGTCATCATCACAGCATCAAAGGGAGGAACCTCTAAAAATCATTGAGTCTAACCTCCCTGCTAAAGCAGATTCCCTACAGCAGATTGCACGGGAAAGCTTCTAGATGGGTTTTGAACATCTCCAGAGAAGGAGACTTCATAACCTCTCTGAGCAGCCTGTTCCAGCACTCCATCACCCTCCCAGTAAAAGATCTTTTGCATGTTTGTATGAATTTTCTGTGTTCCAATTTTTGGAACAGAATTTTTTATCACCCCTTTTCCTTTTGCTGGGCACCACTGAAAAGAGCCTGGCCCCATCCACTTGTCTCCCATCCATTAAATGCTTGTAAGTGTTGACAAGATTCCCCCTGAGCCTTCTCTTCTCCAGGCTGAGCAGTCACAGGTTTCTCAGCTTTTCTTCATACAGGAGATGCTCCAGGCCCCTCAGCATCTCTGTGGCTGTTTGCTGGACTCTTGCTAGGAAATGCTTGTCTTTTTTGAACTGGGGAGCCCAGAACGACACAGTATTCCAGATATGTCCACAACAGGGCAGAGTAGAGGGGGAGGATCATGTCCCTCAACCTGCTGGCCACACTCTTTTAATGCACTCCAGGATACTATTGGCCTTCTTAGCCACAGCACACAGCTGGCTCATGGCCAGCCTATTGTCCACTAGGACACTCAAGTTCTTTTCTAGTTCTTCTCAGAGCTCCTCTCAAGCAGGTCAGCATATTCACAAGACACTGAAAATGAATCAGCCTAATACGTATGCTCTCTCCTTCTTGGCTCTAATTCCCAAACAAGTTCCACAAATTACCACATTTCAGTGGTCTCACCAACCGTCTGTGAGCGTACTTTCAGTTTATGGCCGATCCAAACAGTGCGTGGTTGTTTAAAACCCAAAGAAAAAGGATTAAACAGTAGTTTATGTTTGCCAAGAGCGTGCACACAGACACCAGGGGTTTGTTTGACTTGTGGTAATTTGCCAAGCTACGAATGAGTGAAACTTAATAGAGAACCTGGGTCCTCAGAAACACAGACACACAGAGTGCCATTTGCCTGCTGTTATGGAGATGATGAAATGACATCCACAAAGAGAGGGAGACAGTCTGAAAGCACAGGACTGGTTTGGACCTGATGAATTTAGTCTCTCCTCCTCTGCTGTAGACTCTTTCCTGGTGGAGGGCATACAAGTGGTGCCTTTGTCTTCCTTCCACGTCATATAAAACGAAGATAATAAATGACATTTTTGTATTTCACGTGGATTGTTTGGGGGATAAATTCACTGAGTTCTGGAAGTCATAAGCAGTAAGAATAATCTGTCAAAGCCAGGTAACTTAAAAAAAAAAAAGTGAAAGCCTAGTCAAGACTACACATTTAGACTAGATATTTGCATTCTTAGGGCAAGAAAAGGAAAAAACAAAACTTCAGTTTTCCCAGGATCACTGAGCCTGTACATTGTTCATTTGAGTGCACATGCAGTATCATCTTATGTATTCCTTTTTCAGAGATGACATGAGTATTAGGAAGAAAATATGAGCACTGTACATCTAGCATGTGAATATTGCCAATATGTGATGCGTTAAGCTTCATCAAAGTGTTTGAGGTCCAAGAGACCATGCCAATATGGAAGCCACATTAGATTTGATTATTAGATGACTTGAAGGATAGATGTAGGTATTAACATAGCACACCTGCAGTTCTTCTCTGTGCACTTTGATCTAGCAGATGATAATTTGTAATGGCATCGCCTCAACCCTGCTCCACCTGCAGTTTGTTAGGACGGCAGCCAACGTGCATTACAGCTCAATTGCTGGCAACCAAGATGTCGGTCAGTAACAAAAAAGAAGTCTATTGTCATTTATCAGCAACCCTTCATCCAGCAAGTGCTGCTTGTGAAGTACCAGTGCTGCCCACTTGTTTCCACATCTGCCTTATAAATGTATGTGAAGCTTTCTCCCTGTCCCTGTCCTTCTCCCTCACAATTCCCAGATGTTTGGCTATTTGAATGTAAGTATTTGGAAGCACCGCTGATGTCAGAGGATGCAAGAACAGCTTCTGGCTGGCACAGGGCATGCACCTGCTGGGCAGGAGTGGTACTCCCCCACACTGAAGCTGGCAGAAGCTGCACAGTGCATGATGAGACAGGTAGGTGGGCTGCTTCCGAGTTCACCAGAATGCTAGGCAGGAGGAGAAATCAAATTCACATCAGAAAAACAAGGATTTTAATTGAGAGTGAAGCTGCTCCAGCTCATTAAATTGGTCTTAATTCATAGCTTAAAGGTAGCTATCTTCCATTAAGACTAGAGATACTTATATACGCCCAGTTTGACCTGCTGTGGGTTTTCCTCTCCGTCACAGACCTTCCTGGGGCCTCCCAGGGAACAAACAAGGGAGAAGGGAACATAAGAAATCCCTTTTGCAGAGTTTTCAGCAGAGCACCCAATCTGAGGAAAGATTTTGCTTTCCGTCTAAGTGAAAAGATGAAGCTCTGATGCTTGGAACCCTTCAGCTCAGGTTGAGGCATGTGAACATTTCTGGTGAAAGACAAAAGCTGTTGATGAGCCTCGGTCTCCTTTGTGCCTTCTTCCAATTCTTCTACTGTGATAGTATTGTGTTGGCAGTATCTTCCCTCTTCTCCTTCAGCCTCAAGAAACCAATGAGAAAACATTCATTAATGCAGTGAGAGCAAATGGAGCTCTCCAGCTAAGTCTCTGTGCTGGAAGGAAAACCTTTTACTTGTCTGAATCCAGCTGGCACCTTAGACTAAAGCAGAGGATGCTGAGGTGAGTCCTGTGCTGAGAGGTGTTTTATAGAGCAAGCTCCTAACTATGGCCTTGATTATATTGGAAGTCCCTTCTTCCTTTTAACATCTTCATTCTTGGTTTCCCACAAAGACAGTGCACACACATCATTCCCAAATGGCAGTGTTACAAATTCCTGTCTTACTAAAGATCATAATTGCTGCTGCTTCTCCATTTGTGCAGAGGATTATTTGGATGTGTTATTCAACTGGGTGTAAAACACAAAGGTGAGATATTTCCAATACTGCCAAGTACAGGCCATACACGTGCAGAGCGTGGAAAAATGCTGCTTGAGTTAGCTCTTTATTTCATGCGCAATGCACCCACAGTATATGATAGAAGAGAGTTGTATATGGTTAGGGTGTATGTTGCATTATACCCTGTAAGAGATACTACCACTACTAGTCATATAACAGTACCAGTCTTTATGCATTCCCCTAATCTTTGCTTCTCTCTCCCCTTCTTTCTGTTTGCCCCCAGGGACTGTCTCCGGTCGGGAAAATTGTATGTCTGCAAACCAGGTAATAGACATCCTTAAAAGGTAAAACAGAGACTCAGATGAAGGATAAGTTTAATAAGGTTGCAAAAGCAATTATAACATCAATGTAGTTGATTTCATGGAAGGTCCCTGAGGAAGTAATTTCCTGTATATATAGCTACAGTGCAGAGCAAATTCAGGAAAGAGAGTTATAAATGCCAATCACATCCTGGAGACATAGGTTGATCCATAATCTAAGATGAATTTCAAACTTTTCTGAATGTTGAATCTTTTTGACTTTTTTCTTCACTCCCCAGCTGGCTGTGACACGGTCACACTTCAGAGAAATAAGCTTAAAGCCTCTTCTTTACAGATGTTATATTAATATTGATCTGCATGTCTACTGTTGTATTGATAGAATGACAAGCTTAATGGCAAACATCTAACTTGGGAAATATTTGTAAATTTTCCTCATTTCAGAATCGAGCTCAACACTCCTTGTTGTTCATGTGTGGGGTTTACGTGGGAGAGAACTTGTTTTTCTCTTCTGTCAAGCTCACTGCAGTTCCATAGCTATTAAAAATCAGTTTTAGAAAACTGAAATTTAAAAATGCTGTATCACAAAGATGTCGTTTCACAAGGGCTCTTTACAGAGACACTATGAAACCTTGTTGTTGCTCTGCTCTTGCTGTCGAAAGAAGGACCATCATAGGCATGTCCCCCCAGCCCCACTCAGTGGCATGAGGTACCAGTAGGGCCAGGCCACTGTGTTTTCTCCACTACTACAGTCAGTACTTCGGAGGCTGAATGCACAAGCCTTGGTGATACGCTGCAAAGATAACTGAGTCCAACTTCTCTGTGTTTATGCTCCACTTAAAATGTTGTTGAATGAGCCCAGGTGTGTGAACCATCATTGTAGGCCTCTCTTGTGGAAGAGCTTGTCTGGCCTTGGTCACCATCTGGGGTTTCAAGCTCTGTGCTGTGTAAATTGTGCAGGGCAAGATGGAAGGCTGAGTATGACTGTTGTCTGGTTGGGTGAATTGCCCTTGCATGGCTTTTTGTGTTTTGGGAAATCAGCTTCTGACCATATTCAAATCAGTATCCGAATGTTACCAATTTGCATCTAGTCACACAAAATATATGTTGTCTCAGGGTGCTTAATCTTTCCTGTCTTGCTGCAATGGGACCTCCCGTGGATTTTTCACATTGTTTGGGTAGATGAAGTTGACTTACTGCAGCTGTGCTTTAGATAAGAAATAAAATGGATCTCACATTGATCACAGGTGTGATCAATACAAGCAATGTATGTGTATTTACCAGGGCCAACATTCTCTCTTCTGAAAAGCATAGAGGTGAAGTCCATATGATAGGCTAAATCACAGTACCTGTATGAGAGAATGCAACACAGTGAATGAAGGAGCAATGGTGGCTGTACACCTGAGTGCTGAAATTTCCCAGCATCCCATCTGTCACTGTTCCTTTGGAAACACCAATTTTATATGTTTATCTTAGATAGCAAGGTATTTTATGCTCTGGGTTTGCAAAGGATTTATTTACACTGAACCAGGAGTGATGCGAAAGCCTTGTCGGGGTTTCAGCGCCTTTAACCCTGAGTGTTCCTGTCTGTCCCTATCTCGTACACAAATTCTGGTCATGAGACCAAAGCTGCACTGAAGTGATGCCTTAAAGGGTGACAGAGCAATGTGGGACTTTGTGTGGGTTCACACGGACCCTTGCACTGCCTGCCTGTGGGGAAACATTGTGCTGTCAGTGCAGTCCCATCCAGTGAGGCTGGGGAGCTATGAGGGACCAGGTGTGCACAGGTGGTATTGCTGGGAGGTTTGGCTGTATGCCTCAACAATGAACCATTGCATTGTCCTTCTGGTAGGTCATGACACCCCTGACTGGGGTGTGGTGATGAATGGCAAGGAACTGTAGTAGCTGAGTTCTTGCACACACTTATTATTGGCCAATATTCTATTATTCAGAAAAAGGAAATAATATTTCTTCAATCATATTAAATAATGTAGTGTTTTGTTTTGTTTTTTAAAAAGAGACTGTTTAAGGGGTCACTGAATTTGTAATTTCCCTGGTTTTGGAGCCATGCAGGTCTGAAACAGAAGGCAGAGAATCTAAAACATGCATAGACTTATAGTCAGGAAAACTATAGCCAAATATTATGAGGACATCTCAGTCCTTCGGTCAGCATGTGTTGTTAAATTAACAACAGTTGATAATGTCCTTCAGGAAGGACATTTCTTCATTCCCCCAAGCAGTAAGATATATGACACCACCAGTGATGAATTCCTGGGGATGTGGAAGAACAGAATGCCCTTGTATCCTGTTCTCCAACGTCCTCAGGCTCGGTGCATGTGTCATTGTCGGAGGCAAGCCTGAGGATACCTCATGACTTTGTTTTCTCCTTAAGAATTTAAATGACAGAAAGAATCTAAAGCAATTCCTCAGCTCCAGACATGGATCCATATTTGACAGAGCAGAAAGTAATGAAGTTAATTCATATAGGGTGCATCCAGAATAGGATAGCCCCACAGCATAGTGGTACACACTATCAGGAAGTGCTGTTTAATCAAATAAAAATCTTGACTGCTTCTGACAGCCACCTGGTGGTGTGTATGCCATTGCCAGAACTAACAAAATATGAACTGAAAAAGATGATCTCATGCTAAGTCCTGCACAGAATTATGTGTTATCTGCTTATACATTTTTTAAAGAGAACAGCACACTATTTACTGCGAAGCAGCGGTATTCCAGACCTTGTGCTACAATTAAAGCTGAGCTGGTATCGCCTGCCTTGCTTCCCATTTACAGAATTCCAATTCCATAAGCACCTCCCATGCAAGAAACTTCTCAGATAACTTCTCAAAAAAGAACTGTGTTTTTTTTGTTTGTTGTTGTTATTGTTGCTGTTGTTGTTGTTATTTGTTTGCTTGTGTTTTTTTTTTTGTTTTTTTGTTTTTTTGTTTTTTAAGTACAGTGGGACTGAAGCAGCCAGTGAAGCCATTTCATTTCCAAATAATGTTTCGGCTACATTTTACAATGTACTTCTGCTTCTGTTTAAAGCCATGCAGCAGAGTGGCTAGGAGTCCTCGAAGGGCCTGTTATATCTAGGGTAACATCAGCACCATTGCCAACAGCAGTAATAAAACAAGCACATAGCATTCAGTTATTCTGTTCAGTGAATGCTTCTGGAAGGGGTGAGCCCCATGCAAATTTCTCTTCTCTAAAAAAATAAGTGGAAACTCAGGATAAAAAAGGGCTTTCTTAGAATAGTTCCAGCAATTAGCAAGCTGTGCTAAAGGAGTTAAAACATTCAATTTGTAAGTCACAATTTTAACTGCAAAGAGATTCGGTTCAAATTCTTTGAGCGTTTTATTGTATGGATTGCCTGTATCATATTATTTGATATGGCTTATCTGTCTGTAAGTAGTTTAATTGCAGGTTGCATCTCAAACATTTTTTTGAAGATCTTCATTATATGGCACTATTAAGTATCTTCCACAGTGTTGTTCAAGAGATGTTCTCAAATTCAGTATAAGCAGGCATTTCCAACCCACAGCCAGTCTGTATGTGGCCTGGCATGGCTGGTAATGCGGCCTCACCCTGCCCTACAAGAGGTGCCAGGCGTGCACCCATCACTCAGCAACAACCAAACAGTCAGTGCTCTATTAATGCAGTGTTGACTGAACCATGGGGGCAGTGCTGTGCAGTGCTGACTCAAATGATGGCACATGGTTGTATGCATATTCATACACTGGCTAAACACAAGGCTGTGAACAAGAAAGAATACCTAGCTGTCCTTTCTGGTTTGAAAAAGGAGTTTGAGAATAGGTTTCAAGATAGCAAAAAAAAAACCAAAACATCAATTTATGTTTGCGGCACCATTTTCAGTTGATATAAATATATTAGCTTCAAATTTTCAAATGGAATCTATAGAGTTGCAATCAAATATTCAATTCAGAAACCTATTTATGTCTCTTTAGCAGACTTTCAAAATCTCTGTCTTACCAGAGAGAAATATCCTTCGCTTCACAGCCACACCTTATTCGTGTCATCACTTTTTGGCAGTATACTGTGAACACTTACTGTCAAAGATGAAGCCCAGGAAGAGTAAACTTTCATCAAAAGTCTCTGATGAATACCTTGAGAGCTCACTAAGAATGGCAACCACTACTATAGAACCAGACTGATGCATTAGTTTCACAAAAACGAGGTCAAATATCCCACTAGTTTTACATTTTTGTTGCTCTCTTTTTTATATGTTTTTTTTTAAACAAAATTAAAATTAAAATAAGTTTTGTTATTTATATAGATTAACTATACTACATTTTTTAATGAGGGCTGCTCTGAAAATAACACCTCCTGTTTTATTATGTTGGCCCATGATGTCAGAGGTGGGTTTTGGTGGTATGACAGTAGAGGCTGAACCTTCCCACCAATATCCTATTACATGTTGTTGCCATGTGACAGATGGCAGCAGAGGGGCAGTCTGACAAAATGGCATCTGACACGGAAGTGTGCGCACAAAGCAAAAGTGTGTCATTGAATTCCTTCATGCAGAAAAAATAGCACCCACTGACATTCACTGACGCTTGCTGAACGTTGATGGAGATCAAACAAGATGGAGACAAGCATGGTATGCAGCCTCTTGTTCATCGCTGGCGAAGATACATAGCTAGTGATGGTGACTATGTTGAAAAATAGTGTTTTGTGGCCCAGAATTTGCTCTATCATATTATGTTATTATGTTGTTTGTATCTGCTGAAGTTTCTATGGAAATAAATAGGAGGCATTACTTTACGAGCAGCATATGTATCTGCAGCCCAAGACAATTTCTATTCACTCAGTGGTGCCCAGGTAAGACAAAAGGTTGGACACACATGAGCGTAAGTATACACATACAACACATCCGTTTCAAGAAGGAGACTGATTCAAAATGTACTGCTATTTTTAAGCATGAATTTATGACCTATCTTATTTGACTAAATCACTTGTGATTTGTCAGGAATGTGTGAGGGATATGTATCATGAGCGATTTTCTGACTTACCCTCCTTCAAAGATGTAAAGCAGGAGAAAGTCTTATCTTAAATCTCTATTGAAAAGCAATCAAACTTTGCCTGATAAGAAATATAAAATGAAAATTTCTCTCTCAGTTTATAAACAGCTTTATCTTATACTCAGTGAACCCAGAGTAACTGATCAAGTGTTCTCAGAAATGTCTGGGCTGGGGCCCAGATATCCTAGGCCTCCTGACACATCTATCTGTCTTCTCTCACACTTCAGCTCTAAATTAGGTGCATAGGGTCTCAGTATGATACAGAAGACTTAAGGATTTTTGGGAAAGGTCCTCTGGAAGTTAAGCAGCAGCTACCTCTGCTAGCCTGGAGTGAAGCCCTGGGTTTTTTTTCTCCTCTCTGTTGAAGGCTGTATGCACTTAGATGACTACAGGCAGCATACTCTTCTTTCTACTGTCTTCTTTTCATGAAGGAAGAAAAGACGGAGAGGAACCATACATGTCTGTTGTCTTGTCCCACTCGGTGTGTTGTGAGAGAAGTGAGTCCTTTTTATTTTCCTGGTCTGCAAGGCCCCACAATGGTAGTGTCACTGCGACTCTGTCACTGTATTGGGCCAGGGAATGTAATAGGATTAAACAATCAAACAATTTATTCAGTATACTATCCTCAATACTTTACAATGGGAGCTATGTGAAACAACAAGTTGGGCAAATCTGATAACAGTAAAAACTATGTGAAACAGCAATGAAACTGTATGAAACAGCAAATCTAGGAAAAAAATTTTTTTGTTTTTGATAATTTTTTCTTCAGAAGAAGATACAGAAGCAGCTTATATTATCTTCAGTTGCAAAGGTTGAATATGGAAGGGAGCTGAGTCATTGGATTTGTCTGACAGGAAAAACAAATTACTAGGAATTTAAAAATGGGTAAATATACAGTAAAACTAACTAACTGAATAAACACCAAACCCTTTAGCAGACACAAGATCATTATTTGAAAACTAACTAGATGTTATCCTGCTTGCAGGTAGCTGTCACTGTCCTGTCTCAAGTTTGCATAAAAAGCTGAGTATGGTGATGCTGATGCCCGTGGTGTATTACTTGTGAGCACTACTGCCAGGGCACTGGGTGATTATGTGTAACTGACCGATTATGTAATTTCCAAATAAGCTGAATAAAACTCCAGAAAATGCATTGTCAGGAACCTCTTTGACCAGGAGTGAGCGAGACCATTAAGCAGTAAGAATCTCAGCCAGAAACGTCCATCTCATTTTATTTGATCATTTCAGTGATTTACCATTTCCTTGACTGAATTTTATGGCAACTTTGTCTTTGGTGTTAAAGTTTTTCTAATTAGCTTTTTAAAATATTTTTACATGTGTCAATTACTATTTTTACTATTTCGCTTTCGAAGGAAATCTGAATACAGGCTGCTTTTCCAAATGTTCACTTTGTCAAATCAATGGAGACCATTGAACTAGGAGTGTCTTTTGTAATTTATAATTTATAATTATAGGATTATCTTCTTCCTGAGGAAGCCAACAAAAGAAAACATGATGTGATTCATTTTAGCTCGCAGCCATTTCTGAAAGTCATGGAGATGGCAAAGGACGGTCATGTCTTTAAAGTCACAGAAATGGGAGCTGGACTTCAGACTTTAGGAGGTCTTACTGTTTGCTTGCATTATTCTTGACTTTTTAACATTAACATATTGATAACCAATGTATATTAGAAGCTCTCTGTATGTTTTGGGGAAATGGTTATGTGTAATGCAAATTGAGATCTTGATAGGGAAATTGTTACGTAAAATTCAAGGTTCTAATTCAGTCACAGATTTGTGTGTTCTCAGTGAAAGAAAATGTAAAATTACAAAATCTATATCATGGTTTTGGAAAATAATTACATTAGATTTAGGGTTGAAAAAGATTTATTGTCATCCAACTTTGCTTTTGGAAATTACAGAGACCATCAATTTTCTTATGGTTTTATTTGTTTGTTTGTTTTTATCTGAAAGCTTCAGAGGGCCTTATCTATGAGAAATAGAAGATAACTTGCTTTTTCCCAGAGGTGGGGAGTCAATACTTTTGAAAGACAAAACTTTTTCAAGACTGGCAGCTTTTGTTTTGTAAATTTTATATTCAATCATTCAGGTAAGTTAAGGAGAAAAAAAATGTTAGGCGATGGGGTCAAGGAAGCAGGAGTTCAAGGCAGAGCATTTTGGGCAGGGAGAGAGGACAGACAGCAGAACAGACTCTCTGGCAAAAAAAAAGCAAAGTAGATAAAAGACAAAACACGTTGTGCAGCAATGATGAAGGTTTCAAATTTTTCCCATTCTCAGGAAAGTACTGACAGTAGTTGAGGAGCAGAGGCTGGAAATAGCAGAAAAACTGCAAAACTGAAATCTAACTAGTGTGAGTACTCTTAGCAGAGGGTTTAGTCCCAGTTTGCTTTCACAACATTCCTGGCATGATGAGACAGTCAGACTTTGCCTCACTAACACAGTATCTATGCCTGGAGGGATTAGGACCATGCGTCCATTTTGTATTGCTGTTCATTTCATGTGTTGACAGGCTGCCATATGCCCTGAGGATTTTTCTTCCCTCTCTTTTCTTCCTTAGTTGAAGAATTTTCCTTCCCCACCTCTGTGTGAGAAATCACTTTTACTCACCAAAATTAATAACATCTCAGTGAATTAAGGAAAACGGATGGCAAGTTTCTAAAGAGAAAGATCTTTCAACTCCAGGGTTGCATTAAATATTCAGATTTTTTCTGATTATAACGAAGCTACTCTTTGTGTCTTTGTTGGTGGATCCCATCTAATCAATTATTCATGTGATTAAAAAGTTGGTAGTATGTCTGTTTGCTTTGTAGCAATAGCTTACTCATGACAAACCTTTTTGAATGTCTAGTGCGCTAACATGCTGATGCCTTTTATTCTGGCCTCTTGGTAGAGCTTAGTCTAGTTAACTCCAAAGGGGTGAATGAAAGTGGAAGAACAGGACAGAGATGGAGAAGCAATAGGACAGTAATGGAAAAACTAGAGAATTAGCTGTGAGTCTTAATCTGCAACGGGAACAGATTTTGTTCCAGCTGTTAAGGAAGCAAACAGAAATCAGTGCAGCTGCTGAGCCTGTAAAGTAAAGAATTTCTGAGGAAGAAATTGATTATTCCTCTCAGCAGGACTATTTGGATGTTAATTTGTCCAGTGATGAAGTTAATAATACAGCTGATGCCCATGGAGGTATATGCTCTTCTATTTCCTCACAACAGTTTGCTCATCCCTGGGAATTCGTATCTGCATTGGCCAAAAAGCAAAGTGTCTTACAATAGAAAATTCAAATATCCTTTAAAGTGGAGTCACTCACAGCAAGATAATAGATATAATAAAACTCTAAGAGTTTACAGTGACAAAGTCTTGAAAGAATTCAGATGGCTTAATAAATGTGTTGTCTTTTAGTAGTTAAATAGTAGTTAAATACTACAAATCCCTAAATTATACATGAAAATTTATTTCTTTGGCAAGGAAAGGACGTTTTCATTGCTGACTCCGTTTCATTTTTCAGAATTAACACTTTAGAAAGAGGTCAAGAAATTTTATTCCCACTGAGAGAGATAAAGAATTGCTAAGTTTATTACTCTGACCTCTGTATAAGTGACTCTTAAGCTAAAGTTCATCCTAAGTCATAGAAACTATATGTATTGTTATGAGAAAGAAAATGACACA
This sequence comes from Pavo muticus, assembly GCA_016647715.1. NCBI lineage: Eukaryota > Metazoa > Chordata > Aves > Galliformes > Phasianidae > Pavo > Pavo muticus. Next base: position 424,693 of record JACDJE010000180.1, read on the forward strand.
GAAAGCTTCATTAGTTATTAAGTAAAATGATCATCAGCACAATAAACTGAAGGGAAAATCTGAATATTTTGTCTGGAATTCATGCACGCAGAAGAAATTATTTATCACCCTTCCTCAAAACTAAGTCAGTGACTGCACTGGAAGGTGAGATATATTTATTGCTGAAATGCATTTCAGAGTGTGATGCTTAACAATACATTTTCAGTGATGTCTTCTGATGTCTGGGGTATGGGATTTCCTGCAGTCAAAGAATGGTGTGTGGAGGTAGCTCTAAGATGGCTGTAGGTCGCCTGGAGCTGGACTGTCTTCACGCTCAGGTTTCCTGAGCTGACTGCCTTTAGCAAGTAAAAATGTTCATGTAGCTACATATAGCTATGACTCTGAAACCAAACAACTGCCTACAGATTCCTAAGTGACTTCAGCAAATGTGATTGGTAAATCGGAACCAAATTGCATTGCATGCAATTTATTTGACATTTTGTGGGGTTTTTTGTTTGTTTGTTTGTTTGTTTGTTTGTCCATTACTGGACACCTGGCTTTCTTTTCTTTGGGTATGTTTTTCTTCTCTAAAGCCTTTTTAATATTTCAGATTAGACCAGGATGAATGATGTTTGTTTACCATATAAAGTCACATCCTTTCCTTGCAAAATCAGTCATTTTCAAATCCAAGAGCGATTTACACAAAATTTTAGTTTTATTGGTCTCAAATGGCAAGATATAATTTCAGAAACAGAGAAGCCTTCAAGAAAACAAGAATTCTCTTATGCATCTATCCCTAGTACTAAGTAGTCAGCTGGGGAAGAAAAGGAGGAAATAAGCAGCTGATATTAATCTAAGTAGATGATTTTGCCAAAACAACCCATGAGACATCAGCTACTCTTTCTTGAGAAATGAAGCAATCTTTCTCTGTGATATTTCAACAACTTTTTTTGCAAATGAAATGTTTTTCAGATTCCAGAGTAGTTCCTTGAAAATAACACTGCCTAGCTCGCAGACAATAGAAAATAGAGAGATTGGGAAAGATCAGTGCTTGTGTCGCTTCTTTTTATGGAAAAACTCAGGGTCATTCATTCTAAAAATTTTCCAAGACAAACTCCAAATGCAAAGAAACAGAGAGTCACATGTACCATCCTCCAACGTTAGGGAATCTTGTTGGAGAAACATGCTGGAGAAAAAGTGTTAAAAATACATAACTCATGCAAATATAGTAAGTGATCTATCTTCTTTGTGCTTTAGGATAATAAAAGACATTTTAATTAAAAATACGCAGTAAGTGTATCAGTATGAACTGGAGCAGCATGGACATTGATATAAGAAAGATCATTTGTTAAAGCGAGAATATGAAAACAGGAATGAAAGATCTCACCGCACAGAAAGGTTTTATTCAGCTTTGTTGAGAAGCATGAGGTGGTAATAAATGGGAGTTGGGTAAATCTAAGAGGAAAGAGAAGAAATTACACTATGGGACGTGTTTGGTGGGAGTGGAGAAAGGCCTCCAGCAAGAGCGGGGCCAGAAAAGACACTTTCTTGGGGCCTTTTAGGGGAAAGAGAGGAGATGCTAGAAGCATTAAAAAAAAAAAAATAGTGGAAAAGTTGTGCTAAGAGTTATTGGCTAGAGACAACAAAAAGACCCTGAGCAGTAATGTTCAATCACCTAAGGAGGTGTAAACAGCAGGGGGATTAACAAAAAATATGGGAATCTTCACTGCTAGAGGATGAAGAAATGAGTATACACCAAAACATGTGGTGCAAGGGCATATCAAGGGGAAAATAAACATGATTCAGGAATAAGTTCAGCTGAGAGTTTTTTGACAAGATCCTTTTAAATCTCATGCTTTTAATGGAACCTGTCAGTAAGGACAAATTGCTATCAGAAAAGTATCATTTGGGTCAAAATTAGAGAAACTTTAGAGATTAATCCCAAAATATCTTCCATCATTCTAGAGAAAATGCTGACCTAAGATGTAAGAGGATAAGAGAATAGGAAATCAATATGATATTAGCTATTCCAATGTGTGAACCTCGTGTTTACTGTGAAAACTTGACAAAGTCTGCACAATGTGTAGTTCTGAAAGCACAGTAATGTTACATGTGTTGCATCCTCACGTGGGGCACAGGAGTACTTCTCATTTGTTGTGAGAGGAGCACAGAAAACTTTCAGTCTCAAGTGTTCTTTATTTCATTTCTGTAGATTAATTCACATGGAACTGCACAGTGTTCACTAGAGGTTTCTATCTTTATTGTTTATCTTACTAAACAAATAAATTTTAAAGTGTCTTAATGTTAATCACAATATAAGTAAATGTGTAACAGAATATAAGTTAGAGCTGCTTTTCATAGCATGAATTTATTTATTTTTTTGTACTCCGGGAAAAATGAAAACAAAAACATCTCCCCAGAAATGGAATGCAAAACCTTACTTACTCTTTAGTGTTTGAAATAAACATTTAGTAGTTTTTAGTTTTTGTAATATCTACCGAGCAATCCATCTGACGCAATGTATCATTCTAAATATCCAAAATGCTAAGAATTATATTTGAAAACATTGGGTATTTTTTTTCGTTTTTTTTTTTTTAAATTCTAAATATGTCATACGATCTCTTTATTCATATGTCTGTGCTTCCTATGTATAGATGCTGGGACTGATGGAAGAATTTATTGTTATTATAAAGGAGATAAATTTTTGACATCAATAAATCTCACTCTGAATCCTAAAATTTCAGCTCAACTTCACTAATCAAATTTAATGGAAGTAATTAAAAGGGGAGAATATTTAATTAAGTTCTCTAACAAAGGAGCTGGAATGCCTAGTCTCAGTAAGATGCTTGCTGAAGGCTTAGTAGGTATAAAAACATTTGTGTATTTTGTTTTGAAACCTTGAAAAATTGAGGAGACTACATCTTAAGAATATAAATTTGATCAAATCCTTAAACGTCTTCCTTCTTCATTCTTTATCCTTTTCTCTTTTATCTCCTAGTGCTTAATGTAATTTCAAAATCTTACTCAGATAGGTGTAATGAAGGTAAAAACCTTAATGCATGTAGCTGTTATTGACTTTTGAATCTTCCCTTCCTTCCATCCCCACTGCTGTTAGGCATGTGCTCCACAACTCAATTGTGGAAGGAAAAAAAAATTATGGTAAACTTAATGATTTAAAATAAACTAAATTTGAAATTGAATTGGATGTATAGGACAATCACATACCTTTAAACTGAAATCTTGTATTTTACAACAGAGGTACTCATGCTAAGGGAATAAAAGTAGAAAATAAATTGTCTATAATTACTTTTCTGCTGTGGAGATGTGTACACATTTAATGATTAAACAACTCTTACTTTTACATATCTTCAGAGTCAACAGTGGACTGTTGCTACCTCCTTGAATTGAAAGAAGTCTGTATCAGAAATATCATGATAGTATCACAGACCATGTACGCATTATTATGTTTTGTTTGCTTGTTTGCTTGGTTCAGTGTAGGAGTATCCAGTACTTGGGAAAAAAAAAAACAAAACAAAACAAAACAACAGTGTATGGTTGAAATATTTCCGCAAGTCATTTTAACGTTCATATCGTGACATATTTAGAAACTTCAGCCTTAGAGAAGGCTGTTGTATCCCAAGCGCAATAATTTATTATTCTCAGTATGTTCTGTAAATAGCTTAAAATATAAAATTCTTGTAAACTGAAATAACGGAGTTACCTTTGGAAACACAATCTTTTTCATCCTTCCTACTTTCCCCCTCTACCAGGTATTTAAAAAATCTATTGTAGGTTTAGCTGAATCAGTTTATTTCAATGTAATATGCATCTGAAACAAAAGAGAAATATTAGTTCAATTTTGTGTTTCGTTTGTTGTATAAATTGGGATTATTCTGCTGAAATCAGCAATTGCTTCCAAATTTATAGCAGGGCATATAAAAAGCTAGGCTTGGTTCTTTCAGTTATGCACTTACTTGTTTTCATTCCCCTTTCTTTAACTGATACTGCTGATGGTCTTTTCAGTGGGTCACTGTGGAAGACATGATGCACAGGGCATTTTCTCCCCCTTTTGGTACTGATTGCCAGTCACAATTGCTTCATGGTCTCATCATCCCCTTAGGTGACCTGCTGGTTTTTTGTTGTTTTTTTTTTTCTTCCCAGTAAATTTTCATTATCTGGAATGGTTGGAAACAATGATCTGGAACAATAAATTAGCATTTGATTTTTCTGTTGCTCATGTAGTGCATTGTGTCCTACTCTAGCAATCTGATTGTGCAATTGTGTTTAGTGTGAGCCTAAATTTCTACTTAAAAATTCTTCAAGAAATTTTCTTTCTGTTCAGTATTTTAACAAGACCACTATCTGTGGTCTTTCTGTATTATTTTATCTACCCTACTACTTCACATCTCTTCATTCAACTTTTGGATTTCCAAGTTGCTGCTTGTCCATTTGCTCAATAGCTACATTTTACAATGTAGGCTGCTGCTTTGTTGTGCCCAGGTTTGATGATAACAACCCTGATAGACCTACTTTCCCCATTCCCATGATCATAGCACAGATTACTCTTTCAGAGGTAACTAATAAAAGGAGGAAAGACGGCAATTTGTACCAGGAAATGGATATTACTGAAATTTAGTTGTGTGAACACAAGAAGCAGATTAGTTTTGTCTGAAAATAAATTTTCATGACTTAAATGTTGCAGAAATAATTGATTATTAGTTCAGTATCAGCAAGGTAAATAGTAATCGTTAGAGAGAAACTCCACTAACCTCTCAGGACTGAGAAAATTAAGCTCTTGACATATTTTTATCACAGTAAATATCCAAGTTTACTGATTGTTCCATAGATTAAATGGATAGTCTACTCTAATCCACAGATTAGGAATGGATATATACACTAAAGTATATCTATATATATAAAGATATATACACAAAGTATATCTCTCTGATATATACTCAGAGAGAGCTTCAGTGCCTGTATGAGCTTCCTTGAGCACAAAAATTTTATACTATTGTGTTTCTCTTTCACCCAAAACTAATTTGCTGTAGTAGATAATAATTTGTTGATATAATTGTCAATTTCAGGCAGCATTTAGTGCATCAGTACTCTTAGACAATAGACTAAATTCTTCCTCTTGCTCTTTTCAACCAGTGTATGAACATCAAATCCTTGGTATCACATTAGGTACCTGAGACTGCTTGGTTTGAGTGTTCTCTGGGATCACAGTTACTTTGCATGCACTGCTGACATTTAAATATCAGCCAGATGTTGTTGTGATTTTATTTTCAACTCCGCTGGCCAAATTGTATGAGTCACTCCATGCTGATCAGGTTCATGCAACTTGCTGGAAGAATCTTTCAGGCAAAAATTATCATCTTATGATGACCTTCTTCCTACGTCTCCCCAGTGATTCTATTTTAATGTATTCTGCTTTACAAAGGAAATCGGGGTCTCTAAATCTGATTAATTGCAGTCACAAATTATGCAATAAACTGCAATAAGCTTATATATACAGAAGGATGAATCCATTCTCCATTCTTATAAATAATAAAACCTTCAAATGGAGCTGGTTCTCATTCATTTTGAATTCTTTTTTTAATAGCAATCAGAATCCCTGCTTTGAGGATGACTTCTCATATTCGGCACCATCTATACTTGTTCTCGTACCTATATGTAAACTGACACAAGGTAAACTGGTCACAGAGTAATGGCTTTAATTGTACCATGGGGGGTTCATGCTGAATATTAGGAAAAATTTCTTCTCTGAAAGAGTGGTGAGGTATTGGAACAAGCTGCCCATTGAGGTGGTGGAGTCAGCGTCCCTGGAGGTGTTCAAGAGCCATGTGGATGTGGCACTGAGTGACATGGTTAGTGGGCATGGTGATTGGACTGGGTGATCTTAGTGTTTTTTTCCAACCTTAATGATACTATGATTATATGTAACAGTTCTGCCTTACTAAATTCTAAAAAAATTCTGTTTCATTCTCAATTTGTTGGGCTAGAAGAAAAGAGAAAATCATTTTGCAATAACTGAAGTGTAAAACAGCTGCAGAGCAACAGATGTATTTAAAAAATGAGACAGTGTTCAAAAAATGTACATAATTTTTCTTCTGCTTATACATCCATTTCATGTTTAGTTTCAATGGCATGATCACTCTGTATTTTATTCTTTGAGATTAACAGATTCTCTGTACCTTGAATCATAAATTAAGATGGAGACTCAGAGAGGTGGAGGGTTGTATCTTTCTTCTTTTATTTTGATCCCCTTTCCCAGCCACCTAAGAGCACAGAATTAGAGGCTGTAAGAGGCAGTAATTCTTATCTAAATACAGAGTCTAAAACCCCTACTTTACTTTGGGCCCCTTAAAACATGGTTAATCTCACCAACCCATGCTTCCAGGGTTGCCCTCCTGTTGCCATTCAGGATTCCAACTGAGCCAAAATCACCCATCTGGCTGATAGAAAATCTGATTTTCTTCCCACCTGCCTGGGTATCCTCAACGCAAAGCACCTGATGAAGTGCTGAACATGCTGACCCCAACTAGATTGATGTCAGGATGCAAAATAATTTGTGCAGAGCCAAGGTTTTATCCCTGCTGTGAAATGAATAGGATTTGGAGATTAAGTAAATGAGGAAGGAAAATTTCATCATTTTCTCCATCACTCATAAATGGATTCATACTACATGTAAGGTTTTGAATGAAATCACCGTTCATCAATTTTCAGTTTGAAATGATCAGTCTGATACAACTGCTCAAAGGCTACTGTTTTAGGTGAGATCAGTAACAGCATTTTGGAAACTAGGCCACATTTTCATCTAAAAAGAAAATCCTAATTTTACTGTGATTTTTATTTTACACAATTTTCTGATTTCACTGTGTTGATTTAGAGACATTGATAAATTGTGTATATGGTTTAAAAATATTGTATATGCTGAACCGTATGCCTTGAGGTCCTCATCTATTAGTGCACTTAGTGTCTATGCAGATTAGATGAACTATTATAAATGTATAGGGGGACTAGTAGGTGACTCCTGTCTTATGCTGGACAGGTCAAAGCCTCTATACCTCTACCTCACACCATTATGTTAACTGAAGTACTTTCTTTCCTCTTCTCCTGCTGCAGATAAATGTGGATTTTCTGTGCACATTTCTGAAGAATGTAAACTCCTCTGTTTAATAATCCTTTTTCTTTTTTCAATGAGCACTCGACCAAAAAGAGTTGAAAACCTTCATTCTTAATGAATAATATGTTGTTTTTCTGGCCATTCTTGGGGAACTTCATGAAGTGGGAGTATCTAGCATAAAGGGGAAAAGCAGTACCTTGGTACACCTTAATCTTCAAGATCTAATAACGATAATCTTGGGCCTTTATGCTATCTGTGTTAGAGAAGGAGTGTTGGGCCAAATGAGTCTTCTCCTGTACCTACCACCATATGGAAATGCTTTTTGTGAAAGTGTTCCTTGAGGGTTTAGAAAGCAGAGGAAATGATTTTCATGATTGTTTTAAGACTTCATAAGGATCCGGATAAATTCCTCGCTTCACCCACAACTGACAGCTATTGTAAGAGATTGTACTGACTGGAAATTCAAATTTTCTGTTGAATATCAACGTCATCCTTATTTAACTCTGGAAAGTGGGGTTAAAGAACAGGCTATAGTTAAAGTCTGTGGCAACTAAAAGCATTATTGCCTGAGATGCTGTTGTGAAGAGCTGAGGGTTTCTAGGCACATAGCCAGTGATTCTTCCCCCTTATTTAACAAACTGGACTCTAGAGATGTTAATAATTTCAAGTGGCAGATTATAGTATGCAGTGGTGGTGAGGATATTAAGTGAGCCTGTTTTAAGTAGTTTTGGAGGGTGTTTTATTCTTCCTAAAATTTTTCAGGCCCAGATTTAAATTCCCAGAGTTCTAATCCAGAAGGGACTACTACATCAATTTGATTGAACTCCTGTTTGCCACAGGCCATTACATTTAACACAGTTAATTGCATGTTGAGCCTAGCAACTTGTATTGGCCTAAAGCATAATTTCCAGAGAGGTATGAACTTGTGACTTGAGGTTATCGCACTGTTTCTCTCAGTGATCTATTCTGATGGTTAACATAATATACTTTCAAGTACATGGATCTAGTTGTTTTGAATTTATTTTAATTGCCAGTTATTGTTTCTTTTATGTCATTGTTAACTGAATTAAATAATCCTTAGTAAATTTCTTTAATTGTCTGCTTTTAAGTTTTAGCAGAGATAAACATGTTGATCTCTTTAAATGTCTTGCAGTCCAGCACTTCCAATAAATCTACAGTAATTTTGTGTCTCTCAAAACTTTCTCTGTTTTCAACATATTTTAAGCCTTTTCTTTACACTCAAAAGACTTTGTCAAGAATGCAGATCACCACGTGTGGTATAATCTACAAATGTTATCATCAGTGATCACGTTTAAACCAATCCATTGGTAATCGGGTTTAATAGATTCAGCCTAGAAACAAGGCCTAAAAATTCCCAAGCTGTTCAGGAGTGATTAATTGCTGATGTTCTTTTTGGCACTTGAGAAAGTAGACAGGTCTGAATCCATTTAACATGTGCTTTGTTGCTATGCGCTGTTAATTGGGAGATCTGCAGTGCAAGGTCAAAAATCTAACAAAAGCCTGATTTTTACAGATCAGTTACTTTTATTGGCCAAACTTGTTATCTTATTAAAGATGACATTGTGATTATTGGGCACTACTTGTTTTTCACAAGATAACATTCTTTAAAAACATGACTTCATTAGTTCAAATCCTCAGTTCAAATTCTTGTTACATTTTCTGTCGTTTTGTCTTGAATTGATTTATCTGGCTTACTATTATCTGTATTACCTTGTGAGTCTTTCTGAAGCACTCACTCCTTTCCTTTGAAATACCCCTGTTTTTATTCAATTTTTAGAAATAATAGTAAACCAAAGATCTCCTCAGACAAAGCTTCTAGAATTTTGAGTGAAAGTTATCATCAGTCCTGGAGTTAAACTTTTTAAAATGTCTAATTCCCTGCTGGATATTGTCTAATGACATCGCTCTCAGTTACTAATGGACTAGAAAGTACTTCATCGCCTTCAAAGGATATGATTATGTCATCCTAGTTCCTTCTAAATAGAGAACTGTAATATCTGCTAAATGTCTCTGCCCTAGTACTTATTGGAACTAAATAGATGTCGTGCAAGATGGAGCTGATCTGTCAGTTCTGAGCTAATTCTGCACTTAACTAATTTTAGGTGCCTCACAGTCTAGAATTCCCTTTAATGAGTGGTTTTACAAGAGCTGTTTGACCTGCGCTGCATTTGCTTGTTTTAAGCATGTATTTCTCCCATTGCCTTCTACTACTTATAAGCAAAATGACCATTTCTCCACCCTCCAAAATTATAGACAATTCTTTACAGACAGGTTCTTTTTCCTAAGAATTTTCAATGCTACTAAAACATCACATGGAAGAGGCAAATTCTCAGCAGTGTTATTTAGACACTGGAAGAGTGAAATAATTTCTTCATTGTGTTCTCTGTTTTCACTTCTTGCAGGTTTGCGCAACAGCACATTGATGCAGAGATGGAAGAGCCACAGGCTGATGAGCAGTGTTTCCTGTCTCAGAGGAATGGTTTGTTAGCTTGTGAGATGAGTCTGCAGTTTGCACAAGTGCCGCATGGGGAATAATTCTAACACTGCCAAGTCTTATTTTTAGTCCATAGCAGACAGCTGAGACTGCTCAATAATTATCTAAGCTGATTTCTTACCCACTTGATTCAAAAGGAAATGGCAGCTGAAAATTCAGGGCCTGCAGCTCTCCAGCTTTCATTGTAAGAGTCCCAGGAGTGGAATCAGTTTGGGGTTTGCCACCACTGGCACTTACTCCACGCAGACTGCCCATGGGTGGCCCTGTGTGGCCAAATCCACCTCCATGGGCAGAAGTGCCAGAGAGGGACTTGCAGTTACTGCATTTCTGTAGAAATTAGTTGGGCTTCTTTTGTCTGTGAAACATCTTTCAGTGATCCTAGAGCAGCTGTGACAATCTAATAGCAAACAAAGGACTTCAGAATTCAATTGTACAAAAGGGGTTTTGAGGAGAATGATAAATGACCTAAATTAAGCCACTGTTTTTAAGTACCTAATTTAAGCTCTGTCCATAATGCATACTTTCCTCAAGTCTTCTTGCACCTGTTGCTGTTGGAAAACAACTAGTATTTGCCTGTCTGTTGTTTGTGTTCTCAATAATTTATTTGTCAAATGCCACCTGAAGTATTGGCATAAAGAAATCAGTATGTTGCTCATGTTGGTTTTTTGGCTCCCCTTTAGCCTTCCATGTGCTTGTGTGTAGCTCAGTAGCTCAGGAAATAACTTGTGTTTGGGTGAAAAAACTCTACCTTGGCTTAGAATACCTTTGATAAAAAGAGATTTCTATGTTTATGTCTCTAAAATTATGTTTGGATTCTCTGTATCTCAAATTAGCAAGCAATGGTTTACCAATTTTCTTAGATTATGAATTTTAAATAGATTATGTGGATTCAGTTTCCTCTCTTCCAGCACTTCTAACTGCTGGATTGGTCTCACATGTTTCCTGCTTGACAAAGCAGTAGGGGACTGAGGGGTGATACACTGCACTATAGTATCTTATATGTGTTTTTAAGAGGGATGGGACACTGATATTGATTGCTACAGTGCCTAGAGTAAAAATATTTTTCAATTTCTTTGTGTACTATGAAAAAACATATGTGGAATGGTACTTAGAGGTTTAGAAAGGCAGAAACTAGCAATTAATAACAACCTGGGAACTCTTAGATGGGCTTTGTCAGGTAACTCAAAGTGTTTCTGTCATCATAATGAATCCAGCCAAATTGATTTCTCCAAAGTATTTCTTCAATGCTAGTATGATGGTGACAAATCATATGGCACAGAAGAGAGCTTCCTTAATTTATCGTTCTGTGTATTTGCTTCATGTTTTGAAATTTGTAAACACTGGACAATGCCACAAGCTAGATTTGAGAGACATCCTGGTGTGTGTGTGTGTGTGTGTGGAAGGTCATCATTCTGTAAAAAGAAGGGCAACATTTCTGCAGGAGGCTTTCTTATGGGAAAATCCTCTATTTTGCTGGCTTCTGGCTGAAAAATAATCCTGTGATTTTAATCATTTTTAGGACATTTTGACACTTCCTGTTCTACTGATAAGACAGGGCTCAGTTTTTCAATGCACTTAACTGTGTGTTAAAGTCTTGTTGAAGTCAACTGAGGTTTATGTTCAGAAATGAGGCTGTGCTTCAGCGCCTGCCAGAATCATCAGGAATTGACAATTCCCACTTGTTGGTATTTTAGGATGAGAATTTTCTATTTTATTCATAAGGACAGCAGGATCCAATCTGCTGCCTTGATATTGTTAATACCTGTTTTTTTACTGTGTGGAAGCAGGATACCAAATTCTCAGGCTTAAGCACACAGAGCAGCACCAGTATTTGACTCACACCATATTTTCAATCTAAAAATCTCAAAGCACTTTCAGTAGAGGCTCATGTCCTACTATCTTCCTGCAAAAGAAGATAAGCAGGGAGGAGGTGAAATGGCTTGCACACAGACATCCAGAAACCTGTGGCAAAGAAAGAACATGGGAAGTGGGTTGATGACTGTCCTTAATCAAACAGTGAAGTTTATTTGCACTTGCTGGGAGTAATTCTGTGTAGCATTTATGGCTAATTTGGACGTTCTGTGTGTGAGGTCTTATTCAGCCCAGTGGAGCATTTGTATAGCGTGAGGAGGATAGTAATTTACACATTTTTTGCAAGGTGGAAAAAGTATTGCCTCTTTCCCTCTCTGTCACAACAGTGTACCATTGACAAGACTAGTTTGGGAAAGTTTAGTCTCATCTTCACAGCTGTCCGTTGCAGCTTTTTTGAAACTCAGAGGGAAAGACCAGCCTAGACCAGGCCAGGGAAGAAGACTAGGATTAAAACTGACTTGGAAAAACGAGACAGTTTTAATCAGCCTCGAGAGATTGCTCCATTCAGCCAGATATCTACAAAAACACGTCATCAAAAAGGAGGCTGCCCTAGCTGAATAGAAACTAGGGAGAAGGATAGAGTACTTTTATTAGGGGCAGTTCTGGATTTTGCTAAGCTGTAGATGAAAGAGTGCTTTATTCCTTCACTTTGCATTTTACTGTCCACCACTTGATAAATACTGTTGTCTACTCCTTTACTTGAATCCTTCTTTTGCTTTTGACAGCTCTGGTTTGCAGCCATCAGGTTTGAAAATTGGTAACGCTTCGGATTCTAGAGCTGTGTTATTACTTGAAGATCTATTTTGGAGGGTTGTTTTTTTTGACTGAGCGGACGTTGGTAAAGTGCTAATCCTTAGATTGTGCTCAAACTGAGCTTGAAAACATGGCTACTTAAGGCTTCAGCCCAAGTGAAATGAGAAGCCAGAACTATAACTTTTGAAAATCAATTTCAATAGAACTATTTTTAAATAATTTCTTCTATTACCTTGTTAATAGCTGTATCTTACCTTCTTCTCTTTCCTGAATACCATGTCAGTGAAGTAAAAGATTAAAATTGTGGGCAATAAAAGAAAAATATGAGGTTATGAAATGAATTCCATTTTTCCAGTTCTCTTAACCAAGTGACGTTGTGCGAATCCACATCGTGCTCCTCAAGCACTGAGGTTACTTGTTGACATCCCATTGCTGGGCTGGCTAGATTGATGGGAGTATAAAAGTTACGTGGAAGATGAAATTTAAAATCAAGTGCTGGACTACTTTTCCCTTTCTCCTGAGGCTCTAAATCTCACAGGGGTTTTCAGTGGTTTCTTAAGTTCTGTGTTGAAGCAAAGGGAAAAAGGAAAATAATTTTTGTAAAGTAGAAGTTGAGATTTCCATTTGTCATTTTGATTCCAGAGGGTAAAATGTCAAATGCTGTAAGCTCACCACAGTGGCTTTGATTCTTGCCAGAGATTCAGCAAAACTGTGCCATTTTAAAAATCAAACTGGTTGGGAATGTCTGTGCAAAGCAAATGTCAAATTTGTATGCCGGAGTATTCATGATCCATATTTCTGGTTTTATAAACAAGAATTTAAGCCAACAGTCCGTTAAGTATCAGCCTGATGGAGAGCAGAAACACTGCTGTTTACTTATCCAACTAATGTGAACTAATCAGTACACCTCAACAAGTGAATATTTGAGGGAAGAATTCACGCTTTGTTTGTAAAGTTGAAAGAATTAATTGAGCAATTTCTGATAATGAAAACATTATAGAAAATTGTAGTTTGATTGTGGAGCAGGAAGAGAAGCAAAATGCACTGGTTGCCATTCTCTTCATGAATTAGTGCCTCTTGCAATGCATTCTGTTGTGAGAGGTCTAACATGTAATGTGTAACATAGTTATCACTAACTTTATGCACAGCTCCTATGTAATACCCATCTACTCTTAGAGAGGTCTTTAGAGGGGATGAATCAATAGTCAGTAGTTAAAAATCCTTGAGTAATTCATCAAATTCTTTTCTTCTAGTATTAAAAATGTGCCATTTCCCAAACAGATTTCTGAAAAGCTCCAAATTTCTATGGATTTTATTTGTATATAGGAATAATTCTTTCTCTCTTGTCCTCCCATTGTCCTTCTCCCTTCTTTTCCTTCCTCCCTTGTGCTTACTTTTCTAATCTCTGTTAATCATATAATAGAAACAAATTCATGTAAACATCATAGCTACTTGAAGTGTCAAGACTATCCGGCAGAGTAAACACAGTTGAACCTCATGGCACCTACCATTTTTATAGGGCCTCTTTTCTTCCTTTGGTTCCCAAAAGAAGGTGGAGGTATATATGAAGTGCTGAGTGTATCTCTGTGGTTTTGTTGCTATTCAGTACTACTTATGGAAAAGACCTACCAAATTTCTAACAATGTCCTACCATGTTTTAAGATTTCTCTAGAAGAAAATCGAAGATGTCAATTTAGTCATGCACTTTAACACCTTGGCAAAATTATCTGGATAGCTCCAGGTTTGATTTTGCAGGGGGCTTGTTGTTTTTTTGTTGTTGTTGTTGTTTTGGTTTTTTTTTTAATTGTTATTTGTTTATGCTGGGTGTTGGTTTTTAAAAATGAATTAATGTGATCCATTTTTTTAGTTCACAGAAAAAATTGCATATCATATTTTTTTGTACGGCAAAGGGCTCAGGAACAATTTCTTCCATTGACACTATGTAATCATGTGGCACAAGGGTTACCTCTTTGCAGTAATTGTCATAAACCCTGTTCTCATTCACTGACATGTAGCATTCCTGATAGAAACTCAATTTCCCTGGTTCCTAGCCAGGAACTTCTTATCACTTTTTAAGGTGAAGGCTGTCGCAGGAGAAGAATGAATGGAAAAAAAACCCAGGCAGGTTGCTTTTATATATAGCACTATGAATTAAAGCCTTCAAAGCTCATAAATCAACATTAGCAGTCAATGGTCTTTAAATGGGAGTTTGATTTTAGTTCTTATCTTGATTAAAGTAATTCATGTGAACATTTTTGGGTTTTCCTCAAGCAACAGAAGAGCTGGAGATCCCCAGCAGGAGCTGGCACCAGGGACAATTCTGTAAGCTCTGTCCTGGTGGGAGCCTCTTTTGTGGCCAGAGGAACTGGAGGTCTGTGAGCTATCCTGGGTTCTGCATTTCAAATTAGAGCATTGGAAACCCTATAAATAAAACAGAACATCTTTACAGAGGCAGGCATTTTCTGTCCTCAGCCTGTAACCCAGACACAGCTTCCACTGTTGTTTTTTTTTTCCCTCACAGCTTTTTAGAGGAAAGGGAAGGTGATGCCATGAATGTATCTACATGTCCCCTTTTACGGTACAGTTGAGAGCCCTTCCAGGTTAAGACTATATCCAGATCCCTGGAATGTACATAGTTACAACATCTCTGAAAGTTTCTTTCATATGGTTAATTTCAACAGTAAATGGGTAAAGTGATCACATTACCATTCCAGGATTTATTGGATAGGCAAAAAAACACTGCATCTTTGTCTTACTTTTGCAGATGACTTCACAGACAGCAGAATTCAGTAGTGCTACCCCTCTTACTTTCTTTCTGAATTCTACACGTCCTTGAAGGATGTGGATCTTACAGTAATACATTAAACACAGTTTATGCAGAAATAGAATTCCTCTGTAATTTGTACAATATGAAATTTTAGTAGTTTACATTATAAAATAAGGTGATTTTATTTCCACTGTTTTTGCATATTCTTATTTCATTCACCATATAAAAATGTATAATTTTTTTCTATAAACTTCCCATTATAATACTAACTTTAATGACATTCATTTCCTTCAATTGTATTTTAAGTATGCTGTTTGTTTCACTGATATAAATGACTAAGAGATTTTCAAAAAAGAAAATTAGCTGCAGATGCTAATTCTCTGTTTTCAATTTTGAAGTAATTTTTCAAAACCTGCCAGAAACTGACATCTGGGAGGAGCCTGGTGTGAGACCACCATCACAAAACTCAGTGAAACTGTGCTGAGAAGAAAGTGTCCTCACTTGCATTTTGAAGTCAATCATATATCCCTAACTTAAAGGCAAGGTAATTCTTCTGCTCTCATTTCAGCTAGTAGTTCATGGGTAGAAAATTTATTCATCAATTTCATACTCAGGAAACATTCAACAGTATCACTAGCCTAACTAACTGCATACCACATAAGGTCAGGAGTTTATCCCATTTCATGTCTGCCTTGCCTTTGGAGTGATGTACAAATTTTGCCTGAAGTGCTGAACTGCATATGCTGGCAGTAGATGGACAGGCTCTGTGCACTTCGTTGTGTACAGAAAGTGCTGTTTGGTTGTTAGGGAAGCACATGAAGTTCGGATGGACATGTTCAGCCTCTTCTGGGTAGGTTACATAGAAATTTCCTGGAGGTCACATTCTGGTTTGATTTGTTCATTATAAATGCTAAGCTTGATAACATCTTTTTCATTTTAAATAATAAAGAAGAGAAATCACTAATGGAATTTTACCTTTTTTGTGCCAACTGAGTGGTGCCAGAATGCACAGAGTGACAGCAGAAAACTGAGCATAGTTTTTAAAACCAAAGAAAAGTAGTCTTGTATTTCAAAGGAATTCAAGTTGGTTACACTTATTAAAAAATAAATGTATATGCATATAAATGAGGCAAGAAATGAACCAACCAAAAACCTGTAAACTCTGTGCTCTAGTGAATGAGTTCTGTGGCAGACCAATGTGTGTGGTACAACTAACAATACCTCTCTGATGCCTTTAACCTGTTGTCAATGTATATGGTTGCCAGATGAATGACACACAATATGAATTTTTATAAACATACATAAAATGTAGTCTTGTATAAAGAAATATTTTCCTGTAACTACTTCCCATAAGAATATGTTTAACACAGGCTATTTTTTAATGCCAAATGTTTAAGTTAAAATGCTTACTACCAGTTAAGTGTTTTCAGTCAGAACACACCTGTATCCTATAACTCCACAGAGTAGGGTGCTGTCCCATATTAAAAGGGATTTACTCCTGATAGCTTTCCCAAGAAGACTTGGGGTTTGAAAAAGATATTTAAAATAAAATAAGAGAAGAAAATACTGTAGTTCATTGTTTATTTCCAGTGAAGTTATATACAGGAGAGTAAAGCCTCCTGCAAAAGGGTAATTTGAAAAGTAGAAGCATTAGAATAATTAGAATAGCATTATAGAAGCATTAGAATAGTTTGCTATTTCCCTCTGCAGATGTTCACTGAGAAATAAAATAATTTCAGGTCAAATTGCCACTGCCTTCAGACTTTGTGTCACTGTAGTGCCCCTTCCCTATGGCCAAAAAAGTAATAATTATTTGAAATTGCCTCACTTGTGTGCTCAGAGGGCTCCAGCAGCTGTGTTCACCTAATTTGAGTTGTCACAAGTCAATGGCTGGCAGTTGCAGCTGGGCACTTCTCTCTCATTCCTGGCCTGCCCATTCATGTTCAGATGTCTGGGATGAAGGAATAAGGGGCCTGGAGCACCAGCTGCCTTTGGTAGGCAGTTCTTTCAGTCATGTTAGTACACTTGGGTAGAGAAAGAGCACCTAAGCGCCCTAATTGAGGGCAAATGACACCTCAAGTCCATAGTCAGGAGCAAGCTTTACTGAGAATGCATGCACTTTTTTAGTCATTGTTGTCAAATGACCATGCATCACAAACCCATATGAGGGTAGTTTACTTGGGGCCCTGGGGACTACCAATTTATGAAGTGACAGAATCTTTAGTATGGAAAACCTGCATGTATGGGTTGAAGGCTTCTGAGTGACTTCCCTACACTGGAAAAAAAAAAAAAAAGCCCAAACTTGCTGCTTCCAGTCCTTTTAAATGTAGATGTGAACTGTGTGCCACATCAGTTAACTGGTCATAAAGAGCTTTTTTTAGACAAGACATGGAAGTTCTGACATCTTGGTGACTTTTATATGCATAAATATAGACATAAATAAACATAGATAAACCTACATTTGTACTAATTAGATAAGCTGTCTAGTACCACCGTGTTGGGTTATCAAAAGAAGACTGAAGTGCAACATGCCCTGTGAAGCTTGAGTTTTTCAACTTGCATGAGCCTTGCTCTGTGTCAGGTAAGTAAGTAGACATTTCCTAAAACAAAGTGAGGCTGCTCTTGACTCTTAATTAGAAAAGATTCTAAAAGAAGCTATCCAGAGTATAAAATATTCATGAAAAGGGATTTAAAATGTCATCCACTTCATATTATTTTAGTAGTAAATTAAAGCTAGTCACATCTAACAAAATTATAAAGAAGGTTAGATTAGCAGAAAAGGAATCAGCCCTATTTCAGCATGCTGAAGCTACAAAATAGTTCTCTCTGGCCCCATTAACAGGTTCAAGAATTGTAACAGGGCTCTCTAGATTTCTATTAAAATAGCATATACAGTATGATTACAATACATTATACCTTTATATAATATTTATTCATTTCCCCCTAGTCTTTTGAACTTTGTAATCCTTTGGTCAATTATTTTCAGAGAAGGAAATTGAAATTTCTTCCATGGCAACTTTGACAAATGTACAGCATATGTATTGTAGAGTATTCTCATGGGAGAACTTCAGAAATAAAATTAGTTCCGTCAATATGCCATGAGTTCATCAGCTTAGGCCTTCCTGAATCTTTTGGTATGGCAAACATACAAAGGACTCTTTCATCTTCATCGCCTGCTTAGAAACATTGCCTAAGATCACTCTTATTATCCCTCCTAACTACCTCTCCTATCACCCACCCTTCCTCTCTGAGCATGGATTTAATAGAAAAGGTACAGTTTCTCCGCCAAAAAATAAGTAATATAATCTATATTTGTGTGTGTGTAGAAATATATATATGTGTATATATCACTGTAGGAATAAGGAAGGAGTACTAGACCCTCTGGATCTCACACATTATGGCTATATCTTTCTTTAGGGTATCTTTTCCTGTCTCAACTCTTAAAACCCAAAAAGTCAGAGAGACCATGCAGCCCACATTTCACCATCTGTGTTGTCCAGACTGTCACTGGCCATGCAAATACATGTCCTGGTGTGGTTCAAGAACCATCAAGTTGGACTTGATGATTGTTATGGGACCCTTCCAATTTGTGATATTCTATGATTCTACACACACACGCACACACCACAATTTAGAGGAAGAATTACAATTTCACCAGGCAATAGATGTCTTCCATTTAGCAGGAGGCCAAAGATGATGATAAAATCATTAATTCTGTCAATATAAATGCTAAATAGAAATGGGAAATTGGATTCTGTCTTGTGTCACATTTTATCTAGTAGGAAATTATAGCAGAGAAATTGAATCTGATGAACCTTCTGCTTTTATGGCCCCTCATCAAAGGTACAGCATATAGTCTACAATAAATAGCATGACACCTCTTAATTAAACAATGCCATTGTTTAGCCCAGAATACGTGTGTTTTTTGCTTGGCCAACGAGCAATCTACAAGCTCCCATAGGGATCATAAAATAAAGAATAAAATAAAAAGGCCATAAAGTTAACCAAAATCAAATTAACAAGCACTAATTATCTCTGGTATTATAGCACTGCAAAGGTTGCTATAGGTTGACAGATAATGGAAGTGTGCTCATTAGTAAAGCACTGAATGTTTTAATGTTTGAAAAGAGAACATTTATGGCCTTTTGTCTATATATTGCATGCATTGTACAATTTTCTAAATTAGTGTCTTAGGTTTGTAAGTTGAATTCATAAAGGCACCATTTCTGGTAGAAAATGACTACATCATAGCTGAGAAAGCCAATTTTAGACATACGTGCACTGTTTGAACTTCGCACTGGATGATTGCAGGGGCTTGCAGAAAGAGTAGTGAGGAGAAGGAGAGGGAGAGAGTGTGTGTGAAGTAAATGAGTCTGATATGATAGTGGGAGATCAGTCACAACAAGAAAAATACTCACAATTTTCCTTGTATATCTCTGATTTAAAAGTACTGCTTCCCTAACACATAGAATACTTGTTAGTCAAGGACATAATTCAACTTTGACTATAGACTGTACTGAAAGATTTTTAACTTTTCTGTGTTCTTTTCAGTTACTTTAATGGATTTTTCCTCCCAGCAGGAAGGAAAATACCAGCCCCTCCACCTCACAGAATGCCAAGGTATTAATAAAGATCTCTTAACACAGTCAATGGCATG
This sequence comes from Pavo muticus, assembly GCA_016647715.1. Lineage (NCBI taxonomy): Eukaryota > Metazoa > Chordata > Aves > Galliformes > Phasianidae > Pavo > Pavo muticus. Next base: position 444,362 of record JACDJE010000180.1, read on the forward strand.
GGGTTTTTTTTGTTCGTTTGCTTTAAATAAAAAATAAATAAAGCTAAAAAACTTTCTGATAAACTGAATTATTTTGTTCATGCACTCATATATGATTTCCTTAAAGCTCAGTCAAAAACTTCAAGAAAAAGAAATGCTCTTCTTTGTGTCCTGAGACAGTTGGCACACACAATACTTCGTTTTCTTTACACCTAAGTGCTGTGTTTTGCAATGAACAGCTCTGTAAAGTGAGTTACTCTTTTCATTATTACTAATGGAGTCAAGAAAGAAAAGCAAAACTCAGTGCAGAGGGAGGGCACTTTGCAGCACCTTGCTGTTGGGTTACAGAAGGAAGAGCAAAAATCTTTCTGTGGTTGCCCGGAGAATAAGTCCCAGCTGGCAGCTTCTGCAGAGTCCCCACCACAAGGCAGCAAGCTGCCCCTGACTCCTGAGTTATCCCCATTGTCTTCTGTTTGTCTCTGAGTGTCCAGTTTTTCAGGTTCTGTGACATAGCCACACACATCCAGAGCTCTTCAGTGCTGCTTTACCTCTTCCTCTGCAATGCTAAAATCCTACAAGCCCTTCCTAGCATGAGCTTCTAGGAAGCCCCAGTGAGCTGGAAGTAACATGGAGTTGGCCTGTACCAGGTGCGAGGAAGAAAACACCCCAGGGACATGGGGATGTTTGTGGCCAATTGATGGCATCCAGGGCAGGAATTATCACTGCCAGTGGAGCCAGTCATGATTCTTCTCTTCTGCAGTGGAAGAAATAGGGCAGACAGGAGGGATTTTGTATTCCTTTCCCCCTCGTTTCCAGCACTGAAAAAAATCCATTCTGAGTACTCTAGACTATCTTCCCATTCTGCTGCTGTTGAACAAAATTTGGTATTTTACTTAACTTTGAACAGATATGTATGCTCTTATTTCATGTCCAAGTTGCCTTCCAGCTCTTCATAAGAAAGACAGCCAAATTAGTACTCAAGAATTGGCTTTGCAAGAAAAAGATCTGGATTAAAAATCATGCTAAAAGCAGTTGTTTCTTGTAACTTCTAAGTAACACTAAAAGATCTTGTTGAACTCCCAGATGCACAGAGGCATTTTAAATGATGCATGTTTCTTTTACTAGCTAACCTTTTCCGATCTTTCAAGTCATGTTATCTTTAGGAATCAATAAACTACCAGTAAAAGAAACTAAAAAACCACGGAATTCTCTGAAGGACCTTTCTGTGACTATGAGTGCAAATGATGGAAAACTCTCAACTCAAATTACTGTTTGAAATATCATTATTCATAAGGGCAAACAACCCTTTTGCTATGGCCATTAGCCTGAATATGAACAACATTAAAAAGTGCCACAGCTGAAATATGAAACGCATTGAAGATGAAGTGTATGTTATGGCTATGTTCATATGCAGCTTTCTTGAGTGCAGTGTAGCTATCAGGCTGGAATACAGAGCAAGTCCGATTATTATCAAAAAGACAGAACTGATAACTGACCTAGTGTCACAGATATATTTTACTGTGCTTTCATAACTGAGGGATTGTTCCAAAACTCTATGTGTTGCATGTAATATAAATGTGACTAACATTTTGAATTGAAGGGTTTTTTTTGTTTGTTTGTTCTTTTTACTGTGTGTAGCATAATAAAACTTGAATAAAAAGACAAAATAGTTTTCACATGGTAAATTTAGATATGAAGGTAAGCTTTTGGGGAGAAAAGAAAAAGCAATGAGAGAGAATCATAGAATCATAGAATAGTTTGAGTTGGAAGGGACCTTTAACATCACCTAGTTCCAACCCCCTGCTATAGATGGGGACACCTTCTTCTAGACCAGGTTGCTCAAAGCCCCATCCAGCCTGGCCTTGAGTGCCTCCAGGGAGGGGGCATTCACAGCTTCTCTGGGCAACCTGTTCCAATGTCTCACCACCCTCGCAGTAATGAATTTCTTCCTAATATCTAGTCTAAATCTAACCTCTTCCAGTTTATAACCATTTCTCCTTGTCCTGTCACTACCTGCCCTGATAAAAAGTCCTTCCTCAGCTTTCCTGTAGGCCCCTTCAGGTACTGAAAGGCTGCTATAAGGTCTCCTTGGAGCCTTCTCTTCTCCAGGCTGAATGAGCCCCATAGGGAGGTCCCCACAGGGAGGTCCTCCAGCTCTCTGATCATCTTCATTGCCCTCCTCTGGATCCACTCCAACAGCTCCATGTCCTTCTTGTGTTGGGGACCCCAGAACTGGACGCAGTACTCCAGCTGGGGTTTCATGAGAGCAGAGTTGAGGGGCAGAACCACCTTGCTCGACCTGCTGGTCACGCTTCTCTTGATGCAACCCAAGATACAACTGGCCTTCTGGGCTGCAAGCGCACATTGCGAACTCATGCTGAGTCTTTCATCAACTGACTAAAAAACATAAAGCTTTTTTTTTCAAAATGTGTGGCAAATTCTCCAGCTCTAAAAACCCTTAATTCAAGTTTGGTGTTTCTGCAGGACGTGTAAAATCAAAGCTAACATGAAGATGGATGACTAGGAGAAGATTTAGTCAGTGGTAGGAAAACTTCATAAATTTCCAATTTCTTTCAGAGATTCTGGGCCAGTGAGAGGATTGTCCCAACTGTCATCCTACCAGAGTTCTCTTTACGATCTTCACAGTCATTGTAGGCACAGCCCTAACAGGCAGGCTGACATTAGTTCACAGCTTTTATTGGTTCCAGATTTGCATTATACTTTCATCAGTGAATTCTGCAGTAACCCTTAGAAGTCATTATTTTCACTCATATTGGTATTTTTTCCAACCTGTTCTACAAAGTAACTCCAGCAGTGTTTCCTAACCTACCACACTCTGGGTGTCTTCAACCAAAAATGAGTCTGAAAATTACATACATTAGCAAAAAGACTTGGGGATACCTATACCTTACTATGTATCATATTGACTTCTATATCAGTTTAAACCTGTCAGCTTCAGTACTCCTGCTTGTCTGCACTATGAACTTAGAAATAGGCTTTTAATTACATAGCTGTTGTTGCACTTTGAGAGCCTGCAGTTTTCCTTCTTGGGGTTGGGACTGGACTCCAAGCATTCAGGAATCCTTTGGGAAACCTTTTGGGTGCTTCACCCAAGGTTGGCATTGGGCATAAAGAGAGGTTCGAATGATTGTTTTGTGCCTTTATGTGTAGGAAGGATTAACAGTCTTTATTACACATGCTAAATTTCTCTGATGGAGTATATTTTTCTTAACTCCCTATGCAACATGCCTAAACTTGAAGACATACGGCTTTTCTGAAATCCTGAAGGAAAGATGTAGAGCAAGACCACAAGAGCAATGACTTGTAACCTTTGGATGGAGTGCAGGCAGGTATGTTAGAAGTAAACCTTTTGAACTTCTCATCAGTGTTAGCTAAGAATCTTCAAACACTATTTTCTTTTCATTTACCTACTAACCTCCTAGTTGAGAATGCTAGTTTGTACTTTCTGGTGCAATTTCACTGAGCTGAATATTCCAGAGGGGCTCTGTGCCTTTAGATACCTATTTCAGAGTCAGTGACTGTGGCAAATTATTGGATTTAAAACTTCAGAACACTCTGGACAACAAGACTCTAGATTTTAGATTCAACAGTTCCTGAGTAGCATAATGTAGCTCCAGTCAAAAGGTGCAGGACACAGATAGATACCCTGTGTTGGTAATCCACCCTGCATAAGAAGTTGATCTGACTTTTGTGACTTCGGTCATAACTTCTGTATTAATTTCAGTTTTTAACTGGTTTAAACTAAATCTATGGAAGTCTAATGTTTTGCTAACTGATACCAAATACACAGATCAATGCAGAATAGAAAGACAGTATCAAATAGTGTCAGATACTGGAGACTTGAATCATAAAGAGAGTGTTGTTTGTATGTTTGTTTTTTTTCTCTTTGAAACTAGCTATTATGTTATTTATGAAAGTTGAATTTTTTTGCATTTCAGCTGAATGGAAGACCGTGTGCAGACTGATGATATTTTCTTTTTGCATTTCCCTTCAGCAAGCTCATAAATTCTACACTCCCTGTTCCCTTTTCCTTTTCCTTTTCCTTTTCCTTTTTTTTTTTTTTTGAAATATTCCCACTAATAACATCATTGTGTTTGCACTGTTCCTTGTTTCTTCTGAAATACCCAAAATTATTTTGCTGCTTGTAGAAATTTAAATGAAAAAATACTGCATGTGAAATTATCCATATTATAAATGTAAAGCAGGTCTGAAAATTCGCTAGGAGAGTATGAGTGTCATCTTGTGTGGGAGGCATGTTGCCCAATCACTTTCTTTTCGTCTGTCAAAAATACCTTAGCAGTCTGCTCACAGATGCCAAACATAAAGCACAAAGAAATTCAGGCCCACTCGGAGACCACCTCTAGACTGAGAAGAAACATATGCTCCAGAAGCAGCATTCTTTTTCATTTGTTCAGCCTGGCAGAATCCTCACATTCCCAGACTGACTCTTGTCAGGATTTAAAAATGTATATGGGGGCAGCTGGAGTAGTTTCCGTTACACTTTATTTAAGTTCTACCTCTTAGCCTGCCGCAGACTTGGCAGACAAATGCCAACCTTCTTCAACTCCAATTGAGATGACTGAACCAAAACAATGATATTGATTTTAGGATGATTTAGTACCCCTGTATTGGGAAGAGGTCTATGGATTCTTTTATTCATGTCTCTACAGTAACAATTTAAATTGGCAAGGATACACAGTTCTTCAGACTTCATCTCCAATTCATATTAATAGAATAGCCCTTCTTTTCATTAGCTTTATAGCTGTAAATGAATGATTCAGTATGGGCTGTGTGCTTTGTTGATGATATCAGACCATCCGATCCTGTATTAATGGCATACCTTTTTTTCTCTACACGTGAGACTTTCTTGACTTGTTTGCTTTGAAGCATTTAATGCACCTTGGCATCAAGTTTCTTTATCAGTAGTGTAATTGTATTTCAGTGGTGATCTCTCCAGGAACAAATCTGCACAGATCTGCAATTGCCTGTAGGAATAGGAACTGGCAACAGCCTGAAGACAGACGGATCCTGAGACTGTGCTTGAGAACTGTTGGTCCAAATCAGCCTTAATACAGATTATCTGTACTTAATGTTTCAGATTTCTTTTTTACTTCGCTGGAAGTTTATGTGCGCAAAGAAGGCAGGATAGGAATGCACTCATTAGAATGTTAATGTATGTGTGGCAGCATTTCAGTTTAACTAAAGGGAATGCTGCAAGACAATTATCAACGTAAATATTTGCATAGTAGCAATGTTCAGAAATGATATTGCTATCTACGATTGTATTGGACATAATGGAGCAGATTTGTTTATGTGAGGAAGAGTGGCCTCAGGTTCCTGTTAGGTTGGAATGCAAGCAACAAGACAAATGTAAAACCAAATTTCATTTCCATTTGATTGTATTTGTGTTTGTGGACTCTAAGTACATTTAAGAGCACGTGAATACGGTTCTAAATCCATCAGCTAGTGAACCCAAACCTAAATAATATTAAGCAGACTGAAAAATATGATAACAAAATTGAACATTGAAACAGATTTTGAGAATGCTGTGATTTCTACAAGAACATTCACCTACCATAGATGCCTAGAGTATGTGTAGATTTAACTTTACTGGTTGAGAGAAATACTCCAATATGTGTGGAATCAAAGTGTTATCCTTCTTGGAGAACTCTTGTATGCCACATCTTCTGACCTGACTGTAAACCTTAAGATAGTAAACACAATTCCTCACTCCTTGGTTTCTGTAAAAAAGAAATACCTAATTTAGGTTGTCTTTCTTTATTCCCATTTTCCCCTACTTTCTAATATTTAAGACTGAGAAGAACTTGGTCTTTTATATGTTCAGAAATTAATTCCTTCAATCAGTACGTCTTGTTTTGGGGAATGGATGTACTAAATATGATTATTTTGAATTTATACTGTTGAAAGCCTGACTCTTTTTATTTCTGTGGTCAGCTTTGGTGTTATAGTTCTACACATACGCCATGCTGCCTGTTCAAAAAGAGTTCAAAACAAAATAAGAATAAAAACATGCAGATGATGACCTTGTCTTCAGATAGACGATCTAAATACGTGTGGTTTCTAGCATTAACCTTTGGAATTTATACATCAGCAAGAAAAACTCAATTTGAGGAAATGAAGGTCATGTGCACAGACACAGGTTGGAGTTTAGGACACAGAGAATCAACACAGAGCCTTCCAGTTTCTAAGAATTAATTAGATTCTCTGTGTCAAATTTCATATAATTTCTGATAATAATGAATCCCCACAAAACATAGCGTAAACATATGCAATGACAGTTAAAAAAAAAAAAAAGTCAAATTGTAATCCTTCTTTATATATCAGGGATAACATTCAAGAGGAAAAAACAATGAATCACCCAACAGTTCCTTACACTTTTTAACTATCTGTTCCTTGAATTCTTCACATGGTATCTATTGAATTGCCATTTAAAAAAAAAATGACAGTTTTTGGCTTTACAGCTACTGAATAAAATGGCCAGCCAGCACCAGTCACTGGAAGAGAATCTTTTTTAGAAAATAAAAAGAAGACATATCCATCCTTTTGTCTTCCCTCAAGTAAAAGACCGAGATCTTACTCAGCCATGGTTGAGGATTCGTGATGATGAGCAGATTGCATGTGACTTATTTATTTCACATACTTTTATGGTTAAGCATACACATTGAAAGCAAAGTACAAGGGCTCCTCCAAAGCAATGCTTCTTGTTTTGTTATGTTGGCCCAGAACATCGGAGGTGGATGTTGGTGGTATGGCAGTAGAGGTTGAAACTTCCTGAACTTCCTGCCAATATTCTGTTACACGTTGATGCCATGTGACAGATGGCAGTAGAGAGGCAGTCTGATAGAATGGCATCTGACGTGGAAGTACGTGTGAAGCAAAGGTGTTTTAAGGAACATAATGTGTGTAGAGTTTTGTGTTTGTCTGTAAAATCTGACTACACCAGCAGTGATGCTAAAAACAGAACAAGCAAAGATTATGCTCACTGATTTGCAGGTGTTCACAGTGTTATGAGCTGTTGCAAGAGAAACACACCTAAGCATTTACCAGACATGGCAGAGAGGGAAATGACATTCACAATTACGCTGGAAAAGGTGCTTGCATGTGCTGTGTGTTTGATGCGTATCATGTAGAAACTGATCAGTCCTCTTGATGAGCAGTGGTCCATGTTCAGTGACTGCTGCAACAAGGGAGGGAGAGCACAATTTTGCTTTCATCCTTTCTCTGCTAGATGATTGTATCTCTGTGGAAGAAAGAGCTAACAGCCACAATGCTATCTGGTGTAAGGGTGAGCTTTCCATATGTTTCCTCCCTGCAAGACCCACTCCAGCTAAATTTCAGTTTAAGAAAGACTATTGTATTTCTTTGAATACTGAATCTTTAAAAACATTTTAATAGTAGCAAAAAAGCAATATGGCATGCTACCAGCAAAAATATATTAATCAATTTAAGAATAATAAAAAGTCATTCAATTGATGGAGAGCACCGGTTTGGAAAATTGAAAGGGTATACATTCTCCAGCTCCACTTTCATTCTGGACGCTAGCAGTGAGTCATGTTAATACCTGACTATTCCAGGGAAGTTACTGGGCTGGCTTATAAAAGCAATTACTGAGTACAGTCCTTCTAGTCACACAAAAAGTCTCAAGGCCAGTTTGTAGTATAACAAGTATAACTCAACAGGATTGGATTTTTTTGGGTTGTTTGTTGAAAAGAAAAAATAAGTGAAAACATATTAGTTTAGGTAGAAACAGAAATTATTCGAGATGACGAGGGAAAGAGAGAACTTTATGACATAAACAAAATACATAGTTTTATTTTCAGTTTAGACCGAAAATTTTCCATTTCTCTGAAATAAATTTGCTTTTTTGTTCTGTTTTTCCTATTAAGATCAGTTTCCAAATGAGAAAGGACACTTCAGAATGCTTTTAATATGCTTCTCCTCCTCAAAAGTTAAAAGGAAATATTTTAGCATATTTAAGAGTTTCCCACCCATATTTTTTTAACTGATGTTACTTGCTGAATCCACCTTGAGTTTCCTGAAAGTTTTGGCGAGGGCACAGTTCAATTTTCCACTGACTTCTCCAGTCTTTTCGAAAATGTGCCCAAATTTGATCAGGTTTTCCCTCATAAGGAATAGATACGTCCATCTGGCAACAGCTAATACAGAAAATGAGAGGTGTGTTACTGCAATAAGTTGCATGAAATTCTTAGGGAATTAGGAGGGAAAAGGGTGTTGAGCTCAGGCTTGGCGTCCAGTTTTATGCCCCTATGATTTATGAAATTATTTGGAAGTGAAATCTTGACAGAGTGTATCACAGGTAGTAATACCTTCTATGATACATTTGGTGGAGAGAGCTTATATTATCATGAATATTGAACCATTCACATGGATAATATGTAGAGAGAGTCTTGAAGTCTGCTTCCCTGTCCTAGAGCCCTGTGGGCTTTAAAGGTCTTTAAATCAAGATTTTCCAGTGACTTACAAAGCTAAGTGCAATCTGCGACACTTGCAGAGATTTAGTGTCTTTCTTCAGATAATCTGCTTCACCTCACTTTTTACTTCTTGAATTCAGCTGTCAAAATTGCATTAATGTTTTTGCAATTAAAAAAATTGTGAGTAAACATTTAATATAATAAAAATCCTCAGCATATTAGAGAGCCATGGAGAAGTGAGAAGAAAAACTGGATAACTGTCATAGTTATCATACTTGTCATTATCAGTACTGTTTCACAAGACTATGTTGTATTTCAAATGATGATTTAACATAAAAATATGTAGGTTTTAATACATTACTTGTGAAGATTCTTTCTTATAGAGCAAGAATAAGATTATTTCATTTAGGCCCAAAGGGTGCTTTTTGTAAACAGGCCCTGCATTGAGGACTGTAGTTTTAACAGTTAAGAACCATGATAAGTTAATTGTGCCTGAAAATCCTGCTATGAGATAACATCTTGAATAATGAATTGTTTATGTAGGCAGAAGGAGGCAATTGCATCTGTACATTTGAAGGGGTATTGATCTTTCAGTTTTGTTAAGGATGCAGTGCTCTTAATTGGGCAATTTGTTTTTTTGTTTTGTCGTGGTTTCACTGTTTTATATTTTAGCAAGAAAGGTTACCATTTATTGAAGTTCTTACAGCAGTAATGAGATTGTCATTTAACCTAATTCTGTTTGTTCTGCTGGTAGAAATGTTTTAATAGTCATATTGATTTTGTTTAAAATAAAATGCTGCTTGTAACATCTCTGGCAGCTGCAAGAGTAGAAGCTCATTTTCAGCATGAGAAAAAATACTTACAACTCACTATTTTTCAGATACAGAGTGGTAGAACAAAAATGTGAGAGGGATGAGAGCTTTTCTTTATTTTAAGAGTGAATTATACTGGAGAAAAGAGCATAGTTGAAATGGTGGGAGGGAAGAGGGGAAGTGTGTTTGATATCTGGGTGTTTCATGACTTTTCTTTCTGTAAGTTTCCTTACCGTAGATGAAGCCCAGTGGGAGGATAGCAAACTCCAGGACTCTAGACTCTAAAAACTCAGCAAAGGTGATAGCTGACTGACTATTCTTTGATGACAACTGCCTCTGTAGACTCCTTGGCAAGTTCCTCCTTGGAAGCCATCCACCAGAGACTGTGAGTGCTCTCCATTGAACAGCCAGATGATAGCTCTCATGCTTTGTGAACTGCGAAAGCTGAACTTTATTCAGAGCATCTAAGAACAGAGCTCATGTCTTGGAAAACTATTTCAAAAGCTCTGTCTCTTCTAACCATTAGATACATTTTGATTAAATAAAGCCAACTTTATTTGCCTGATGAAATAACTTGGTCTTTGACATATAAGATAATGTTAATGAATATTGAACTGCTATTAAAATAATATCCAGGAAGAGAATCCTCTGTATGATCTAGTTAAGCTTAATATTGTTTGACATTAGAGAAGAAGTGTTACAGATAAAGGATGTCACCTGAGGTGCATATAAAAGGGAAGGAAATGGGAAACTTTCAAGAAAATAAGTCACTGACAGAACAGACTTCCTGAAAGTTTGCTGCAGTGCAGTGTGCTGAGAAAGAGCTGAGAGAGAGTTGACTTTGGCATATTATCCAAGTGGAGTACGTGCTTTCTACTGTCAGAACCTCTCTCATGCAGAGCCTTACTATTTCCTCAAGTATTGATACATATTCTTCTCTGACAGCCAGTGTGAAAATGGTGATATAGACCAGGCAATACTTGAATTTCTATACAAAGGTATCCCAGACTAAGCTATTCATACAGGACATATGAGCTGGAGTCCTGTTGGCTTTCTCTGCTCCAGTTGCAGCTGTTTTTCCTAGAGAAAGGTCAATATCATCCAAGTCTGAGTCCAAGTTTTTTTCCAAAGTGAAAGAAGAGAAATAGGTCTCTCATCTAGTCCAAGTAAATGTATTCTGGAGGAGGAAGTGAGGAGAGGAAGGAAGGTCATTATAGACATATCTTTTGCCTAAAGCAAGGGTTGGGGTAGAATTTTGCCCTTGATTAATAAAAGAAAATTAAATTTAGTTAATAAATTATATTAGAATTTAACTGGGCTTTGACCAAGTTCATAGGAACTGGTATTTGAAAATATGATAGTGGTAAAGTTTCTATACCCTCTAAACATTCAATTGTGAAATAGCTAATCCTGTCCTGTTATCATGTATGGTTGACATCTGTAACACTTTGTCAAATCTGACCAATTCCTGTTGGAGCCAACTCATTCTTGGTTTCAGCCAGGACTCAAAAACACCAGAAGTCTCTCCTGGACCTTCTTCTACTCCCTGAGAAGCTGGGCTACCTGTGCTTGAGGCCAGCTCTGGTGTTGGCATTTGCCCTCCTCCAGCCATATATCATGCTGTGGCAGACACTTGCCTTACTGACTTGATATCCTGGCTTAATATAAACGTGGTGAGCACTTCTGATCAACCAAACCCGAGTGCCATCACCACAGCTACCCAGCTCACCTCACTGGGGTGCTAGGATAGGCCCCAGCTGGCAACGGCTCCCTTCCCAGATGAAGCAGCTGGCTCTTATTGTGCCCTGATGTTTTAACTGTGGGTTAAGCAGTTTGATGAAAGATCTTGGAGCACCACTGTAATATGTTCCTATTTTGGGAAGTTGAAGCTTCTTTTAATAATCTGGTCAAGGCAAGGACTTGAAAAACAGTCTTTCTCTGTAGACAACCTCATTTTTGTGTGTGTGTGTTCATGCATACATGCATTAGACTCTACTACAAAGAAGAGAAATAATATACAGTGCTATATAAGTATGAGAAGTACTCCAGTCTTCATTAAAGAGCTGGACAGGATGAGACAGTTAATATGGCTAACACAGTAACAAGAATGTGGGAAATAAAGCCACCAGGCAAAAGGAAGGGTTAGTAACTATTCAGATAATTTGAAGCAAGCTGTCTGTAATAATCCATGGACTGAAACAATGACAGAATTTTTTTTTTTTTATGAAAGCTAGGGAAAGCTTCAAATGCTAGATAGGACAAAAATTGGGATCACCTGTTTAAAAATGGGAAAAAGAGAAGGGCTCAAGTAACAACCAACTTTCTTTCAAATCCTAGAAAAACTAAAAGGAGAATTTTAGAAACCAGGAAGACAAAAAGGAGAAATATGTAACAATTCACAGTGGTGTATTTTTCTTGACCAATAATAACAAATCAATTTCTTGCTATAACATGTGAAAAAGAGGTGACATTTAATGAAATTTTTGAAATTGCATCTCATCTTATAGAAAAGATAAGGGAGATACAGCCTAGCTGGTTCTCTCATAAAAGAAAATGTGAGAAAGTGTCCTTGGTCCCCTTTTTCATTCCTGCACTGATAGATCTATGCCAGTTGAACAACCACATCATCCAATACTCCTTTACTTTTTCCAGGGACAGAAGAAATCATCTGTCCTTTTATATCAGCAATTAGGATTACTGGGTGTCATTTTTCCCTGTTCAAGAATCAATTACTTGAACACTATAAGCTGGTCGAAACTGAAATTGTGGTCATCAGAAGAAATGGTCACATTTTTCCTTTTGCCATCTTTCTCTCTTTTTTTCCTCCTTTTTTTCCATCCTATCAATTAAAAAGGTTCAATTTAACCTGGATCAGTTCCCTGATTAAGTTGGCTGCACGGCTGCAAAAATAATTGTGCCAGCATGACAGTAGAGAGTGGTTAACAGGTAAAGATAAAACTTTCCCTTATGTTACAGCTAATGTGAAACTGAGTTTGGCATAATATGTTTGCTGCTTGACGTGTCAGCTAAGCACAACTAAATGACACAGCGCTACAAGCGACTTCCTTACAGTCATCTATTTCCCTTCCCCTCTCCTTATATCAGATGTAATTAGTTTGAGCTTCCCATGCCTAATACATTTTTCCCATTCTGTGTTTAACCACAATATCCTGTTTCTGCAGGTGCACAGCCTTCTTTGCAACCATGGTTGCATTGATGCTGGGGAATATTTTCCAAAAGCATGTGAATGCGCTCACTGTAACTTTTCTCTCATGTACACAATGACTAAAAAGAGTGTACTAAAAAGAATCATAAACAGATGAAATCAAAAATAGTGAAGTATGAATAGAGAAAGTTGAAAATTTGTGATGTTTGAAAAGTTCTTTCAACTCTTCCTGTTTTTGTTATCTCTATACGGTGATATTAAAAGTAGAAAAGCTGAGTCACAACAAAAGCCAAGTCCTGTTTCAGTAGTCACAAAATGAATGGGTTGACAAACCTTCTAGGTTTGTATTCAGCCTTCTGGTATGCAGAAAGTTATAATTTTTTGCTACTGAATTTATTATTTGAATATGTGATTGATTTAGGCTGATTCGTTGGTTTTTTTGTTTGTTTTTTTGCTTTATTTTTCTTAATTTGTTTGAGAAAAGTGTACCACATTTAGTTTTCTTTCTTTCTTTAGTTTTTTTTTTTTTTTTTTTTCCTCAATCCTGACGAAATAATGCTGTGAGAATCAATTGTGCTTTCATGATACTTGTAGAAATTGTTCTCTCTTGGAAGGCACAAATGGGTTTTCAGTCAGCCTTCTTATACCCAACTACTAGTGAAAACAGGCACTGGCAGCTAGAAAGTCAGGAGAAATGCAGAAAAACATACACAACAGAATTATTTTATTTGAGGTAACAATACAGGTCAAGAAGACACAGAAAGAAGAAGAAAAATGTTAAATGATTAAAGATGTCTGATGAGCAGTAGCCAAGACAAAACCCTTCAGAAAGAAATATTTTTTTGCTGGAAACTTTTTATAGTGCTTATGCCAACGTAGGTTCAACACTGCTTTGTGGATTTATTAGAATGAATGTGAGGTACTGTGGGAATGCAGTTTTTAGTACCAAAAATCCAAGTCAGAGTTATAGACAACAACAATACCCAAACAAAGGAATTTTGCTTTACTTTTCCTTTCCATTTTGATGTTGCAAAGGAAAGAAAAGTAATCTAGCTTTCATATGAAGGAAATACTGTTTTTTTAAACTCATAGTTTTGGAAAAAAAGGTTTTCTGAAAGCACCAGCAAAAGAAATAACATGGTGTCTTTGTCTATCTCGGGTAGCATTTCTTTATTTTCCCCATTTACAGTATAATTTAAGCAGATATTATTTAATCTAGTGTACACAAATTAAACATTTCATTCTAAGTTGAGAAAAGTTTTTGTCTCAAGGTTCTAATATACTTTTTAAAAAGCAAAAACATTGCATGTAGAAAAGATGGTTAGCTTTTGAATCACTGAGGTTAAATACAAATAAGCAAGAAAGCTACATCAGAGAAATGTTTATAGCCCAAATAAAAGACTATGGGCAACAAAATGGAAAAACTTTAATTACTAGTGCCACATATAGTCTACTAACAGAAATGCAACACTGTCAATCATGACTGATGGACATCTGTTAGTACAGTATGTACTTCTATATTTATATGAACAAAAGTGCATTTGGCATCACAAGAGCTGGGCAGGTTGCAACATTCTACAGTGATAGGAAAACTCTAAAAAAAAGAGGAGAAGTAAGAGATTAAAAAAAAGGGGGGGGGGGCTGAAGTTGCTTTCTTGTGGATAACAAAATATTCTGCTGAAACTGAAGTCTTTTAAGAAACTGTGTTTAATTTTGGCTAAAATTTTAAGAAGAGTCATTGTAATCTCATTATTGTGAGGCAGAGGTAATAGCAGGGATTGTCGCTACTGAAGGTGTCAGTTTGTTTTAGAAGTGTACAAATATTTCTAAATTGAGAGGATCTGGTTAATCCTGGATATGATAGCTTCACCAAATAATCCCTAAATTAATTTGAGGTAGTCTTACTTTATACTTGGCTTCAGAAACAATCTGTATTCCATAAGAGGTTTAGCCATTTCAGGTAATCTGGATAAATTTTAATAGAAAGATAAACAGGGGAAAGTCTGTGTTATAGGCTCCTGTTTGAAAAGGAAAGAAAAAAGCTAGCTAATTTTATTATGAGTAAATTTATCTCTATGGAGGTAGTTTGGAGGTACATGTTGTTGAGGGTTTTTATTTATTTGTGGGTTTTTTTTCAACTAATATATTAAAACTGTACAAACCTCTTTTTTCAGAAAAAAAACAGAGGAAAAGTCTTTTATGAGTCTCAGCACCTCTGGAAGAGTGTTAATGGATAAATATAAAGCTGACAAATGGAGGAAAAGCAACAGCAAGTACAGGTATGTAGTAGAGGTTAATGGTTCACGAGTAAAATAGAATTCCTGAAAATAAAGCTGAGCTAGACATCATAAAGTCTTTTAAATTGGGAAAACAATTCTTTCAGCTTGTAAATAAGAATAAACATAAAGAAAAAGAGAATAAGGAAATTAGTGAGGTAACCATGTAGTGAGAACAATGAAGAGAAGAAAGATAATCTAAATGCAGCCCTGAAATAGTATGAACACATTACCCTGGTTTTCAGTAGAAATATTGGATATGAGAAGGAAAAAAAAGGAACGTTTGAAGAATTTGAGGAGATGATAGATAGAAACAATCGCAGATGGAAGTGAAGGAAAATTTCTAGGTTGTGATGTACTTAGTTTGGGGGAATCTGCTAACATCCCTTCAAGAATCCTTAAAGATCTATCTTATGACATAAACCCAGCAGCAAAGCCCTGAGGACACCAGCAGGCCTTGACTGACCGTGGGCAGCCTCACCTATGACCTTCTCCCAAGTACTCTCCTACTTATGAACCAGTCCAGAAGCCCTATTTCAGTTCAGAACTTCTGGCCTCACCTGAGCTACATCACATATTTAATTTTAACTTAACTTTTTAGGTATATTTATTTTTCTTCTCTTTTACTCCCCAATCTTCAGGTCATTCATATTGACCCTGACCGCTTTTATGAAACAGATTAACTCCACTGTATACTGGATGTCTCACAGAATTCACTTTCATTACCCTGGAAAAGAGAGGCATCAGGGCAGCTTGGATTAGTTTATGAATTAGGCAGTATTTGAAAGGTAGATATTCTGGTTTGATCAATATAAGTGATTTCTTAACCACTGGTTTTACTGGATTGCGGTACTTGGGGATTTATGTCAGTAATATTGTCATTCAAGTTCAGTTTGCTTCAATATCTGTTCCTTTTGAGAAAGAGAAATAGGATTTTCTTTCAGTTTCTGTACAATGGAAGCATATTTTATTTCATGTCATAGTAGATGTGCTGCATGTCTAAATGGAGTTATCCGTTTGTAAATATAAGTTGTAAGGAAAAGCAAAGGTGCAGTAAGAAAACAGAAAACACTGGGAAGCGCTTTTAATACTTACTAGACTGCAGTACATTTCAGTGTCTAGGTAGCCTGGTTTATAGAGATGGTTTACATATAGAAACAAGTACCTCCACATGTGGGGCTGTCAGGTTGGTAAGACACAGAGCAGTAAATCAGCAGAACTGCACCATATAAGTAGAAAAGCTGAAGAAGAAGCAGGATGGGGTCAATGTGGTGTCTTGACCATATTGTTTTAATGATACCAGAAGAGTCATTTTCACTGGGGCCCACCTTGTCATTGGTCAAATCTGAAGATCTGACCTGTTTTAGAACACATCATTTCAGAAACGTGGAATCTCACGATTCATTTCATGCTATTAACAGGTTCCCTTAAAATGACAGATCAGATTCTCAAGAAATTAATTCCTAGAGCAGCATTACTCAACATGAAACTAAGTTGTAAAAGATTCCCCTGAGGCTCAGGATAGGTATTACAATTCCAGACTATACTCTTTTAAGGGCATATATATTTCTTTTAAAAGGTAGAGGCAAGAAAAAGTATTTAATCTTATCTAGAAGAGTTTTGATACACTTAAAATAAGAGTAAACACCATTGTATTTGTCTATATCTGATGATGTGGAGAGCATATATTCCAGCATGGTCCTGATATGATGCACTAACAGCTAGCAAGGCCCCAAGGGCACTAGCAGGACCCAGTTCCCTTCCGTGGGCCTCCACTTAGCCCCATCTCAACCCCTAGGGCCATCAGCCCGTGCCCCAGCAGGGCCTCAGAAGGGCTGATCTCCAGCTCCCATAACCCAGCCCAGCCAGAGGGTATTTTTTTTTCTTATTGTTATTATTTATTTATTTATTTATTTATTTATTTATTTATTTATTGCAATAACTCCTCAGTTGTTGAATAGTCTCTCCCTACTGCCTACTCAGTTTCACACAAGTAAGTCAACATGTAATTCCCTCAGTTTTAGAACACTTCAACCACTTGTTAACATGACTGGATATTAAAAGTTCATATTAGCAGATTAATGTAATCAACTTTAATAGTTACAGTCCAGAAGTACATGGAAACACTGCATCAATCAAAACTAATGAAAGCAGCCATAAATATAAATGGGCCAGTGCTTGAGATGACCTAATGTTATTCATGCATGTGTTTTCTAACAGAGCATGTCCCGCTTCTTTCACTGGTATTGACTTCAGAGAATTTTAGCCATTTTGAAAGATGTTCATTTATGTTACTTTGACAGATGAAGAATTATCATATTATTTTGAGGTTAAGTGAGCATAGTGAGCATGAGAGTTTTTTTTAACTGAAAAAAAAAAAGCAATAGTTGTCTGTAAAGAGAAGCAGAAAAACAGGTTAAGGAGAAGACCTTAACTCTCTCTGTTCCGTAATGAACATTCTTTTCTTTGAATCAATTGATATGGATTAAATTTGGAGGAAAGAATGTAAAATATGCTCTCATATAGAATGAGAACTTTACCACTTCACTAGTGATGGTGTGCCAGGTTTTTTTCTTACACTGCAAAACAAAACATTTATGAAATGACTAAAAAAATCAGGGATAATAGGTTGGCACTGTATTAAATTTTAAGTGCTTAATTTTGAAAAATATATTCAATATTCTATTGTGTGTTTTGTGTATAAACATACAGGAGTAGCTGTCTTTATGGAGATCTATTGTAAATTACATATTCATATAGCGTAAGATGAAAATTACAACAATCAGAGTTAGGAGACTTTTTCCCTTAGGAGTTCCCCACAGGAATGTACGTAGTCCACCTCTACTTATTGCTCCATACAAAAGTCTGATATAGAACTCCGTGCATTTGATTTTCCTTTCAAATACAGCAATACATTTCCATACACAGATTTCAAAGTGGAAGAAGAAAATTATCATTTGTGAACAGGAAGAAGGACCAAATAAGCAAAACTGGAGGATTATTATTTCTCATAGAGCATCACACTTACACATCTCTGTAGTGATGTGACTGTTGAAAAATATTTCATAGGTTACAGATGTCCAAAATTGAGACTTTCTACAGATGTTTTATTAAGGATACCTGGGCATACACTGAGTCTGCCTTAATTTCAAATGATGCTCTGTGGTTCTGGTCCCATACCAGATTCTGCTAGTAACTTATGATCTGTTCTCTGGTGAGATACTTGGATTCAGCTAATCATACAGGGAAATGAGGAAATTGTCCAAAATACCTTTGCCTCGTGTATGTAAAAATGCAGTGTGTTTTTGACATTCAGTGTTTAAAATTGCCAAGTGCCTTGGCTCTGAAGGCATTAGAGTTTGAGCAGAACATTGGCACTGTGATTATTTTGCTGAGGCAGAAGTTGGTTTCAGGGTTATGCAGAATTTATGGGCTGGTCCACAAGATTTTATCAACAACAAAAAACAGAATACAGGAATGTGGATTTTTTCCAGGACCTTTTACTATTGGAAAGGCCACCTTTATTTAAAAGAAAAAAGTGGGTAGGGAGATTATGGGGGCTGCATTGAAGTATTGTAGAACTTTACTTGTTCTGGTTGAAACTGAAATTATAAAGAAGGTAACTGCCTTCACCAATAGCTGATCCTGGCAACGTGAAGAACAGATTATATTGATTCCTAAGGTGTTTTGCACTAACTCTCCTCTGTTCCCCCTCTACCACACCTAGTTCTGCTCTTCCCAATTGCAATATTTACAAGAATAACATAGTAAAATGCCTGAAATTTCAATTTCCACATTGTGGCTGTAGTGGTAACTTCAGCTGTTTGACAAAAAGTGTGAAACTTTTAGGAAGTCACAGGGAAAGGAAGTGAAAAACACCTAAACAGTGTAAAAAAAGCCTGAGATTTTAGTCATTTTACAAGTGGCTGGTTCTACAACAGGATGCTATATGCAATTAAATTAGTATAGTAATTGCCTCCACTGAAGTTAATGAAACAAATGTGAGTGTAGATACAACACAGGGACACAGTCCAGCCAAGCAGTCACACTCTCAGAGGGAATTATGTCATCTCCAAAGAGGATATCAGATCCTTCTCCAATTTACAGTAGGAAGCTTGTTCTTTCAGTGATTGCTGCAGTTTTGAAAAATGTCTGTAGTCTTCATTGCTTCAGCTCTGCTCCCAGTGGGCTGTTATGACTATGTGCTCCCTATTATAGATGGGGTTTTCCTCCTGAGGATGTACTCTGTTCTCAGTGAGCAACTGAATTGAAACAAGGGCTGGGACCAGGATGGGTGAGAGACAAGTGCAAAGCTGTAGCTCGCTAATGATGACCATGTCATTAGGAAAGTGTTGTGCTGTGTGTTTATGAAGAGATCCTTTCAAAGCAACCATGCTAATTTCTTACTATTACTGAAGTGGAACAAACAAAATGGATGTTCCAGTAAGTTATTTACATTAGCAAGCTTCAAAGCAGATGGAAAGCTTTATATCCCGTTATGAAAGGCATACAAGTTACAGTGACATAGCTCCTAATTATGAACAACTTAAACTACACCATCTGCATTTAACAAAGCTCCATATGTATGGATATGATCTAGCTTGGCTGCCTGTATTGTTAGCAACACGTGCAAAATAGATACCAACATGCAGAATCTAAAGATACTTTGGCAGGCTTTGTGGGAGGAACTGGAAATGTTTGTGGTGCCCCTTCCATCTTTACTGTCCAAACCCAAAAATGGGGGCAGCAATCATTCCAGGACATAATTGTTGCCTCCTACTGAAAGGAGCTTTGATACATACGTTTGCCAAATTCAGCATATTGGTTACCCAGTCTTAACAAATCCAAGTTCCCTCTCTTTCTCTCTCTCTCTCATTTTTCTTTTTTCTTTTTTCTTTTTTCTTTTTTTTTTTTTTGGCAGAAGATTTCTTCTTCCCCAAAGCAATTTAGACAGCCAGTATGTAATTTTAGATGCTCACATTCAAAGCCCAATTCTTTTGCCATTAACACAACACACTGCTATGCAGATTTCAGCATAAGGGATCTGCGGACTTCAGTTTAAAGAAGAATCAGAAAATTAATCCTTCTTTGGAAAATGAAGGTCCACTGAACCAAAATAGTTACCTGGGACACAAACCAACATCTGAATGTTCAAGTCATAAGGGGATTCTTCTATGCTCTGCAATACGAGGAATTGCTTTGCTGTTTCCTCAAAGAGCTTTAAACAGTCTGTAACTGAGAAGGGACTTAGCAAGGGAGTGTTATTTTTCATCTGGTCTTAGCAGCTACTTCCGCTGGAGAAAACTTTAGGGTGTGACATTCCTCAGGACCTGAGCTACACTTAGCTGGTTCTTCCCCTGAACTGTGAGTACGTGAAATAATTGGGATTTCTTGATGGTGTGTGAAACTACTTGGTTGATAAAGGTGATCAAATATTAAATTTTGTGTGTGCTTACATATGTCAAAAGGGTGGAGGTAGTCACATAGATACACACCTTTGGTAGTTACAAGTGACCTGCACAAAATGACTCTTCTGACTCTGTATTCAGCGCTCTGAATTTAACAGTCTCGTAGATCCAGCTTTCCCATAGTCGTACCCTCACCCACACTTTCCCCACTGAACCCAGCATGTCTTTTACCTCAAGGAAAGTGAATTGCTGGTGAACTCAGATGGTGACAGACATCTTGTGTTAAAAGGGTTTTGTGAATCATCTTTTTAAGAGATATGACAGCTACCCGGGTAACTATCCTACTGGATTTAGTTCATCTTCAAGCTGGACTGCAAAATAAAACAAAACTATCAATTAGGAAAGACAAAAATAAGTGAAGTCTTTGGAGAAACAAAACAACAAAATAAAAACAAGAACCAACAACAACAAAAAAAACCAAACAACAGTAAACGGAGAACACAGCATAACTGGAAAGTGAGAGGGGATCATGAATGTCTATTTTCACAGAAATCTGAATGTGAGTGATTGGACTGACTGTAATAAATTCCCCCCAACCCTCTTTTTCTCCTTTTCATTATGCTGTTTCTGATATGGAGATTAACACTGACCTTTGGGCTTTTACATCTTGCAGTTTGCCTGCCCTTTGATAGAAAGCACATTCTCGCTAGCCACTTAATTCCTTTCTGATCAGTATTACATGACACCAGCAATCAGAGGGCCTTTGATTCACCAGGACAAAGGGGAGAATGGAAATTTACTTTTTTTCCCAACACAGTATTGCCATAGTCACATGAGCTGGATGTAATCCTGGTTTCATTTTTCCATTCCTGTTCTTTTGTGATGTTATAAACCCAGATATAAGGCTAAACAAGAACAAGATAAGGCAAGTTCTTTTACTATGTGAATACCAAAGAAATAAATCTTTTTATCTCTTGCTAACTTCAGGTGGAGGCCATAAAAAGCCTTCATGAATTAACACTGAATAAAACTGGTCCATTCCACTTTGCCTAGAGCATTAGTTTCATTTCTAAAAGGACATGTATTTAACCATATAAAGCAGTAAGAAGTATAAAGGAGCAAATGTGACTATTTTCAATAAGACATTTAAAAGTAGGGACAGGAAACACGTTGAACATTAGAGGCTGACACCTATAATAACCTCCTTTATCAAACCAAATTGTGGGGAACTGTGAGGGGTGAGAGACAGAAATCTCAGCATTCAGCTCTCTGCAGAGGAATTTAATTGAAGGACCAGAGATATAGCAGAGGCAGACTTTGAAACCACCCTCAGATACAATTGTGACTGGAGGACTCTGGACAAACTATTAAATATTAGTTCATGACTCTGGGAATGTTTTTGTCTTTTCCAATGATACTACTTTAATACTTAATATGCAAATAATAAGCATTAAAATAAAAAAGGAAATGGAATTTAGAAGTAAAAGGAAAATGACATCTTTCATTTTACTGTTCACTTAGTTTCTTCTAGGTGCTCCTGAAGCATCAAAGAACTCCTCTTCTTACATATATATATATATATGAAGATACTCCCTTCCTGAGTACATTCCATAAATCAGAGTTGGTATTTAATCAGATTTTGGAGTATTGCTTGCACCTTGTTTACCAAATGATGATACAATTGCATATTAAAAAGAAAAGCCATCTCCTTTTCTTAATCAAAAAAAACCAACAAACATGGCAGGTGAGAGTTTAAAAGCAAACGAATTATCATCAGCTACTGAATCTGGGAAATTTTAAGCAGATTTGGAAGCTGCCCAAAACACTATCAAATAGATAAACTTTAGTCATACTGTAATATTTAATCATACTCAAATATTTCCTAGGTCATTTGATCGAAGCTGAGGACAGCTTTGTGTTTTTTGAAGTGAAGGATTCAATCTGTTTTTTTATACAAAAGGCATAAGCGAAATAAATAGAAATGAAGTGATTGAAAGCATTAGATTTTTAATCTGATGGAAGCCATTTTGGCAAAGTTTCACATCAAGGAAATGTTCAGAATTTTGGGGTTTGTACAGAATAAATTTCTGACCTCCCCAAAAAAGTGCATTTAATCTAAGAGTGTCTGCCTAGAATGTTATGATTTGTTTAAATTTCTGTTTCCAACAAATAACTTATGCAACTAACAATCTCCATTCTGGTTTGTTTCTTGTATACAATATGCAGAAGAACTAGAAGAAGTCTTGTCTAGCTGTAAATTTGGTGTTTTTGGTGTTAAGCTGTTGAAATGATTAGCAAGGTGTTTTTTGCTTTGCTTTTGTTTTAGAAGAAGAGTTGAGTTCAGGAGTAATTCAGGCTGAACACAAATGGTATCCTGGGCTCCAAATGGTATCCTGGGCTCCATCAGAAGAGGGGTGGCCAGCAGGGACAGGGAGGTGATTATCCCTCTTTACTCTGCCCTCATGAGGTCCCATCTGGAGTACTGTGTCCAGGTCTGGGGCCCCCAGTACAAGAAAGACAGAGAGCTGTTGGAGAGGGTCCAGAGGAAGGCCACAAAGATGATCAGAGGGCTGGAGCACCTCCCCTATGAAGACAGGCTGAGGGAGCTGGGCTTGTTCAGCCTGGAGAAAAGAAGGCTGCGGGGTGACCTAATTGCAGCCTTTCAGTACCTAAAGGGAGCCTATAAACAGGAGGGGAGTCAATGCTATGAAAAGGTAGATAACAGCAGGACAAGGGGAAATGGTTTTAAGTTGAAGGAGGGAAGATTTAGGTTGGATGTCAGGGAGAAGTTCTTTACCAAGAGAGTGGTGAGGTTCTGGAACAGGCTGCCCAGAGAGGTTGTGGATGCCCCAGCCCTGGAGCTGTTCAAGGCTGGGTTGGATGGGGCCCTGGACAGCCTGGTCTAGTATTAAATGTGGTTTGGTGGCCCTGTCTGTGGTGGGGAGGTTGGAGATTCATGATCCTTGAGGTCCCTTCCAACGCAGGCCATTCTGTGATTCTGTGTGATTCTATCTGAACAGAATTGGGAATTTAAGAAATCGTTATTTCTACCAGGGTATAAAAACTACACTTGTATCTCCAATTCCAATTAAATGAATTGGAGGTCTGGCTGGATGTGAAGAGTGTGGTATTTGCCAGGCATGGGAGAAGAAATCCCTGGAAGTTTGGGTTAGCTGAGGGAAGTAATAGAGAACTTTCTGAAACTCTTTAGTTATGAAGTGGAAAAAAAAAGTCAAGATGACAGTAGTATGATTTATATATAAAGAAAAGAAAGTAATCAACTGAATACTTGCAATGGTGTGAATTATTTGTCTGGCTCTTCTTTTTTGTGTCTGTAAATGTACACTCTCAATGCGTGTTCTGCTCTGCCCTTGTGAAATGTGGTGCATATGTGCATGACAGCCTGAAGAGTATGTGCTCTCATTCTGTAAACACTGCTTCGCGCTTCATTCCCAAGTTCAAACATTGGATCATTTGAGAGTAGAAAGGAAAGTGCCCCAGAATGATGTGGAAGGCTTTCCTTGAATTTCTGGCATGAGTAATATTATTCTTCTGAGTGATATTTAGGAGTTGACTTAAAGATTCTTGATATCTAGGAATGAGAATTTGCTGTGTCTCAAACTACTAAAATGTCATGGGCTTTCTCATTTTCTGACCTTTAATCCAGTAAACCTTCCAAGACTGTTTTGCCTTTTTAGTAGATTAATTGGAAAGAATATGATTCTCAACTGTTTTTTTCTTTTTGTTTTTTTTTTTTTTTTCCATGTTCTCTGATAGAGAAGAATGAAAATAAACTGACAAATGGTGTTTGTTTGCTGCTATAATACTCAAAGTTGGTGTCCATTCTAGCTACAAGGCTAGAACAAGACTTTACACGGTCTGTAAATGTAATACACCTTCCTGAATTCTCACTGTGAAGCTACATCAATTCTATATACCATTTGGAGTAATCTTTGTTGTGAAGTCCCCATCATATAGAGGAACTACAGATAGATTGAAAAAAAGTTAAATTAATTTTGAAATTTATAAATGATTATTGTCCATGAATGATTATGTGATAGATCCACATACATTGGCAGGTTTCTTTATTTTTCCTTTCACTTTCCATAATAAATAGAGAGAAAACCTACTTTAGCAAAGTCAATGGAATTTGTTAGTATGTGTTACTGAGCTTAGAAGGATTTTAGAAATATTTTAAATTCATGACAATAACAGCAAGAATATGTACAATTGAGAAAAGGTTGTGTTTTAAGTAGCTGAGAGAGTCTTAAGAAGATATGAATCAAAATACTAGGAAAAGTAGAAGCAACTTAATTTACCTGTCTTTATTTTATTTATACTAGCCTGAGTGCTAAATTAAAATTCTGCATATTATTAGTAAAAGCAAAAACCTTTACTGTTTTAAGATTGTGCTTGTTTATGAAAGGAACTTTATAACATGGCTCCGAATAATCAGGATCTAGTTGCAGTGACCAAGAAGACAACTTCCAGCTTTGTGTCTGTGTAATTAATATTTAAAAGGCAGAACCATAATGGAGATGAATGGACTTTTTTACACATTTGGAAAAGAATAGGTCCACTTTGTAAACTGAATGTCCTTGGTAACTCTACTGAGATGCGTAGAATATATCTACTCATCAATGGAAGATCGTTAACCTGGCACTGAATAATCCACTGCTGAATGCTTGATCTAATTAATGAAGTCAAGGTGGTTTTCCCAACATCATCTAGCTAGGCAAGACTCAGACATTTTAGATTTGACATACATTTCTCAACCACTCCTACGACCTTGACTATGAACTTCTGGTCAATTAGATGAATTTTCTTGTGTTTTCTATGTGAAAAAATCAGAAAGAGAATGTGTTCCGTGATTTCTTAAATTGTTCATTTCATAGTATTGTGTCATCTGGAAGAAACTTGGAGAAAAGCTAAATGCTTGATGCACACTGGAGATCACCATGGATGGTCAGTGTGTATAGATGTAAGATTGAGAAAAGGTATCATTTTGGATTTTGTGATGCACTTATCTTGGGTAGAAAGATGAAGTAAACAGTCCACCTCAAAATAGTTCTCTTTTCTACAAGTGAAGACCAGATATTTGCAGAATCACTGTTCACGTAGCTTAGAAAACTTCTTTGTTCTAATAGGACCTTACATGGTTTTTCATCTTACTATTAGAGGATCCAGTTTGGACTTTACCAGTAGATGAAGCAAAGATTTTCAGTTGACAGGAAATGCACTATTACTGCTTGGGTTCTTTTTCTGAATTTAAACTAAAACTCCTATTTTTCATAAAATGTTTCAAAAAATCACAATCACTTTTGGATAAATTGAATTACTGTACTAAGATAAATAAAACATTCTATCCTTTGATTTTTAATTATGAGGTGTAGTATAGACCACACAGTTCAATAGAGATGAAAAACAGTTTATGTATAAACAAAAAATATTTCATCTGAAAATAACATCTACCACAGGAAGATGTGATTTTAACTAATTTAGCATTCTCACAGAAACATACCCTGCTAGAAATATTTGACTGTTTCAGTGTTTTTAAGTGGAATGAAACCATTTTGATGAATTGTTGGACAAGGACAGAAAGATGTTTTGATTTCACTCCAGTAATTCAGGTACTGTGTAGCAAAGCAGTAGTTATGAAAAAAAATCAAATTGCAGTATAAAATGATTACAATTGCTAGGCATGTTTTCTGTCTTGTGCTTTTCTTCCACTCCTTTCCTATTTTATATGAAACCGTGTGATTTTAGAAGTTGTTTGCATACAGACACTACAAAATAAATATAAATGAATCAATATTTATTAGAAAAGACTGACTGACATGCTCTTAACTGTTCTTTGATTCATAACTGGTACTTAATTTAATCATAGGCACAGTTTATAAAAGGAATTCGGCCTAAAGCTGTTGTACCTATTTCATTTCAAAGCCAAGTCAATGTACTGTTTGTCCTGTGATCAACTGACGTATGATTTGAGAAACGTATATAGCAGAAACAGCAATTGTCTCTAGTGGAACTATAAGGGCTAGCCTGAAAGTAATGCCTCCTATTTTACTATGTTTGCCCACAGTATTAGAGGTGGTTGTTGGTCGTATGGCAGTAGAGGTGGAACCTTCCCACCAGTATTCCGAAATGTATTTTGTTGCCATGTGACAGATGACAGTGGAGAGGCAGCATCTGACATGGCAGTGTATATGAAGCAAAGGTCTGGAGTTGAATTCCTCTACGTAGAAAAAATTGCATTGACATTCATTGATGATTGCTGAATGTTTATGGAGAACAAAGAGTGGATGTGAACACAGTCAGATGGTGCTTTTCAGCAGTGGTGATAGTGGATCACCTTCACTGGTGCAGATTTCTACAAGTGCAGCATGCAGGCTCATTGCTCATGAAAATACATAGCTAATGGTGGTGATTATGTTGAAAAAGACTGCTTAATAGCTGAGAAGTTACTCTATCAAATAGTGTTATTCTGCTTTTTCTATTCAATAGAAATAAATAAGAGGCATTATTTTTGGAGTGACCTACATAGGTCTCCGTCACCTTCAAGCTCAACGTGCATCTCCCCTACCTGTCGGTGTGCCAGGGCATCCTCACTGAGCAAAGCTCTAGGAGACACTATCAAATGTTTGGCGGATATAAAGGCAGGACCAGTTTCTACTTAAAAGCCTAACTCCAGGCATCATTTTTACATGTAGAAGGAGGCAGCCACAGAACCCACCCTTCATGAAACTTGCTGTGAAACCCAGCTGTAGTGCTTTGCTTGGATATGAGCCTATGTGCAAAACCTTTCTCTTCCAAGCAGTCCTCTCACAGAGCTACCACATGGCAAACTTCCTCCCAGAAAGTAAATGACTCCCATATCATCACTGGTGAAAGAGGAGGCTGATGTCTAAGCGACATGATTTATACCTGCTGAGGCCTGGGGACAGGCCAGGGTGGTGACAGAAGGAGAGAAAGTATAGGTGAGCTCTTGGAAGACAGACTTTACTTTTCACTGATGCAGAATGCCTTTTCATTTGCCAATATGGGCTGAAAGTAGCTATCAAGACTATTTATAATGGTAAAGATAGAAATTAATCAAAGTGAGTTTTCTTTACAGTGTCTTTTATATTTGCAGTAGAAATGAAAGCTAACCAGCAGAAGTGAAATAAGTTGGTTTATGTGGCAGTGGAAGCTTTATGTTAGTATATTAAGAAAAAATAATAATAAGCATTACTTTTCTGGGTTATTGGTATCATGTAGCCTATAAAATTTAGAACTGATTAATTACAAACAGAAGAACAGCAGGTTCTTTAGCAGCTGTTTCTTAGGCTAGAGGAAACAGCCTGATCCATTAATAAAGTATTCATCTCTGCTGAAATTAGAAAACTGGAGTCAGCTTTACTGAGAGCCAATTAGCCATTTCATAGTAACCATTATAGCTGGAGATGTTTCATTTACTGCTGCAGAGTGACTGACAATGATTTCAGGACAGATTTCTCATAATGGCCTTCGAGTCAAGCAATGTGCACTGCCCCTGCACCTACCCCCCCATACTTTGGGTGTCCCCATCCAGCAATTCTAGGCTGCTTATCAAGTCCTAGAGATGTATCTAGTTCTTTTTATCTCATACAAGTTGCTCAGTTCAAGAGGAATCTCTGAGAAAATAATTTCAATTTCACATAGAAATATGAGATCCTTCCTCAAGAATGATTTTTCAGGGGTATTTCTGATCAAAAGAGGAGAAGCTCCTCATTGATGACACTCCCCAGGTGACTGGGAGTACCCTTCCAGGACACTAGCTAAGAATAAGCTACCCATAACCTTGCAGTAGGAAAGCAGCTGAACTCAGGTTTTCTGCATCTTGTCTGAGTGCCCAATCAACTTCTGTGTCCTTTGGAGAACTCACTAGCTGTTTCCTGGGCTCCTGAGCACACTGATTCTGAGGATGCTGCCCAAAATTCTCTGAGGAGAATCTTTTAACATGGTCAGATCGGCTAGGTGCTCCTGAGCTCTGTGTTATGCAAGCAGCAATCTCTCAGAGGTCCCAGTTTCTCCTCCACTGATGGGATTCTTGTTTCTACAAGGGCCGTAAGTGATCTTTCACGTGTTTTCCTCTCTCACTGTAGTTCAGCCTCGCTGTAGGGGATCTTGCTAAAAATCATGTAGAAGAAAAATGATTTGAAGCTTGGAAATGTTCTTATGTTTCCTCTTTTGGGATTTCTGGTAGCACCAGACAACTGGCTGTCCTAGTTCATCTAGATATTGCAAAAATATCTCAATTCTCTCAGTGCTAGGATGTAAAATCTATGACTTTTGAAACTTCAGAAATATTCTGAGGACAAGAAAAAATCTTTATGTAATTTTGCTCACAATAATTTTGTTCTCTGATACTCTGTTATATCTTTATCACATTATATGTACGTATATGCCCATAGACTTTGATAATAGAAGGATGATGGAATGAAGGTTACTTGTAGAATGTTTTTTTTTTCTTCTTGTAGCATTCAAAAATTGAGATTAGGAAAGTATTCAAGAGAAATAGATATGGCCATTAGGATTTGTCTGTAAAACAATATGAGGACAATCTCCCCTGTGAAGAGTTTCATTTTTCTTGGATATAGCTGAGTGATTGGTGTCTTTTTTTTCACTTGTTGGATTGTGTGTTTTTCCTTGTTTCTGTTGTTGTTTTGGTTTATTTTGTTTATAAATGGTTTTTAGAGGAACCTATAATGTATTTCAGGTGTAAAATGCAATTGCTTTATCCTGTTAAAACTTGATATTATCTTTTAATAAGCCTCTTTTTCAACCTACCACTTAAGACAATCAGGCTTTTCTATTTTTGTAATAGGAAAAAAATGCATTTTGAATTTCTAAAATTTGACACCAGACAATTTGGAGAATTCTACTGTACCGTGTCTTTATTTCTCTTTTTAAAGAGTGCAAAAACAATGTGTGCTCACAGCTGTTATGCTGGAGCTATGCCTCTAGCATGCAAAACTTTGCACTTTCCCAAAAGAAAGGTAAAGATTAATACTATGTTCTGTTGTGCATAATGCATATATAATGAGGGTGTTCTCTTGCATGTTTTCATACAGAATACTTTCTTTGCTGTT
Source organism: Pavo muticus (assembly GCA_016647715.1). Taxonomy (NCBI): domain Eukaryota; kingdom Metazoa; phylum Chordata; class Aves; order Galliformes; family Phasianidae; genus Pavo; species Pavo muticus. The sequence goes on from JACDJE010000180.1 coordinate 473,590, forward strand.
CATAGTACTCAGTCAGAAGTGTTTTTGTGTTTCACTGTCTTTGGTACTTGAGCGTTTGTTTGTTTTGTTTCCTTTATTATTCATGCTTTTCATTTCAGAAGGTAATTTTTCTTTATCTGTTGTATTTTCAGTGGGATTTGTTGATCTAGGTCACAATACTTCTCAAGCACTAATGAATTTATTTCCATATAATTCCATTTCCCTATATATACAGAAAAAAAATAAGTGATGTAACAGGTTAAAAAATCAAAATCTGAGGATAAACTGTTTTGCTGGATAACACTCTTTGGGCTAATGTACATATGTGAAGTACTTTATTACTATTTTTAACTGTTATAATGTTGCTGCATTAGAAAAAGATCTGTAGGAGTAATGCATCCTATCTGGACAGATTTAGTTATGTGTTAACAAGGTTCACTGGAATGGTTGATCCCATATATTCCCAACAAAAAAAATATGCTTCTAAAGAAAACCATGCTAAAGTCTATATCCTCCTTACTGTTACTGTATATTTAATGCAACTTTATGTTAGCACAGTTGTTTGTAATGTTACTTCCTATGTTAAGTCTTCACCTTTGACTACTGACTTGGCTTCCCTAGGGGCTAGATTTTCTTTATCTTGTTTAAATTCTGGATTTGCTGTGAGTATGCTGGATTTCCATGGTTTTCAGCGGGATCATTTCTGTTACTTGATGACTTCTTTCTAATCCTTATGCTTTTCTCTTTCTAATCCTTGTGTTTTGCCATAAACCAAAATTCTATCCTAGATGACTTTGTCCCTTATTATATCCATGACTTTCCAAGTAAAATTGTGAACTTTTGTCAGTCAGATCTGTTTGTGCTCTTTTTGTTTCTTTTTCTTCTATTTAAACTGATATTCACCATGACACTGGAAACAAATGATTGTTGGTATCACTTATATGAGTGAAAGTAACAGCTGATGTTTATCTGTTGGTGATAGTGGTGGCTGGGAGTGGTTCTCCAAAGTATGTCTGTGCTTCCATTGATTAGAGTAAGTGCTGTGTATTTAGATCAGTGATGTTATGGAAATAGAAGTTTTTGATGAATCTGAAAAATGAGGGTTTTTTTCAGCTACTTGCCCATGTAACTGCAGTAACTTCATATAGTGTTTTTTCCCAAACTCCTTATGTTAGAGCTAGCTCATAATGTTTGTGTTGTAACAGCTAGGTAGTTGGCTCCATTTGTATGCTCACGGAAAGGTATGGCAACATAGGAAAAACCAATGCAGCTGAGAAAGTCTGAAGGAAAATGTGGATGTTCCTCTATTAGAGTAATGCCATGATTTGAGGATAAAATTAGTTCAGCCCCATCTGCTCCTGTTCTTCCTCTATTTTAGAGAGTATAGGCACAACTGTCCATGGGGCTGCTGTGAATCAGACTTAAGGTTGTTGCTGTTTTTAGATCTCTTACGTGTAAGCAGTTTTTACGTATATATTATTAGATTTGCAGAATGCAAGTTTGGAAGAAAGACTTTGCTTGGGAAGTGTGAGCAGACCGGAAAGTAGTAACTTTGTGGGTGTTCTGGGCAAATGCTCTAGAGTGCTTAAGCATAACCTTTGTAAACCTGTAAATACTGTCAACCCTGAAGCACCTGTTATTTTTGAAGGGAAGAAGTGTAAAAAGCAGTACTTAGTTCGAGCCTGAGCACTTCCTGGCCTTTACTGGTGATTCTTTGGCTGGATTTTGGTGGCCCATTGATGGGGAAGTCAACAGCCACTTCCCTAGTGGCAGTTTTCTCAAAGGAGACCAGTTGGTTTGCACCAACCTCTTTTCTCCTTTTAACAAGTACTTGCCAGTAAACAAAGTGGACTCCAAAGTTGCAGTGGTGGGATCTGGGATTTTGTTTTTAAATAGTATTGCTCCAGAGGCGAAGTAAAGGCCTTCATAAGATCCATCTCTCCCTACACCAAATATCAAAGGAATGCTGTTGTCTGTTTTATCTTCCTAAGCTGCTTGTTCTACCTGCGATCAAGGCTTGCCCTTTTAAAGAACTATTTCTCTACTAGTTTCCATTTTCACAGGGAGGTTATCGCTTTCACATTAGACTGGTGTAAAAGTCTTTGTGATGATCTTTTATTTCCCAAAACAAGTTCACAGTTTCAGAGCAGAACCCTGTCTCTCCATCTGGGGCTATTGTGTTTAAGTGAAGAAATGTGACACTGAATCCCCATCATATTTCTTCCTGCTTTTGACTTGCTTGACACTAAATTGGCAGTTTTTCTAGGCCAAAGAGGCAAAATATTTTTAATTACTTTGAGCATATTTTGCTCCCCAAGGTTTTGATATTTCTGATGAGCTTTGAGGTTCTTGTCTGAATCTTTAAGTTTTATTCCAAACTGTATGGATGTTTGGGGATATCTGCTGGGATTAATTTTACTCTGGCATAGCTATATAGAATAACTAGCACAAATCAAGGCTTCTGCACTTAGCAGCTGATGTTGTTGTCAGAGCTGCTTTGCGCCGTTCTGTTTGCAGTTTCACAATGAGGTAAGCATACCTTGGACTTCCAGAGAGAGGACTTTGAACTATTCAGGACTCTGGTAGAGAGGGTCCCTTGGGATTCAGTCCTGTAGAGTAAAGGTGTTCAGGAAGTCTGGATGCTCCTCAAGAAGAAAGTCTTAGAGGCACAGGAACAGGCTAACCCTTGTGCTGTAATACGAGCCAGCAGGGAAGAAGACCAGCATGGGTGAACAGGGAACTTTTTCTGAGGCTCCAGGAGATAAAAAGAGTCTACCTCCTGTGGAAGAAAGGATGGGCAACTCAGAAAGAAAATTAGAAAGACAAAAACTGAGCTTGGATTCAACCTAGCCACTGTAGTAAGAGAGAACTAAAAGCCTTTTTTTACAATTATATTAACAGTAAGAGGAGAGCTAAGGACAATCTCCATCCTTTACTGGATGCAGCAGGGAACGTGACCGCTGAGGATAAGGAAAAGTCTGAGGATCTCAATGCCTTATTTACATCTGTCTTTAAAAGTCAGACCAGTTATTCTTGGGGTACTATACCCCCTGACCTGGAAGTCTGCGATGGGTAGCAGAATAAACCATCCATCATTTAGGAGGAAACAGTTAGAGATTGTCACAAGCCTATGGGTCCAGATGGGATCCACTGAAGGGTGCAGAGGGAGCTGGCAGAGATGACTGCCAAGCTTCTTTCCGCCATCTATCATTGTTTCTGGTCAACCAGAGAGGTCTCAGAGAACTGATGGCTTGCCAGCGTGACTCCCATCTTCAAGAAGGGTTGCATGGAAGATCTGGGGAACTACAGGCCTGTCAGCCTGACCTAGGTGCCAGGGAAGGTTATGGAACACACCATCCTGAATGAGATCACAAGGCATGTCTGGGACAACCAGGACATCAGGCCCAGCCAGCATGGGTTCTTGAAAGGCAGGTCCTGCTTGACCAACCTAATCTCCTGCTGTGTTCGAGTGACCCATTTGGTGGATGAGGGAGAGGCTGTTGACCTGAAGTCTTCTTAGACTTCAGCAAAGCCTTTGACTCTATCTGCCACAGTATTCTCCTGGAGGCACTGCCAGCTCACGACTTGGACAGGTACACTCTTTGCTGAGTAAAGAACTGGCTGGAGGATCAGGCCCAAACAGAGGTGATGAATAGAGTTAAATCCAGCTGGTGACCAGTCATGAGAGGTGTTCTCCAGCAGTCAGTGTTGGGGCCCATCCTCTTTAATATCTTAATTGATGACCTGGACGAGAGAATTGAGTGCGCCCTCAGCAGATTTGCATATGACACCAAGTTGGGAGGAAGTGTCAGTCTGCCTGAGGATAGGAAGGCCCTTCAGAGGAATCTGGACAGGCTGGATAGCTGGGCTGAGGCCAGTGGGATGAAATTCAACAAGACCAAATGCCTGGTCCTGCACACTGGCCACAATAACCCCAGGCAATGCTACAAGCTTGGGGCAGAGTGGCTGGAAGACTGTGTGGAAAAAATAGACCTGGAGATGTTGTTCAATGCTTGGTTAAACGTGAGCCAGCAGTGTGCCCAGGTGGCCAAGAAGGCCAATGGCATCCTGGCTTGTATCAGAAATAGCATCCCCCTGTACTCAGCTCTGGTAAGGCTGCACCTTGAGTGCTGTGTTCAGCCCCTCACTACAAGAAAGACATTGAGGCCCTGGAGCATGTCCAGAGAAGGGCAGTGAAGTTGTGACGGGTCTGGAGCACAAATATTATGAGGAATGGCTGAGGGAACTGGGATTGTTCAGTATGGAGAAGAGGAGGCTTAGGGGAGACCTTATCGCTCTCTACAATTCTCTGAAAGAAGGTTGTGGCGAGGTGGGTGTCAACCTCTTCTCCCACATAACTAGCGATAGGATGAGAGGGAATGGCCTGAAGTTGCAGCAGGGGAGGTTAAGGTTGGATATCAGGAAAAATCTACTCTCCAAAAGAATGGTCAGGTGCTGGAACAGCTGCTCAGGGAGATGGTTGAGTCACCATCCCTGGAGGTATTTAATAAATGTTAAGATGTGGTACTGAGTACATGGTTTAGTGGGGAAATATTGGTGGTAGGTGGACAATTGGACTGGATGATTCTGGAGGTCTTTTCCAGCATTAATGATTCTGTGATTCTAAGCATCTTTGGTAGAAAACATTGTATGTAAAAGGATGACAAGCTGCAAGTAAATTAAGCATTGATATCCACTATCTTTCAGAGGGTAAAATTAATGGGTATAAATATAGTCAAATTCTGTCAGAAAGAACAATTTTAGAATAACACTTTTCAAGTTTTTTTTTTCTTGTATACTATACAGCACAGTAAGCACTCCTGCATCTCCAGTCTTTTTCTTCTCCTTTGCAAATATCCCTTTTATTGTTAGCAGTCTGTTCAGATGCTGCACAATCCCCTTTGGATTATGTTGAGCAGTATTAAATATCACAGCAGCATACTTTCTTGACTTTGCTGATGCTAAAATAGCAAATATTTGTTCTAGCTTTTTTCTATTTATTTCTGAGAGCATTCTGCTTTAAGCATACCTTATACAGTTTCTGTCTGGAGCCTGCCATGAACCAAAGCATGTATTTCAGAGGTCAGCTGCAAACCACTCGGTTACAAAGATAGCGCTGAAGCAAACTCCAGTAAGCAGGCAAGGAAGGAAATGGCCTCTTGACAATAGCAACACTGAGGAATGCATTTTCCCAAAAGCAAATTCTGTGGGGGAACCATGGTCACATACCAAAAATGGTTTCCGAATTACAGTTCTACTCTCCTTCAGGGAGCGAGGAGGGAGCACCTCCTATCTTAATATTATTGCTTCCTTATTATTCTGATACAATTTCCCAAATGTGAAACTTCAGCACTTGTATTTCTTCTAAAATAGCGGTTTGTTGCATTTCTACTGATGAAGACGGTCACGAGCTGGGAAACTGTGGCACCACTAGGATTGTAACAGATACAGCAAAAATTCCCTCCCAGAGGGTTTATTCATTAAGCGAGCATTTTTATCATCTTCTCTTTTAGCTTTCAAGGCCATTGTCTGACATTCTGTCAAACATGCAGTTCTCAGAAGTGGTTTCCAGTCGTTCCTCTCTGAAATATTAACACTTGTAGTTTCATCTGAAAAATCCATGTGCAGAACAACTGAACTTTAATATATCTGTATAAACATAACAAAATCTCAGTATAGTTTTAATAAGATAAGTCTTCACCTGCAGCACAGATTGAAATAGGGTCGTGAATTGGCACAGTGCTAATCCATTTGTAAAAGGAAAATGAGAAATGGTCTGTTTGTGACATTCTCATAACACGAGGGAAGATTGTTATCCTGCTCAGCTCAAGTTGATAGCAATGGGGGAGGATGTGTAATCTAGGAGCTGAATAAGGATGACCTTGGTCTGTAGAAAGACACTTTAGTTAATGAATTTGTAAGTGCTCCCAGTTTCCATTTTCATGTATTCTCATTCCCATTCCTTCCTTCCAAATTGATCAACACTTTGTATTAGGCAGACTATGAACTTGTCTGCAGCATATCTCATCTCCTCAGGTGAGTCCTGCAGAGGACCTCTTTCCCCACCACCCCTCCCTGTCTATGTGAAATTAGGCAGACAATGTCTGTTTCTCTGGACAGTATTATCAGCGGCCTTTGTGTTCCTGTAACTTAGTGCATTTTTTATTTTTTAAATCATTAAACACTGTGCTGTGTTTTTTTTTTTCTTTACTGGTACATGAAGATTGATTATGGGGTGGGGGGAAGCCACTTAAGAATTAAACTATTGTGTGATGGCTGAAATCAGTAGTACTGTGTCAGCTTTCAGCATGTGAAAGCCAGCCTCATGGTTTTTAAAAGACAGTAACTAAAAATTTCAAAACAGTATCCTTTTCCTTTTACCCAAGGTGTCTGTCTTTAAAAAGACTGCTCTGCTGTAAACAGACTACTGTGCCAGAGTGGAAATATTTGAATGTTGTTGCTAAAAGAATTTCTATATGTTATGACTGCTGAAATGTCTTCATTTTTGACTGAATCACTGTCTACAAGCCAATTTACAGAAAAAAAATCCCTTATTTTTAGCAATTATTAAGACAAAGGAGTGTATTTGTGACATTATTAAAGCATCATCAACCGACAAATTAGTTACCTTATCTGTTCCCTATCAGCATAATCCTCATACCCCTGTCACCATGTTTACAAATCCAAATGAATATTATGCAGCCCAGATCTAATTAATTTTGGATTAGCCTTCCAGACACATGTAGTTCTGATCAAAACAATCTGTATTCTCTCTTTTCTGATTAGGATGAAGCCTGACCCCTGGAGTATTCTGTTTGTCAGAGGATGTGCTAGAACATGAATATCAACAAGCAGGTTAATCCTTAGGCTGTCACTTTTTCCCATATGCACAGCAGCATGTTTTTTTTTTGTTGCTAGAAGCCTTGGGGATATAGGTAATGTCAGAGAGCAAATCAGTACCATGCAGGGCTCAGGTGAGATTGATATCAGAGTAGACGTTTAAGCAATCCAACATGATATATAATGAAAATAATCCGGTGAAATGACTTTTCAGAAAGATCTGGCATTCTATTGTGCTCTTTTTGAAGTGAAAAGCCAACTTGAAGATATATTTGAAAAGAAAGCTGAGCTGCTATAAATTTCAAACTAGGTAATAAGAAATTTAGAAAATGGTGATTGAGTAATGTGTTTGTTTTTATGCATCCTCTGACAGGGCAGCTACTGGCAACTTCTGTTCAATGACCATAGCATAATAAAAAAAAAAAATGGTGAAAAAAAGCTTTTCTCTTTCCCTCCCTCTCCTTGAGTCAAGATGAAATTTGGAAAGGGCATTCTAAGTTTCACAGTTAAAGCTCACAATCAGTTACAGTGTTTTGATGTTCTATAATTTCTCTCTTATTTGTCAGAAATTATTATTATTTTTTTTTAAGTATGGTAAACTTTTTCCTTAACCATGCTTACTCACAACACAAAACAAACCTTATGCCCAGAATCCTGTATTCTTCAGGGTGTGTGCTCTCATTTTCAAGAAATTCAGTGGTTTGGCTCTGTGTAATATTTTGTAGAGAATGGATGAGAAATCACAAGAGTGACCAGAGCTTTTACCTGTATGAAACTCAAGTATAATGCACTATAGACTGCTTAAACGCTGACTTCTGTTGCACTTCCTCTTCAGAAATTCACATCAGTTCATGTATAAGTACGTTAGTGCTGCTCCTACTGAGTGGTGCTACTGAGGAGCAGAACACTTGATGCTGTCAACTTGAAGTCTGTTCTCTCCCAGTTTCAGGAAGCTACTTCATACTAGCTACACCCTGGTCTGATTGCTCATTTAAATTAGACTGATTTAGATAAGGCATTGAAGTATACCTTCTGGTTTAACTTGATCTGTAATTGGTCCTATTTATGGACACTAGCTCAGCTGCAAAACGTGAATCAAAATTCAAACAGTGCAGATGACTAGGAGACATGGTTTGAAAGTGTATTCCTACGTTAGCTAAAATATTAAGGCAGATAGATGCAACCTGTTAAGTTAGCTGTTTACAGGACTAAATTTAGTTAATCAGCTCTGTTGCAAGTAAAAATAAAAGGGAGTATTTTCTGTGATTATTTAAAAAAAAAAAAAAACAACAACAACAAAAAAGAACTTCTACAATACCTGGGCTCACTTAAAACAATGCCTGGTCTGCTGTATGGCTTGGTATCCAGTCATGCATGGGCTAATGATGGAAGACATTTGGAATTCCATTTTAAACACTAAGTTAGTATCTGTCTTCTAGGCTGTACCCTGGTGCACTGCATCCTGTGACTTTTTTATATTATGTTAGCATTTGAGCTGTAAATCCCACTTTTATATTTGAATCAAGAGATTTTTTACTGAGGAGTCTAGGGGGGTGGGATTGGAGGAAAGAACCTTCGCTTCTTTTTCTGAAGAAGTCACCAGTATTCCTAATGCTTTTGTACTGCAGGAATGTTCTGCTATGAAGTAATTTTCTAAGGCTCAGAGCTGAAAGTTTTCATTGTTGTATTGAGTACCTTGACTTTGTTAATTTGTTGTGTGGCTTCTAGTCTGATCTTCACTCAAAAGGGGTACAGTAGTTTTATTGTAATTAAGGCTTTGTGTTGCTCAGTGATAAAATTATCTCGTTTCTTGCATAGAAGTCAGTATGTGATTTTTTTTTTACTTGAATTTGATTCAGAATTTGAGGAGAACTGAAGCTATTTGATGGCTTAAAGTTGGACTTGAAACACTAAGAATCCACACTGGCTCAACTTATGCTCTGATGTCACAGCACATAGCTGTGCTCGTCTTCATTCATCCCGTATTCCATGCTTTTCTGGGAAGATCAACTGAAATATATATCAAGGTTTAACAAATAAGGGGAAGACAGTTTGTCTTCCCTGCAAAAATAACCTCTGCATTTCATATTGAGATTAGATTTGTCAATCTCACACACACCGGATGAACTGCATGAGTGGCATTCCTTGAGCCTTCACATTACAAGGTTTTTGTTTTTGACTCTCATTTTGATCCTGTTTTCCCTTCTTGTTCGGGGCCTGCAGTTGTCAGTTCTGGATGTCATATTTTCTAAAGACTGTTTCTGCAGAGGGAAAATGGCATTCTTCCTTTTGCTTATTTTAGACTTGTGGAGGTTGTATTAGCCATTGTTTGTCTGACCAGATCACTCCCTTAGAGGAGGCTCTCAGCTGTTCTGGTTGGACAGCATAGTGGTTTGATTTATTTTCTTTGGCGTATGGGGGAAATAAATGCTCGGTATAGTTGCTTTAGGACCAATATCTCTGCACAGTGAATGGAAGATTTCTTCATTGATTCTTTTTCCTCAAACTTCTAGTTCCCTTGTTACTATCCTACCTGTCATGGTCACCATAATTTAATACTATTCCTATATGCTTTATAAAACACCTGAGATGAGGGAAATCAAATACATTAACAACATAATAATAGTTAGAAATATGTAACTTTAAAATCAAATGAATAAAAAACTAAAAGTAGCTAAATGTCATTAACCAAGAATAACCAAATTTTTGTAGCAAAAATTAGTTTTAATTACCCACTGTCTTTAACAGTAGAAATTAAGTTCTTAGAAGCTAGTCAGGAATGTTTTGGAATAGGAGAGAAATCAATCAGGATGTGTAATATTTCAAAACCTCTCTTCCAAGTTTGGAAGGTTTCTGGGAAATAAATAGCATTTGAAAAGTCAAAATAGTTAGACTATTTGATAAATATGATAATGAATGTACTTTCAGCATTTAGTGATCTTGCAACATAGGTGGTCTGCAAAGAACTTGCCTTAGAATCTCCGTTAAGTTCTGTTCTTCCCCTCCTCAGAAATGTTTATAACCACAGGGTTGAATAGAATGGATAGAGAATGTTTCTGCATCTGAATGCTGGCTAAATCTCTTTGGGTTTCCTTTCCCATTTTCCATCAAACCAGCTTTATTATTGCTCAGCCATGCTCCCTCAGGTGTAGAGATCATCCACTTTGACTTAGGGTCACCTGATGGGTCAGAGCTACTGGCATGAGCTTCTTACCAGATCATGGAGACAGTCAGCATCAGTGATTAAATGTCTTTTCCCCTTTCTGTGCCCTGAGGTACCAAGCTTCTAGATCAATGTCAGGTTTTATACTATTTTCCCTGTTACACAGAATTTACCATGACAGGACAGCTTTATTTATGTATCACTGAAACGCTATTGAGCTGCCTTCTCTTTTGTGCCTCTCCTTAATGAGTTATTCTCCAAGGTTGGGGACTAACTGATTAAGCTGGTGTTACAGATAGCTTTGATTGGTGATACATCAGCATGTGTCAAGTGAGATGCTACAGATCTCTCTATATATACTTCATTCAAGCTTAGCTTTTGTTAAATACACAAAGGCATCTGGTAGCTGAGATGCTTTGCAGTTCTGAAAAATTGTATACTTTTTCTGCAAGTAAAGTTACTGTAGCTGTGGGCTGCTGTATGCTTTTGGTAAATATACGCAAATCTGCATCTATTTGTATGCTGCCAAAAATGATTAAGGAAGAGGGATGCTTAAATACCTTGGGAAAGCAATTGGCTCAAAGGCCCAGCTGCTGCAAATACTTAAGCATGGGCTTAATTCTGTATGTGTGATCAGCATCACTGTGGGTTTAATGAATGGACGCTGGTATAAGGAAATGTATAAGTGTTGTTGAGATAGAGGTCTATATGTGAAAATCAGTATAAATCAGATAAGCCTGGTAATATCTAAAAGAATACGACCCTCAGAAATCACTAGATGATGAAAATAGGTTTGATTTTGTTGCAGTTTTTTTGGGTGTTTTTTGCTTTTTGTTCCTTTCAAGTGGAATCTGGAATCTCTTTGAATATTAGACAATACAAGGGAAAGAGAAAGCTAATGTTTGAAAATCAGTCTAAAGACTGAAAGGTGCCAAAAATAAACCCACCTGATTAGTCGTGTTCTTTTCTTACTTTGCTGTTGTCTGAGTTATTGTTGGACAGAACAGTGAAAAGACAGAACTGTTTGAGACTAGTACTGTGGTATGCATTGCAATCCACCCCATATAAAGTGAAATAGCTGAAATGCTTGTTATGACTAGTGATTTCTTACAATCTTTCAGTAAAAGTAAGGTCTGCAAGTATTTGAATGAATGTGATTATATTTCAATTTTTTAGTGTTCAGCCTATCATTGTGGTCTTTAAGAACCACTCAACAAAAGTCTGTTAATTGTGCTAGACACCATATGGTTATTGGTTATTGTGAAAAAGCTGAAATTCATCTTTCACCCCACGAAACTGACTATCTCAGTATGGCTATTGCCATTTGAAGCTTGACTTTAGACAGCAGGTTGGCAAGAGCATGAAATAAATTGAGAGGAATGAACATTAAGTGTAAACTAGAAAATACACACAAAGGACAAGACAGAAAGAGGAAAAAAATTAGCAACAGAAATTGATGCTTTAACAACTCTTTTATTTCAGGGTGGGGGCAGGAGGGGGGGGTGTGGGACAAACAATAGAAAAGATTAATTACATCATTAAGTAGAGCAACTTCTAGTAGCTATAAAACCCAGAGGGCTTAATTCATCTTTGTGTTTTGTCTTCAGAAGTGAGTGTTAAGTGATGATGCAAGATACAAAACACTGATGGATGGGATTGAGTCCTATATCTGAATGATTACAATGCTGTAAATCTGTGCAGTTGTAATGACCTTGGTGTAATATCAGTTTATGGCAGCTGAGAATTTGTCCCTTTACTGAAGCTGAGGTTGTATAATATTTCTCATGAGAACAATCAATGTTACTCTGTAAGAGGCTGAAGAAAAATCTAAAATCTCAACAGGACGTTTTTGCGGTGTGAACTAAACCCCTGGTATATAAAATATAAAGGTAAACTAGTGTGCTATGATGGACAGAAACATGTGATGCTCAGCGTACAAAGCAAGAGTTGCTAGTTTATCCCATCTTTTGACTAAAGCTGGTAATAAAATTTATCCCAATACTTTATTTAGTTATTTTACAGGAATACAAGTAACATAGAGTCTCACTAACTTGGGTGATATTTGACCAGGAGTAGTGGTGGTGAACATTGTCTAGCTTAATTGCTGAACGGGGTTGAGACCTTTGGTTTTAGAAAGAAGTGATTTCTGAGCACATAAAAGAAGTTGCACAGATCCAAACATTATATGGAGCATAATTAGTTGTGGCATGATCGTAATTAAAGACTCACCTCATTCCTACTAAACTAAAGAATGTAAAAGAAGAATTTAGCTTCAGTGGGATAATAAATGCTGCATTTTCTCTGAAGAATGAGATCTTGATTTTTCTGGACTCCTGCTCTGGATCATGAAGAAAGTAAATTATATCCTCAAGTACTGGTAAAGTAAGATAACTCTTTAGTGTGGTTACTTTGGATTGTTTCTGGTGCTTACTTCTCTCTCTGCATTTCATGAGATCTTGAAATTGAGGTAACAATATATTTCACTGGAAATGTTCTGACGTCAGAAAAGGTTTTCTTACAGCTTGAATCTGGGTCTTAAACAGAAGTGTCATTCTTTGGACCCAGGCTAAGTGACTGAGGGTTATGTGACAAGGTGGGTCAACACTACTTCTGCTTTGAGTTTACCTACAGGACTTGTGTACCTGCAGCATACAGCAGCAAAAACAAACAGGAATGCTGTGAACAATAGCTTTGTCCTTTTAGTAGGAAAGCTGAAGCATTTGCTCCAAGTGTAGCACAATGCTAGCATGCTCTGAAAAGTGGGGAGGGAAGTCAAGATATTTAATCCCCTGTTCTTCTCCTTGTTCAGAATACAGAAGGAATTTTTTTCTGTAACTATGTAAGCTTTTATACATTGTCTATAAAGCCCACCCAGCCATTTGAAAAAGGAGTGAATACTGTACCTGCCTTTGTCTTTGCCAGGCAGGATGGTTTCACCATGGTAGTGTGGAGGAGGATGACAAGCCAAGATGAGTTTCAGTGGTGGAGAGCATCCGAAGCTGAGTAAGAAGGCTACTCAGAAGAGAACTTCTTTCATGTTCTTACATAAAACTTAAACAACAACACCTAGTATTACAGTGAGTTCAACTAATGATTCCCCATGGGAAAAGACAAGTCTTTGTGAACCATACCATGAGAATATACTTTGTTCTTGCAGTCTAAAAAGAGAAGGATGAAAAGACAGTAACATAAAATCTTCCAGTGGCTGGCTCTGTCATTCTAGTTATACCATGCAGACACTGACTTTTTTATTTTGTGCAATCATAGTAAAATATGCTGGGATTGCAGAAGGGTTACAGCTGCTGTCTCCTGAACAACTTTATTAAATGTTCATTTGAAACAGTTCATCACTGCACCAGAGGAGTTTTCTCCTCTCCGCCACACTGTATTGCTATCACAATGGTCTAAAAAGACAGTTTCTCTCCCCTTCTTCTAAACTGCACAAGATCATTAGCATGAAAACGAGGACTTTGTTTCTTAAGTGCGCATCCATTCCCATAGCTTATCCTCCCACCTGAAGTCCTCATCTGTGGCATCAATGAGTTGCAGTGGAAATTGGTTTGATGAGGCTCTTTAAGAGCAAGCCACTTATATATTATATGCAATAATCTCTCTATAATTATAGAACTCCCCTTATTATTATTATTATAACATCTTTTAACACTTTTAAAGTTCCCTCTGTCCCCTAATTCGGCTTCATTGACCAGCAGACAAAGAAATCCACCAGCTGCAGAGTTAAAATCATGATGCTGTTGGCTTTAATCTCTCTTTAATCATTAAAATATAAATTAGTGCTTGTATTCGTTACTTCCCAAACAGCTTTCTCTTTTGGGTTTCTCTCATCCTCTGCTCACAACTGCCACCTGCTTCTTCTGGTGGCCTGCTTTGCTCCAGGGAGGAGATTCCTTCCCACATTTGTCAAGAACAAGGGAGCAAGGCCTAAGCAGCAAGAAACCATAGTAGAGGAGAGGGTGCAAGCAAGTCAGAATAAGTAGGTCAAAGAATAGGGACATCTTTGTCAAAGGGTGCTCTTACTATATGAGTTTTTAGCAGGGGTGTCCCTTTGGATAAGAACTAATAGAAGCCTCCATAGAGCACTGCTGAAGTTTCTAGCCAAAAGTGGATGCATGGTGTGCACCACACAAATGGTTGTATTTCCTTGCAGAAAGGACAGCAATATACCTCTGACAGTACCTGACAAGGACGGAGTTTCGCATATGTCAGTCTCTTGTGTATAACTGCACTGATTTTTAGTTAGTGCATCAAAGACCTGGGTGATGTACATATGTCCAGACTGATGGACATATGTCTCTTTGGTAACATATTTTTGTGAATCTCTTATTTCCAAGTGAAAATTGGCTCTATTCCCACTATCGAGAAATGTGTAGATAATCATGTTATTTGGCCATAGTTACTACCTGAGGTACTGTGTCAAAACTAGATTTTCTGTTTACAGATGCATCTCCAAATCCAACAAAGAACAACTTTGGTGGGTGGGATCTATATCTTCTAATGGGATGGAGTATTTAAAACATCAGGATTTGGTATGTGGCTCCTAAGGCTCACATCTCTATAAACTAAGGCCTACGTAAGTTTGTGGGTCTAATACTGTTTAGTGCCTTAGCATCTCTGATTGCAGAGAATGCAACAGATAGGAAATCCTGAGCACAGAGACTTATGGTCATACAAAGCTGTAAATGGTATTGAAGTCCAACAAAGGCAGTGTATGCTTTAGTAGATGCTTAATTTTAAGCACTTGGAATCACGGTGAATCAATGGGACTTGTCATGTACTTATGTACTGCTGCTAGATTAGGATTTAAAATTTTATTTCTGACGATTTTGGCAATAGGAGAAAATAAACATGTTCATAGTTCAGCTGTGTGAAGCAGAAAGGAAAATTCAGGAACTTGGAGTGGTTGACTCTTCTAGTAACGAAGAGCAATGTGTGAATGAGCTTTAGTGCTACAGATGTACCTAAAAAGGATGCTCTACTGAGCAGTGAGGAAGTCTGGACTCATGGAAAAATCACACAACATAGTCAACATAATCATACTTCATAAGGGATACATAAATGATGTGCAAAGGGATGTTCCTGTTAATAAAGGCTCAACCTGTTGGCTTAGAAAACTACTGTTCTTATGCTTATTATCAAAACTCTTTTACATATTTCCTAAATGCACAAATTTAAAGTTTAAATTACTACTCTGTGTCTAGACTGTGTGTGTGTGTGTGTTCATGATTTTTTTTTCCCCACAAACTTTAAACACTTTTTTATTTTGAGAGCCACAAAGCCAAGCATCTATAATTTTAAAGGGAAAACAAAGCATTGCATTTGATATGACAGGAACGTGACACAAAGTGTCACTGCCGTGTGTGCCTGGCAGCAAAGTGATTAAACCTTATCTGCCAAAGGTAAGACAAAAATGCAAGAGTGGATGGAGGCAGAACATCCCTGAGCAGAAACATGGCCTAGCTGCAGCCTTGCACTTCTGAAGTGCTGCCCTTTGGCTGCACAACTTCTTTCCCTGGCTCTGCTTGCTGTGTGAAGCAGGTTGACAGTGGGGGCTAATTGAAGCCACCAAAGGATATGGCGTGGCATTGCGTCCCATGCCCAATAGATATCTATTTGAGAAAGGCCTCCTTCCCCTCCTGTATAAAAGGATGTTTTTTAAGTGTTGCATTTGTTTGATTACTGAACTTTTCTTCTTCACAAGGAAACCTCGACTTGGCTGTCAGAGCCTGGGCGTGGCTGCTGGGAATTGTTCTTTGTCCAGATAGGAGTTTTAGCAATCAGCAGTGATGAGGAGAAGGTCCCAGTAGTGCTTGCATACAAAAGACAATTGAGTGGAAGGACCAGATGGAAAGAGGGAACTAGTGATCTAGGACAGTCATCAAGAAAGTGTGTGTTTGGGAGGGTGGGCAGACCCTTATCAAAAAGGATAAACTGATTTAGAAATCTAGAACTACTGAGCCCTGTGAAGGTATGACTTGTATTTGTAGTCAGTCTTGGATGAATAGTATGAGGTAAGAGCTTCAAGTGCTCTCGTGGTTAAGCTTTACTTTAAAATTCCTCATCTGACCTAGAGCTTTTACTGAATGCATCTTAAGATGTAATAAATGGGAAAACATATCAGTTCATGTAGCCACTAGGATTTTTATTTTGATAACTTTGCTTTTCTCTTGTTCCCATTCCTCAACTGAAGTGCAGTTTTTATGGAATTTCAGCATTCATAGGTAGAATTTTGATTCATAGTGAAAAGGGCTGGCAGCCCCTAGCAGGGCAGGGATATTCCTGGAGTGGACAGAATTGCACAGTGCAGTGTGTTTACTTCCGAAATTGGAACAGTAATTTTTTGAGATAAAATTGAATTTTAAAATTTGTCCTGTTAGATTGTCTGAGGTGTTTAACTTCTGTTGCCCTTTATTCATTTATTTCTTTCTTTATTTTTCACTCAGGCAATCCTAATTTACTTATTTTTGAACAAGAATAAATAATAATTAGCTTGGAAAGAGGATGGGAAAAAGAAGAGAGGAAGAAAAGGAGAGGAAAAAGCATACAGACATTCAAATCCATTACTTTTGAAATCATAACTGAAAGCATTTATGGATGTACTGTTGTGCATTTTAAGTGAGTCTTGCTTTTTCCACTGGACTGTGCAAGAATTCAGGACATCAAACTGGGTATCTTTAACATACAAGAGAGGCTTCTTGCCTCTGCAGTGGAGGACTGAGAGCATTTTACTACTGAAACAGATCTAAAAAATGTGTTTTTTTTAACCTAATAATGAAAAATTATTTTTACCTTTTGAATTTTCAAGCAGAGATTTTCTACAACAACCACTCCTTTACATATTTGTGCTTAAATACTGAAATACTAAATAAATCACCATAAATTGGTTTGGTTTTGTGTTGGCTGCTTGTTTTCCATTTGTGACTGCAGCGCTGAAAGATATCAGACTGGCTCTTTCTGTGCATGAAACTTTGATTTATACATGAGAAAGATACAGCAGGATTACTAATGGGAGAAAATCTTAAACATAGCTGTGCCTATGGTATTTCACAGAATCGCAAATTAGTGGGGTCAGTAAAGAAACACTGGAGGTTGGTGAATTCAATGTCCTTCTCAAATTAAGGTCATCTGGACAAGGTTGCACAGGACCATATGTGGTCTGATTTTGAACATCTTCAAGGATGGATGCTCCAGAATCACTCTGAGTGACCTGTGTGTGTCTGATCACCTTTTTGTGTTTCAGTTTGCGTTGACTGCATTGACTGGGCCTCACTACAAAAAAAGCCTAGGTTCATTTTATTTGCATCCTCCTGTCAGACATTTACACACATTGATAAGATCCCTCTGAGTCTTCCCAGATGTCTCAGCCCCTCTTCATAAGTCACACACTCCAGCCCCTTAACCATCTTTACAACTCTTTGCTTAACTCATACACTCCAAGAAGTCCATTCTATTTCAGCTTTCTACTATTCTTAGTAATCTTTCTTTGCAATTGAAAATTAGGATCTGAATCTGCGAGTAATGCTGCCATTATCAGCCCTGGTATTGTTCTTATTATCACTCCCCTCTGCCTCCAAGGGAACTAGCTAGTGCCATAAAGCACACCAATATCTTGGCATTACAACAAGAATCGGTCTTATGCAAGGCTAAGATGCCTGCCAGCCCTACTCAGATAATGATTTCTCTCTTAAGGCATTGCACGTAGTGTTTCACACATAAGATGTTGGAATTCTTCTAAGTAACATCTAAGAATGTTGAGTGATAACTATGCTTGCGCCTTTAATAGTGTCATGGTTTTTTAATTTTTTGCTATTGGTTTTCCACATCATAATATCATGTAAAGCACAAGTAGTTAGAGTTAATACTCCAGTTCTGCAGACTGACAACTTTCTGGATACCTGGCTCTAAGAAGAGAAGAACTACATATCCCAAGGGACCTCATGGTCAGAGAGGAAGATAACTCATGGGAGGAAGGAAGTCATGGGATTTTGCTCTCTCTCGCTCGCTCTGGCAAAGGGTGTGGGTGTGCTTCCAAGCTGTGCACCATCAGTTCAAAGTAGGCTTCTTGGTTTCAGAAAACTCTCTCTCACTTGTTTTATTTGATTTATTAGCCTCAATTTCAATTAGATTATATTATATTGTGTTATTTTGTATTCCAATATCATAGTAAAATAAGTTTTCCTCCTTAGATCGTTGCTGCTGTTCTTTTTTTTCCTTTTTTTTCTTTTTCTTTTTTTTTTTTTTTTTTTTTTGAGCCCAGCTCCCATCTCCCTACCCTTCCCTTTTTCCCTTTCCTTTTTTTGGGGCCAGGGGGCCCGCGGGCCTACTGTCTCCCTGTCACGGGCATAGATTGATCTAGATAACTCCGTGAAAAATAGAAACAAGTGGAAATGGATTTGACCACTGCCAACCAATTAAGAGACATTTGATCAGGTCTTAGATGGACATGGAATCCTTTATTCCAAAGAACTTTTATGTTGATACATCAAATACTCTTAAGCAAAAACAACAGCAAAAAATCAGACTGAAGAGGAAATGCAATGAACTTGCATGTAATCTCATATTTTAGTTAAATGTATCTTCATATATTTTCTTTCATCTTAAGAGTTGCTTTTTCTTTGTTCTTAGAATAGTCTAGCTATGTCACATGCAAGAAGTGCTGCATGCTGCCAGGTAGAATAGTTTGACAGCTACTTGAGTCTAATACAGTAATTTTATACTGCATATATTGAGAATAAATTAGGTCATTGAGTCACTGAGTTGTGCGCTCTTCACATTTTAGAAGAACTATATAATGCAAGTGGGAAAGTCATAAAACTCATAAAATACTAAAGAAATAGGATATTATTACTTGAAAATATTATCAAGATATGTTTTGCATTTGAAGATTAATGGTTTTCAATGTGATATTAAATTGATATTTACATATGGGGTGTTGAATTAATTTCACTATATGTAAAATTATTAAATGAATTGTGAGTGACTAGTGAATAATTCACATATGCGTTCAGTCACTTCTCCATATTAAAGGATACAACAGAATAAATGAAGCACTGATTGCAGGAGGGTGGATAGAGTTCTCTGAATGCAACAGTGACTCCTATGCAAAAGGATGTTCCTACCTTACTCAAATTATTAAAATGCTTCTTATTTGTTCTGATCAGTTTTGGCAGGTGTTTGTGAACCCATTCTTTTCCCCAGAAATATGAAAAGGGAACTAGAGCTCTCAGTTCTTTTACCCTGAGAGAATTTTTAAGAACAGACAACTAACCTTTTGAATTCTGAAAGGAAAAATCAAGTAAATGTGTATGTTGTGCATGAATGTATGATTTCTACCTAAAATATAAACCCACGCATACAGGTGTTAATAAAATGGAGAGAATCTTAAAAGCACAACTGGTAATTTTTAAATAATCTAATGTACTGCACTGCATTTCTGCCAGCTGTCTGATATATAGTAATTTATGAAAAAGGATCATTAGAGTTTGATTTAGAGCAAAGCTAGATACTGAAGTACATTCACCGTATGACAGATCATTCCTGTTTTCTTTGTGAAGACTTCTGCAATAACATGTTTCCACACACCCCCTAGGTCTGTTAAAATCCTGCTTAATGGTTCTCATCTGATGTTCCAGGCCCTGATTCCCCTTTGTGTTCTGCACTCTGGGCCACATGTGAGGGAAAATTAGGTACATGAGGAAGCCAGTGGTGTCGGACCCAGCAGCAAATGGGCTACGAACTTGAGGAGAACAATATAGATAGAAGCAATTAATTTTATATTGAAGTACACTATTCCTTTCACTAATCACAGCTGTTCAGGTGTCACTGTGAAGGAAAAAGGAAGTATGATATGCAGATATTTGCAGTAAAATTTAAAAAATCATTCTAGTCAACAATTTAAAGGATCCTGTCTGCGCTTAAAACCTAAAGCGATTTAAATTCCATCTTTAGAAAAATTATCATTTCTTGCTTAGAAAAATCTGCCTTAACAGAGGACTTGGACTAGCTCTAGGTGTGTTTGTCACCCTAATTCTTCATCAAACACGTGACCGTTTTTTTCCCCTTTTCATCTCTTTCAGCTTTGACTAAGTTCTGATAAAATATATAGATTGCTCAAAGGTAATGTCTCCTATTTATTTCCATGGAAAATTCAATGGATACAAAGAGCACAGTAACATGATTTGATGGAGCAAATTCTCAGTTACAAAACACTGTTTTTCAACATAGGCACCCCCATTAGCCGTGCATTTTCACCTGTGATGAATAAGAGCATGTGTGCCACTCTCATAAAAAATCTACACCAGCAGTGGTGACATATGGTTTCACAGCTGCTATGATGGTGTCATTTCTAGAAAAAAATGTTGCCCACACAGTTAATCTTCCATCCGCTTAAACAGATGGAAGTCAGAAGGAACCAAATCCAGACTATACAGTAGGTGTGGTAGGACAGTCCAGCCAAAATTGGCAAAATGCTCCATGGTCTTCAAACTGGGGAGTTGGACCAGATGGCTTTAAGAGCCCCTTCCAACTCTAAGGATTCTGTGATTCTGTGGTGACAAAATGTAATGGAATATTGGTGGGAAGGTTCAACATCTACTGTCATACCATTGACATCCGCCTCTGACTTCATGGGCCAACATAATAAAATAGGAGGTATTAATATCAGAGCAACTCTCATAATATTTCCCTCTACTTATTTCAGTAAGTTTTTATGTACACTGTACATATGGTTGTCAGTTATTAAATCAGAGATGGAAAAGGCTAAATTGTACATTATAATTTTCTGTTATATTAATTAAATAAGGATAATTCTGTTAAACTTGCCTTACTACCACAGAAATAAGGTGAAGATTTTCTTTGGGTACAAAACCAGTAAGCACTCTTGTCTACATGTACGACTGTAACACCTAGAAAGCCCACTTCTGAACTATGGCTGTATAATTACAGTGTAACTTTACTTGTACTTATCTTAGTTGCCTGAAGCAGGGCTGGAAACAAAAGTCATGCTTAAAATGAGTCTCCTTATAGCACTAAAAAGCTCATCCTTCTAATGAACAAGCGAAGAACGTGGTGAAATGTATACTGTTTGGAATACATAGACCAAGTCTGGGTGTCACAGGGGAGAGCTGGGGAAGGAGAACAACTTCTAATTCAATCATGATTTTATGGATTGGAAGCAGAAATAGCTGCATGAAATGTCTAGAAGTGATGGTATTATAGAGGGATCATTTTCAGTTCTGTAGGCTCTTAAAAGTCAATGGGAGTTGGAGACTGTGACAAGGGAGAATTTTACCCTAGAGTGAGAAAGGAATGAGGTCATTCAGAATCATGGGGCTCCAAATAGGCCACCAGATGAAATTCCAAATTATTATGGAAAATAAGTGCATGTTTGCTATGACTGTGTTTATGTGGAAATCCTTTGCCTTAGTTTGAATGTTTCTCTTGGAACCATTCAACCCCCAGAGGCAGTCATCAAGAAATAAATTTGGAAGGGAGATACACATTTGGCCTGCTAAATCTAGTTGAGTCAGATGTTTGGATTTGTCACTCCCCTTTCTTATATAAAGTCTGGGCTCAGCTGCTCAGGAGGGCTTGCTAGCCAGACTGAGGGGACTGGTTATTGAGAGCTACATTTCCTGCCTTGTCTGTTCTGCTCTAGATTGGATGCCTTGACCTGTGTTGTAGCTTTGTTCAGTGTTATAAATTGCTTGGGCTGACTACAGGAGGCTTGAAGTGTCCAGCAGCCAACTGAGTTTGACCCCATGCAGCAGCTGAAAGACAAGTGGATAATGTCTCCAAATTCCTGTAAGGGAGAGGACATTGAGGTTTAATAATTAAATATTCATTAACTTTGTGGATAAAGCTCAGCCCAGAAAAAAAAAATAAAATAAAAATTTTAAACTGCAATGAAAGGTAGAGCGATTCAGAAGTTTAGGCACTGTATCATTTTCAACCCCCAAATAACCCAGTTGATACTAAACAAGTAACAATGTAGAAATCCAGGAAAACTTCAAATTAGTAAATGATCTATGAATCAAAATGGAATCTTTATCCTTTTTCTGTGTTATGCTGTGTATTCTCATTTTTCCTCACATCTGATCTTCTTGCATTTCTCTCCAATTTCTTAATAGCTCTTGCTGTCTCTAACCTGCCTTGTGGCGGGTGTTTCTTGTGCCTTGTGTTTCTTATTAAAAAGGTTTATGTGAGTCATAGAATTTAGAATTACAAATTTCAGATGGTTTTGCAAAAAAACTTTATCTGATGTAGCTTCCATGAATAATCCAAATGGCACCAGTGTGAAGGTTTTCCAAATCATGAATGAAATTTAAGCGTTGGATTATTTGCTGTCCCTGAAAATGTTGATACTTATTTTCTTGTGTTCTAGTATCTGAGTATTTTGGACTTGTATTTGGGTCATGTTCCTGTGCACAGAAGCTAAAACGTACTGTTTGAAAAAGCCTTATATTTTCATTTGCACTCCAGGAATGGTAGCTCTCAAGTAATAATTGATGTCAGACATAGGAATGTTGTTACCCAAGTCAGTGCGTGGCATGGCAATTGCCATGATTTTTGTAATTAGGTGTTTCACTTCTTTGTTTCTGTAGTGTTCTGCTTACATTCTCAGGTTGTAGCAGGACTAAGTAGCCAGCTCTGGAAAATCTGGCCCGACATAGATGTGAAGTGGAATGGTGCAAAGGTCCTCTTAGGACTAAATACAGCAGCAGTATGAGTGAGGAGTCGCGGTCAGTGCTAAATCCCTCTAACTTATGCCATTACATCTGAACGCATGTTTACCTGTGCAATCCAATTTACCTCGAGTTTCCTTTTCCAAGTCTCTAGAGTTGTGGGCATTTGCATGCTCAGCTTTCAAGCTTTAGCACTTATATGAGTGTATTCTTGTGCTTGTTAAGGCAGCAGGCACTTGTCCAAGCTCTCCTTTGCGTGCAGGTTGTGCCCAGTGCAAGTGATCACTGTTCCAATGGCTGTCGTTTTAGTGGTTGCCTAAACCACTAAGTTGGGTGCTCTTGGAGGCCACAGTACTTTTACCAAAGGAAGAGGTGTTCTACTAGCTAAGCCCATGGCAGGAACTTTGTGTAGGCTCCTGTCAGCTTTACCATCCTTCCTCTCTCATGTGTAGTGATAATAAATATGTGTGCTGGGCGTTATGTCCCTATTATCAAACCAATTCAGCTAGAGAGAATGTGGACTGTGACTTAGACTTCACTCCCATTTGAAGACTGTAAGGTTTCAAGTTGACTGCTAGCTGCTTTCATGATCAGCCCTGCAGATGCATCTTAGCCTGGTGCTTATTTCCAGGAGGGTGCTTCTGGAAGCAGTGTGAGCTGCACAGCTTTCATTAGTTCTGAGAACCACCCAGTTAGATGGTTGGGCCTCAGCATTTTAATAGATCCATGTGCTGTTAGAACTCATCACATTGTTATACCCAGGAGAAGGCAGTTTTAATTTTCATATTGAATAGTAATGCTCTAAGCTAAACATATTGCTTTGAATCAAAATAGCCAAAACTTGAAAGCATTCATAAAGTGGAAACAGGTGTATTCAGCTGTTTAAATACTTTGCAAGTTGACATGTTACCACAGTAGTTTGATTCACATCTCAAAGTTAGGCATTTGCATACACAGAGTGAGATCATAAATCATTTTGGACAGCATATTACTGTGTTAGTTCCTGCAGATTGATGGAAACAAGTAGCTACAACAAAGACATGCAAGTCTGTCCTGAACATATATGTGGACTTGTAATCATTAAAGCAAAAAAAGTAATAGAAAGTCATTTTCCATAAATAATAAAAACAGTCAGATGAGGTTTTTCTCCCACTGCATTATTTTTATGCTTCCTTTTGTTAGGCTGCTAGTTGCTGAGTTGAAATGGATCACATGTTTATTTAAATAAAAAAGCAACAGAGCATCTAAACTCCATGTAAAAGAGAGCTCAGCACTGTAATCGCAGAAGTAAATTCCAGCTGCTATATAACACTCTGAATCATGCACTATCTGGGTTTTCTTGTTGTCTTTTAAGTAATTGCAGTATGCCATGACCCATGATCTTTGTTTCCCTGGAAGTAAGTACTACTCTATATTTTATGACATGCTGCAAAATGGATGAAAATATTAATCTTGAAAAAGTTAATTTAATAGAGGAAGAAGGGAGAGAGCCAAGCATTATGTTATAGTTTTTTGATGAATGCTCTATATTTCATCTTTATGCACTTGAGCCAAGAGAGTAACTCATCTCTTTGCATAAACATATGGTGGCTTTGTGTTTTAGGCAGATTTGTGACAGTCATGAGTGAATGACTTTCCAGGCTCTGACAGTTGTCATATTCATGGGCAGCAGTACTGCCAAAGAACATACATGTTAACATGGATATTCAAATTCCCTCCATAGGCAGTGCACTGGATTCAGAAACCGCTTCCCTTCAAAAAGTTGAATGTTCTATACCTGATTTCTTGGGGGTTTTCTGTTTGTTTTTGTTTATGTATTTGTTTTTAGTTTTCAGTGTTCTTTATTTAAGACCAAATATATACAACAGTATTCAGCTGCTCTTGATCCATACTAGTCACAGATTCTGGCATCCATACCTGCAGTCTTTTTCTGGGAAATGAATCTTTGTATGCTATTTAATGATGGGAGCTGACTGCTGAATTTTCTCAATGTACATTAAATATGAGAGACTGTGAGGTGGAAAGTAGGAGAGATATCACCCCGTCTTTTGCTTGACAAAGAGTATCTGACAGATCCACTTTTGCCTCCTGATAGACAAAGTAGACAAGAAAGCTGCAATAATGAAGAGAATAGTCTTGAATAAATTGAAATGTTAACTACTTTATGGAAAAAGAGAAAGCCTAGATACAAGCCTAAAAAAATACAGTGGTACACTGGGAAACCTCTATTCAAATACAAGAATGGGGAAGAGAATTTTTTTTTCTATTAGACAATCAGTGTTTTACAGCCAGCAAAACAGGATCGAGAAATAAAGATCAGATATATAGAAAGTCAACCTCAGTCAGCACTTAACCGCACTTGCTTCTTGAGAACACTCAAAGATTTTGAGAGGAAAAGGCCAGTGAGAGCAAAGCAACAGTTTCATTATACTGCAATGGAAAATGGAAAGGGTTTCCTGATCTTATGCAACCATTCTGTCTTCTGCTTAGTTCTTTGCACATCGGCATTGCTGATAGCAACCTTAATCTTAAAATCTCAACATGCTCAAACCTAATTCATCCCAAACTGCTAGCTAGATTGCAAAATACAGGATTTTCTAGGAGAGTGATGAGTAGAACAAAGAAACCTTGAGTTCAAACACTGGTTCTTCCATCATTTCACAGGCAATATTTTGTGTATCTCTCTTCAAGCAAATTAACTCTTTGTAACTGTTATTTGCTGAAAATTTGATGCTATCTATTCCAAATTCTGTTTTTCCTCAGGAATTAACAATTAGATTGGTGGTGGAGAAGGAATTCTCTACTTTTAGTCTCCATGCTTCAAAGCTTATTTAAATGCAAACACAAACCTTACTCTCACCCAATTTAACTTTTGCAAGCCAAGAATCCAAAAAGTCTAACTGAACCAACAAGCAGTCTCAAAACAGAATTTTCTCTCAGTTCATGCCATTTCTTGAGCCAGGACCAATTAAAAATCTATGTAATAAGTGATAAATTTTACATTTTTAATTATATAAATATCATTATACATATCTGTCATGTTAGCAAACAAGACATGCAATAAATGGCAAAAGTTGGTAACCACTTCTGTCTCATCTTCCAGATTATTTTGTACCCAATGCAGTGAGGTTCCTATAACATAATATGTCAGCGAAGCTGTCCAAACAAAGTGAGCAAAGTAGATTTTGCCTTATGTAAGTATATAGCTGATGAGTCAAAATGAGGGGGTGCAGTCAATGGGAAACTTTATTTCTGGATATTTGGGAATACTTACACAAACTACTCATCTTATTGAAGCATGTAGAAAGCAGGCAACCACTGATAACTAATCTCTGAAACAGCAGAAAGTACAGTAAGAAAAAAAAATATTTTCATTTTTTATACAACAAACCACTTACACGCACACTATCCTGTGTAATCTGGATTAGCATTGAGGCATCTACTGGAGTTCTCCCAGTACTTAAAACTGAATTTGACAAGCTGCTGAGTAATCTTGCTTGATCCACTAAAATGATCAAGAATATGAAAAGTAATATAGTACACTCTTGGTGTCACCTACACTCTACTAAATCTGTTACAGGCTTTTACTGAATAAACTTAGTCTTGTTTGTCCCAGTCCACTCATATGCATAAATTTACTATCCTTGGCATCAGGAGATGGATTTGTTTATGTATTAATTGTAATTAGTTGCAACCTTTGCCCAAAACTATGGAAGTAAATGTTCACAATGAATCACAGAGAAATGGGGAAAAGCAGCAAAAGTAATGAAGTCTTCATCTCGGGTGACATTTGAACTGATGCAGTGAAGAATATTTCAGGCACCAATTGAACTCAATAAAACACCCATGTTCAGAGTGACATGAGATGAACTATATATAAATATGACTTCTAGTTATCTTTTTAGTACAGCCATGTGTATTCCTATGTCCTGGCCTGTCTTGCTATAGCTGATACACTTGATATCTTCACAGTCAAACCTGGTGGAGCTAACCAAAAAAAAGGCAGCTTATTATCATTTGCCACAAATGTGACTTGAAAAATAGTCTGCTTGAAGCAAGATGGTTAAGAAGCTTTGTAGAAGAGGTTAGAAATGTCCCACTGCACACAGCTGTGGTTCAGGATATATTATTTTCTCCCTACTACTTGTCTTGTACAGAACATTCTACTGAAATTTTTGCAACATCTTGGCATTCTCAAGTAGTGTCAGTTGCATCAAGAGAGGATATTTGAAAGGGATAATGAGATAACGTGTGCCAACATACTTGTTCCTCTGAAGGAAACTATCCTGGATTTATTTACAGGTAAACATAATTCTTAATTTAATTGGTAATTTCCCAAACAATTAAAAAAAAATCTAGGAAAAAAATAAGTTTTGTTTAGATATTTCTCCTTTGTAGCAAAGGTCAATTCTGTGTATAATCTCAGAGGCAAGTTAGTCCACAATCAAGTTGTAAGAACCATTACAAATGACTGAATTTTGCATCAGAAAGTAACTTATACTGTTTTTCCTTCTAACCAAGAGGAAAATACACGTGGACCATCTTCTAGAGTCATAACTGAACAATGAAATAATTTATTTTACCTGGGCTGATTTTGTTTCTGCAATCAGCCAAATGATAGATATTCATGTGATACATTAAACTTATTTTGCCACTGTAAAATTACTTTCTTTTTCTCTAAATCTATCCACAGTAGTTAAATTGTCTGAAAGCTTACAATTTTTCATGCACAATATGGATCAAGGGAGTCTGTAAATTGATTTGAGTTACGTGTTTTGACTGACCCCTACACAGACAGCAATTACAATCACTAGTCAGTAATTTCTCTGGCAATTATTTTCCATGCTGTGTTAGCTAGTTGTTATATCTGAAATAGAAGACAAACAAGATTTGCCAGTGAATGTTTTGCTTTTGTCCAGCTCTAGAAGACCTGAAAAATGATTTGCAAGCCTCAACAATTATTATTATTTATTTATTTTTTACCGATTAGGTACAGAGAAGATTACTGTCTTCCTACAAATTATATCTCATTGATTATTTTGTCATTTTGGTAAAGTCCTAATGAAAACCCATTCTCTGTAACTAGAGATTATGATGTTGTTTGAATCTAAAGTTAATCCATAGCTGAAATATCAGAATTCTATAAAAGAATGAGCTTTGGCCACTAAGTTTCAATATAACTTTTATTAAAATTTAATCTGCATGTCCTAGAAATAAATACCCATTTTGTATTAGGGTCTATTCTGTTTTTGAAGTTGTAGATCTTTGATTTTGCCTGGAAGTTGTCACAGTTCAGGTAACAGGCAGTAACCAAATTTGTGATTTCATCATTATTTCATCTCTCTTCCAGACAGTGAGCAAATTAAGCCAGAATTTTGACTGTTTTTTCCCCTGTGTCTTTCTTCACCTCTTCAGGCACACAAAGTGGATCTATACATTCCAAATTCATTGATAATCCCTACAGATTTAAAGATTTTTCTGCTCACATTGTGACAGGACCAGTTGTAACTGAGATCAGCAGCAAGATACTGATGATTCTAGGAAACAGGCAACAGACCAAGAAGAGATAAATTTCAATAAAATGATGATTGAGTGTAAAATGAATTCAAACCAGTGTCCAACTGAAATTGCCCTGTAGTGTTACAAGATTTCATTTTCAAATTCTAATTCAGTGAATAAAATAGCAGCTGATGTAGCTATAATTGTAGAAATTATTTAAAATTTAAGATGCTAAATTTGAAAATATACTAAAATACATAATGGTTGTATTAAAAATAATAGCGTGCCTCCATTTGTCCAGCCATTTTTAGCTCCAAACTAAAGGTAGCTAGGCATGACTACTGAAGCAGTGAATTTTTGCTTCTGAGCAGCTCTGTCTTACAGGACAGTTTCTTTTACACTGCAGTACATATTTTGTAGGTCAAGGTCTGACTTGTTTCTGATGGGAATGGTGGCTAGCACTGTAATGTCTTGCGGTATAATAAACCAGGTCTATTTTGTGCTTTGTGCTTCTTCAGCGTTCCCAGCAAAAACAGACATTAGTCAGGTGATGAGCATGAAGAGTAACAGTGATTTGAGGAGTTAGGCACTTAGGAACTTGACAGAAGAAACAGCTCTTTACACAACTTAAATTTGGTGGGGCTGCTGTTGTCCCCTGTTAAGGACTTTCTATTGCAAGAAATATCCACAATGCTTTGAGGGGCAGAGAGTGAGACGGTAGGTCTCTCTAAATGAACTCTTATAATGATCTCTAGTTTCAGTGCAGTTTTCACTTCTCCTTTGAGAAGTTCAATTACATGAAGATTACAGAAGTAGCTGTAGGAGATGTTCTGTAGTGCCTTTGGTATTAATTCAAAGAGGAGTGAGTCAAAAAATAATTTGAGGCCTGACATTAATCTTTGAATCTGTAGAAGAGCAATTGTTAGAAAATTCCCTACTGGTTTATTTTCCCAGTTTGATTCAGAACAGCCTTGAACAGTAGGTTATTCAGCACAGAGTTGATATTCTGTTCTATATAGCTACCATAAAATATTGCTGTCAAGAGTCAATTTGGATCGGTAAATACTTTTTTTCCTGCAGTCTTCCAGTATGTCTGTTTTATTTTGGGGTTTTTTTGTAGTTGTTGTTTTTTTAAAGGGATAGAGAGGGCAGAAAAACTGTTCTTGGAAAAACATCTATTTTACTAGGTTTGATTAACATCAGTTGGTTGATGGATCAAAACCAGAATCTGAAATCAAAACTTTTTTTTTTTAAGACAGTGAAGCTAAGCATTGAATCTGTTTATAATATTTTTGAATTTAAGCCTGAGAATCTTAAAATTCATATGTGTGTGCTCAAAATCTTATAAAGGGAGCTGTGTTTACAACTAGTTTATGCTGGTTTAAATTATCAAATTCTGTCTATGTGGTCTGATCTCATCAGAGTTGTCATATTTTAGGTCACCGTCTCTGTGACAATAGCGTTCAAATATGGTACCTACAAACTTGACCCCAAAATAAACAGTATCCTCAGGCAATCTCGGATGCTGAACATTAAATCATTTCTAACTGCAAATTATATTCCCTTCATTAATTTCTAGAATTCCCCAATTTAGCAATTATACAAAGCCAAATGTTCAATATTGAAAATGCCCAGATGATTTGTATTTTAATTTCTCTGAGCTCTTTATCATTGTTCAGAGATGGTATATGTGATTTACAAATGCTTAAGAATGGAAGGACAAAATTATCATCATACTGGGAATCCATCTCCCATAATTTGCATGAAAGGCAAAATGGACAATTAACATAGACAAGACTGAAGCAAATGTATGTTTTACTTTGGCAAAGAGGAGCAGTAACAACACTGGATGATGTGACAAGCTTTTTTTTCTCTCTGGTTTTCTAGCTTAGATAAAGTCTATATGTATGAGTTGGGACCAGAAGGTCCCTTCAGTTCATCTGTTCTTAATGTTATGTAATTGCCATATCACACTGTATAGCAACGGGGAAAAACAGGTTTCCACTTCCAATAATAAAATTCTAGGTATAAGAGCAAGCATGTACAGAGACTGGCTAGGACGCAGAACTTAATGTCAAATGCATTGTTCTTAAACTCTTGTTCTCAGCTTTGTTCTCAAAAGGATTTATATGATGTATCAAGGAGAATATTTTCTTCTCCAGTAAGATAAAATGAGTATAAATCCAACAAGATATTCTCATCATCCCCGTCAAAACCAAAATCTCTTTGAAGATTTGGAATATTTCCTGTTAGCTTTGATGAAAAACAGAGCTTTACATGAGTTATTTTTTCAAGAAGAGTATAGGGCACAAGTCAAATTGTTAGGTTGCCCTGGGGATTCTCAGACAATTGCATTGCTGGATTGACTGGGTGTCCTGAAGCACATGCAGAAAGCTCAGACTGTGTTTGCTGATGACGCTATCATGTCCTCATGGAGTTTTTGACTTTTCCATCTGAAGGGCAAGTCAAGGGGAAAACATATAAATAAATCACAGTGTATTTGCTACTTGATGCTTCAGTACAAAAATGTCACCAGAAATGCAGATATTACTTCCTGTGTTTTAGCAAAATTTTTGAACTTTACTTAGTGTATATATAGGGAGAGGAAGAAAAAGCTAGTATGGTGGCCTTTTTCTACTTGCCCTGAGCTCAGGACCTTGTTATGGTTAAGGTGGTGGTCTTGGCATAGTAAAGGAGGCACAAGATTTGTACTTCATACCTGAATGAATAAAATAATTGTTGCCCCCCATCTTCAGGATGCTGTGCCTTAAAAAATTCTGTTTACTTCTGGCAAGTGACTGGTTTTAATTATTCCTCCTTTAGGACACAGAATATACTTACTGCAAGTCTTTTCCAATAGAGGAAATTTTCCCAGGAATACCCACAGAGGTACTTTCATAATAACATAGAAGGGATTTTTGCACAGAACCCTGCATACTTTCAGACCTGATGTGGTGACACTTCTGGAAAAAAAAAAGGGACTTATTCTTGCATCTAAAGGAAAGTTTGGACATCCGTTTCCATGATTTAGTTGGAGCAGAGGATCTGGGTTTTACTTTTCCCTTGTTCTTGCCATCAGTTACATACAAATAACTAACTACATCAACACAGACTATTATTTTTTCAAATGGGTAAAATAATATGAAATAGCTTCTGATATATTCATGCTCAGTAAGATGTCACTCAAAAAAGAGTCCTTCTGAACTTGGAGAGAGGAAGTAGATCCGATGTCAGGTTTTGGAATCTGACCATAAATAAATGTTGACTTTTTTATTGTTTCAAATTTCTTATCTCTGAAGTTTCCAGAGGAGGATTCAAAGTGTCCAAAATTAGGATTGTTTCTCTTTATTGTAAATTTAAAAAAAAATTAAAATGTCTGAATTTATTTCTCACGAGTTTAATGTTTTCAAGATGGTGTGCTCCATCCCATCCTAAGTTTCGCCAAAGTCAGTGGAATCAGGCCAATGGTAAATATTGTCTAAAATTCCAAGAAGGAAACTTCCTTCATTCAGTTTTCAATTTAAGCTGCAGTTTTTCAAGATAGAGAGATTTAGAGAGTCAAAAGCACATCTGGGAATATTTTATAAACTGGACTATTTTCCTGATGAAATGCGTAGCTTGTCTTATATCCAAAATTTCATCTCAATTAGAGTTTGCATTCCCCATAAGCACAAATGTTTTATTTTTGTTTTGACATCAGAGTCATGGTGTTAATTAAGTAACAGGAAAGCAAAGGTGGTGCAGAAAAAGAATGACATAAAATACATACGTATGATAGCATGTGTATGTGAAGAAAAATAGTTTATTTTTGCTCTTGAAGACAGCATTGTGCTTCTTTGTTTCCTGAACCTTGGAAAATTTACCTTGGGAGTTTAGGGAAGGGTAAATGGACAGAAGTGAGTCTTTGTGTACTTACTCTTTGGTTACCAACCCGTTAGTTCTCATTCTGAAGGTGAACTCTGATCAGTCATTCCTCTTTGGTTTCTAATACAAGGTTTGTTATTAAATCTTAGTGCTTGTTTGCCTTGTTCTTTTATTATTATGTATTTATTAGCTTCAGTTATACTTAACCCAGCTGTCAGAAACGCTGCTGGTATATGAACAAGATACAGTAACTTTGACTTAAGCTCTTGTTCTGTATTAGTGTTGTGAAGTTCACAGATAAAGTGCTCTATGTTGTCAGCTATAGCTGTTTTTTTTTTTTTTTAACTGGCCATCGAATATGGTTCTTAATACTGATGTGACAGGATAGCCCATGCACGGTAGCCAATTCTGTAAATGTTTGTCGTATGTTTAGTGATATATTTACTTCCTTGCATAAAATGCTCCTTATGAACTGAAGTATATACGGAAATTGTGTGTTAGTCCTGAAGACAATTGTCAATCCCTGCTGTCCCATACAGGGATTCTTGAACATAGCAAGGGTCATATAATTAATCCAGTTTAGTTTGCTAGTGTGAGTCTGGGAGACAATCACTCTGCTGGAGATTGTCTTACTTTTCAATGTATGACTTCTTGTTTATCTTTACACTGCCAGTGACTATTGGCCTCTACTGTGAATTTTCCATGTAATCTAGAGTTATACAGTCCTTTGGTAGTGAATCTACTCTACTTCTCCCGACATGCATATAGAGATTGTTCTATTAGTTCTTAAGAGTCAAGGAATTATTATTCCCTCCTGGACAGGCAAAACAGTATTGTATTTGTCCCACCATATTATCATCTGTTGAGTTACTCCACACATTTACTTTATGACAATAAGCGCTGAATCTGAATGGTATGTAGATTTTTAATGTAGAAAAAAAATCCACACAAATTATCTTTTTTTAAAAGGCTATTCTGCCTCTTAGTACATCCTGAAAAGGGAGACAAGTCAAATCACAACAGTATATCAAATAATACAAGACTTAGAATGCAAAAATCACAACACACATCCTGTTCAGCAGCAGACAAAACCTGAGTGAAAAACTGAATTTAAGTATTAGGTCCTGTTCCAAACCCTTCTGGAAACTGTTTCCAGATACCTGAGGAGCTGCCTCCCTCTACAGGACCGTGCCCGACCATGACAGCTATGGAATAACAGAAATACCAGCTACACATTGAAACCAATAGGCAGCCGGAACAGAGCTTTCTCTGGTGGTGTTTATTTCTGGAATTTATTTGAGTGTCTTTAGTTCAGGTACAAAAGAAAATGGTTTCCTTTAATTTATTTAACTTTCCCCCTGATGAATAAACTTAATAGAGGAGGAGATGTACTGTTAGAATATATACGGTACATACTGCTTTCACAAATGTTTTTGTGCAATGTTATCGACAACACATAAAGAATCCTAACTTACCTGGCAGCAGACACATAAATTTTCCACCACAAAAACACATGCACCGTATGTGTACTCTGCTTGCTGCAATGCTGACAGCGCCTTGTATGCTTCGTTGATGTGTGTGGATTAGGGCACCAAAATGCTGCACTGAACTGGATTTTGCTACCCTGATGGTGCTGGCTGCGTGTGTCTTTTATGACTACCCTCTGCTCTCTCTTTCTCTCCTAGCTCTTTAGCTTTTGCTCATTTGAAGTGGAGACTCACTGGGGATGGAGAATTATGTATATCTCTGTTTATGTGGAGTTCATCATAACTAAACACTCATTTAAATTACAAAACCTAGGTTGTATTCCTATATTTATATGAATATATATTATATGAATAACCTTGTACTTTGAGAAATATGCTGTATGCAATATATATTATTTTGCAATTGTCTCTTATTCCTTAGATGTTTATCACAGGCTAAATCTCTGCTCTCACCTCTGTACAAAGAGATGTGGTACTCCATTGAAGAACCACTCCATAACTTTCATAATTTCCACTCCTGAAGAAAACTTGCTTAGCTTCTTAGACCGCCTTGCTTTCTGATGGAAATAAACTCTAAGAGCATTGCTTCTCTTCTATTAAGTAGAGGATATGAAGTATTTCTAGGAACAAATAGTATCTTGAGTTTTAAAATGATGATAATTTCTATTTCACTGGTGTATAGAGAAAGCTGGCCCATCTATAAAATTCACAAGCCTTTGCCAGATAGTGATCACAGCATTAAAAGTGTCAGATGTGGAAAATAGCTTTGGATTCAATGATTCATTGACTTTTTCTTAATTTAAACAGCAAATTTAATAAATAGCAGATCACTCTTTTCAGAAAGGCAGTCTTTAGCAGGCTTAAAAAGATCTAACTCCAATGTGGTGATCCACATGTGGTTGTAGGGATATGG
Organism: Pavo muticus; assembly: GCA_016647715.1. NCBI lineage: Eukaryota > Metazoa > Chordata > Aves > Galliformes > Phasianidae > Pavo > Pavo muticus. The sequence continues at coordinate 508,033 of JACDJE010000180.1, forward strand.
GGAGACTCATTTTGAAAACCTTTGTCCATGTTATCACAGAATGGAAAGATAAAATATGAGTTGCCAAAATCTAACTCAGATTGAGTTTACATGTTAAAACAGGTAAGAAAAGGCTTTTCAAATATAAAAATAAGAAAATTAATTGAGTTAAACTGAGTGACTTTCCTACGGTGGTGACATAACAGACAATGAATTCAATTTAGACATGCTATTTAAAAAAAAATCTTCCTTGTCTTCCCCCTCCCACCAAAATTAAAAGAGGTAATGATTTTAGGTAAACCTCTCTAACAGGGGTCTCAAACAACTGGAAGAGAACAATAGAAGAGTGCTAGTAGTTAACACTAGGTTGAGTGAGACAGCCAGATACATCTGGAAAATAGCAAATAAAATACCTATATGTAAAATGGGGAAAGAAATATGATCCATGTGTCTACATACCTCAGTAGAACGGTCGGATTAAAAAATAAATAAAGATCATTGGCAGTTAAGAAAAAAACCTTGTAAGACATAGCAAATGTCTTTATTATTGAACAGGCTTTAAAACATAGATCAGACCAGATTCATCCCTCGGAAAATTAATCTAGGTACTATACGTCCTCTGGCTAGAGCTGCACATCAATCTGGAATTCAGAAATTTATCAGCCTTGAAAGAACTAGTAAAAAATGTTAAAAAGTGTGTTCGGTAGGATAATTTTAAGATAAATTGTAAGGTAAATAAAGCAAAAACAGATGACAAGTAATGTTGAAGGGTGGATTACAGTGCAAATTAGAAGTGAAGCTCAGGATTAATTTGGGATTAATCTTGTTTACTTTTTCTGTTCTTGCTATTTATAACCTAATTGACTTTAAATTCATGAAGAGTAAACAAAACAAAACAAAAAACTCTCTATGGTGAAAGATCAGTGCACAAAAATGAATAAACTGACTAAAATCGTATTTTGGCTGAAAATTAGAAGAGCAGTGAAATTGTTTGATACCTTCCAGTAGAAGTAATGAGGCCAAAGCAGAGACATATTAGTGCGAAAATAAATATATGCCCGTAACAAAAGTGGACTAACCTTACTAATTTTTAATTTCTATCTGAAGAAAAAGAAAACTGATACAGCTGTTGGTAGCATTTAGAAAATGCTGAAATCCCTTTCTTGGTCCGTGAGTGATCCACAGCAAATATGCCATCAGTGTGTAACAGTTATAGTTCCCTGTAAAGGCCAAACTGACAGTAAAATCCTTTAGGAAGTATGTAGAAATCATTCCATTCTAGATAACGAAAAAAATAAAAAATAAAAAGCATGTGGTTGTGGTATAGATTTTGAAGAACAACTGAGAAAAGAATGCTTAACAAAGAGAGGCTTAACATTAATTTTTATAGCTTAACCTATTATTGATTTTGATGATTGCAGAGCCAATTAATGGCATAAACGATATTGAAGGAAAGTCGTCTTCAGTGAATCTCAGACAGTATAGAAGATCAGTAAGTACTTGTCCCCCATTAAACCATCCAAAATAAATTGGAGGAAATACAAACTTCTGAATTCATAAACATAAGGCATCTATCATGTTTTCTTATTCATATGGTAACACTTAGTATTGAGTGTTTTTTTTCAAATCAGCTTTCATAAAAATTTCCACAAATGCTAAAAGTATTTAGAGGTTGTAGCCTTCAGTTGCCCTATCAGATTTCCAAGTTGTCATTTTACCACCCTACTTTCGAGTTCGACTTTAAGATATGCTCATGATCTGTTCTGATCTTAACTTCCCAGAAGACCTTTGGTAATTGAAAACAGAAGAAAATTGTATCTTTCAGTTAAAAAGATTGATCTTATGATATTTTATTGTTGGAAAGTCAGGAAAACAAACAAATCTCTGAAGGGAGATCTTCACATGTGCTGGAAAATACTGAAATCAGACTATGGTAAAATGGAATCAGAGAAATGTTTTTTATTCCATGAATTCACAAGATCATCAGCTTCTGAGTACTGTCTGAAATACAATGCTTAGTGTTTAAAAACTATTGTAAATGGTGTACTTTGATTTTTCTTTGCCTATTGTCTTATATAAATTAGTTTAGCAATGCCTCCTCTGCTTTGCCACAGACTAATTTCTGTTTTATTGCAGTGTGAGCTTGGCAACTCTTTTAAATAATGTTTGTAAAATAATGAAGTGTGCGTCCTTTGATTTTTTGGGATTTCTCACAAAGTTACTCCATTATTCAAGACCAAGAGAAAACAACTGCTTCCTATCAGGAGAGAGGTTCTTCAGTGTAAAAACAGAAAACGTTTAGCTATAGGAACTGTACAGAGTAACCAGTACAAGCTGTGTTTTCTGGGACAGATTCTATAATTTTTGCTTTTACTTTGCATATTCTTAACTTACATGAGTGAATACCCTCTGTGTATCTACCAATTAGGCTTACAGGAGCCATGCTGGTTGTGTGGATGTGTAGGTATCTGATTTATGTGTACAATTGGGCATTCTTGTATACATAGGCACATTCCAGTATGTGCTCTGAAATGTATGCAAGTATGGCATTCCTTTTTTTCTGAAGCCTCCAGATGGAAATTTTGTCTAGGTAAAGGTACTTTGCTATTTCCTCTGGCCCATGGGCCAGACCCACAGAAATTGTAAATTAATAGTCTCTGAATATTTAGGTTGGCACTGCCAGAAGCAAGAGTCAAAAATGGCTATCTATCTAGGTGCCCACCATTAAATAGCTGAAGTTAAGGTTCTTGGAAAGACTTGTAATTTGAAGTAGCAATAATTGAGAAGAAATTTGTTGAGTGAATGACAGACTGAACTAAATGTTTTTGATTTAGAGACTTGTAAGGAAAAGCAAACAGGATAAAAAGGGTATCATGAGAAGAAAAATTTCCACAGATGATTGGAGATTATTAAAAGAAAATTCCAGAACTTTCATAATATTTTGTCTACTTCTCTAACTTATCCACAAAATTAGTTATGCCATGAAGGTCCAAGAATATAGAAGAATCAAAATGCACTAGTTTTAAGAGGAGTGGAGTAATTCATACAAGCTGGGAATGCCTGTGGATGGTGGCGCCTTGCCACAGGAGGTGCTTCCATGAAAATTTGGTTTATTAAAGAAGCTGTCTTGCAGATTTCAAATCCAATGGTGTAGTTTGCTGATTTTCAAAGTGTGTCAGGACTTGTGGTGTGCTCTTTTGTGATACTACAAGAAAAAATGCTGAAAATATTCCTCTTTAGAAGAACCCTTCAAAACCAAACATTTTAGAATGTACAGGTGGGATAGGAGACACAATTAACCTGGTGTGACTGCAAGTAACTAAGTTCAGTTACCGTGATGACAAGCTTGAAAAAACAGAAACATATTATATTTTTCCATCATATTTTTCCTGTTTTCATGTCCCTGCCCCCTCAGTGCAGATTAATTAAAATCCATTCAAATTTGTCTGGGACCTCTGACCCAGCTATTACCTATTCATGGTCTGAGCTTTAGTTTAAGCTTATCACATGACTGAGTCATGATAAGGCTTCTCTGCTGCACTGAGCATTCTAAGCTGTGGGCTGATGTTGCATTCTTTCTGGATGCAAATAGTTTCTTGTCTATCTCACTGTGTCACAAAGCTCGTTACTATAGTGTGCACCTTTGTTACTACCTTCAGTTTCCTTCATCCTTGGCACAGCGTGGTGAAACCCTGGTGGATGCTAAACACAGCTTGAGAACACCAAGTACTCAGACGCTGAGTCACATAAGTTTTATAACTGAAGGAATTTACATTACAAATGAAAAGGATGAACAAATGTAATTCAGCATACTAGTCCATCAGCAGTAATAATAATAATAAAAAAGGTAGCCCTTAAAAAAAATATATAGAGAGAACAAATACATCAACTGCAAAGGAGCTTATTTCTCCACATCTTGCTTTTCAGTACAGCCTGGAGCAGCAGGGCAAGAACAGTCGCATGGTTTCTGGCTATTTTGCTCTTTTCAAATTCCTTCCTCCTTCAGACTCTGTTACCTTCATTAACTGCTGCAACTATTACCGATTGTTAACAGCAGCTTTTGCAGCAGCCACTCTGCCCTGATCCTTCTGATCACAAATTGCCATGGAAAAAGTGCAGGACTCGGGGATTTCTAGGTGACCACAACTCAGAACAGGAAGAGCAGCAGGAGATCGATATCTGGGATGGGGCTGTGCCTCCAGGCAGAGAGACACCTAAGGGGAAATACAGTGAGATAACATGTAAGGTGTAAATCAGGCTGTACACTGCAGTGCATAGCAAAGACTAAAGTGATATGGATGTGGGAGATGGTGTGAAAATAAGACCTTTTTTTGTGCAGTAGGAAGGCTGGGGGAAGTCTATGCCTCATAGAAGCTGCTGATGGTACAGGAAGCTGAGCTGAGCTTAAGGCAATGGATCAAGAGAGGCAGCAAATCTCACCTCCCCACCCCCTGCCATGACAACCTATAACGCTGTTAGCTAAGCAAATCCATGACAGTAGTCTTTAGTTTAGGCATTTGAAATAATGTTTGTTTTTAAGAAGATGAAGGGGATGTGGATGAACGAAATACATAATTCCCGAGGGAATTTTGTATCATTTCCCATATATGGTTAGGAATGTAAACATGTTGATGTTGGGGCCTGAGTTCAAGTATTCATGATGTGGAAGTGTTAGGTGTTTTTTACCCTCTTTATAAATCTTAAACAGTGAAACTTAATGCTGAATAAACTAGATCTAGGCATAATTGTTTAGTGTGGGGTTTTCACTTTTCTAGCTGCTGAATTTGCTGTTACAACTCCCTCCTGGAAGAACAAGAAAGAGCAGCAAACTTTTCGTCAGGCTTCAGATCAGGCAGCAGATGGCAACTTTGATTATCCTCTGATCGGACTGCCTTGAATTAGAGATGAGCCCCATCCCCTTCCAAGTGAGCACAATGCGAGGCTGAGTTGGGAATTGGATCGTGTCTAAACATTGTGTCTGGATTCAGAGCTCACCAGAGTTTTGCTGTACTTGATCCAAGAGCTTGACTGGAGCCAAGTTCTAATTAAGGCTGGTAACTTGACAGAGACATGCTCTGTGTGCTGCCAGCAGCATCTCTGTGTTACCTATCTCCTGTGCTGAGATTTTAGGACAGATAAACTGACTCCAGGGTACAACTGGTCTCTAAGGGCTGCCTGTAACTTACTGTTTTGACACCTGAAATGAAAAAAAAAATGATGTTTGGCTTGGTAGTAATTTACTCACCTCCTTATAACCAGCTGGATGTAGGACATGCTTTCTATGAACAATCTCCTGATAAGTTAATGTAAGAAAACCTTTGAAGCAATCAGTGTCATTTACATAGGTGTTTGCAAAGTACATGCAGCTTGTTTGTTCCCATGGCACTGCACAGAGGAAAAGGAGCACCATCTTGACAGCAGACCTGCTGGTGCCAAGAGGACAAAACTGGAAAAACAATTTTGGAGATATTTGTTAGCATAGATGACACAAAACAGAGAATCTCTATTTTTCTGAGTCCCTAGTTCTCAGACTGATGGGGGTTGTGCTGTCTGGTATTATTGTATACTTAATCCCTTGTAGTACAGTGAAGGAGAAAGTGTTGTGGGATTGCAGACAGTGCAGCTCTGTTTTCTGCTCCCTGATTTTCCATGTGCTCTTGTGATAATAGCCGAGGTTTGTTAAATAGGCCGAGTGTCTGCATCTCACTGTTGGCTATCCCACTTAATGTGCCTCTTCATTATCAAGCTGAGCTCAGCTGTGAAAGGATCTCAGCACCTCATTCCTTTTCGAGTTTGCACTTCCAAACTCACACGTTGGGAAAGGAGGTGAAGTTCTCCCTGACTAGCAAAATGCAGACGGGCATAGGAAGCCCATGAGGCTCACCTTGGTGTAACTGCTCGTGTGACTGTACCCTTCTATAGGTCCTTTTTGCCTCCCCATGAATACTACTGTAGCAACTGTTTTATTCTGTGCACATGCTCTTAATGTATACCATGAAAGTACACTGGGCTTAGAGAAAATGGACATATGATGCTGAACAATGGCTTTCACTACGTATCTTTGAATGTGCTCTGTGCAGACAGAAGATCTCAGCCCTGCTGTATCACAGAGCCCTGCTCTCCTGCTCACCCTCAGGGGCAATACAGCTTGCAGATGCTCCCTGCTGCTGACATTGCTCCGGGTGAAGCTAAAGGATGAAACAAAACTTCCCGCCAGATGTGGTGGGGGAGAGGAAACTTACTCCATGAGGGCTGTGGCCTTGATTGCCCTCCCCATGCAGGAAAAAGAACGATCTCATCTTAAAGTTCTTGTCTTGTAAACAGTACACAAGTCTGGGCTAAGGCACTGAAAGCCTGAGCACAGGCACAAGCGAATGCTGTGCAATACGTTAAGCTGTTTTTGCATGCATGGCATCAGCATCTTGTTAACATGCCAACCTAATCCCACTCTTTAGCTTCACAGACAAGTACCACTTTATTAGCCATGAATCTATTATCTTCCCGTTTGAAGGGCTCTGAATGGCCTTACAGAAACATTCTGCTTTTGTAATACAAATCCTTTCACGTTGATAAAAATACTTTAAGAAATGAAAAGTAAGGTTCAACAGTGACAGAAATTCCAGTCGCTCTTTTCATCCTCCCAGTGTGAGCCAGCAGGTGCAACTTGACATTATTTAAACAAACCTTCCCCCTGCTTTGTGGCTGAAGAAAGGCTTTGGCAAATACTTATCCTTTGATATGATGTGTACTTGACAAAATTCACAGGGAGATCTGAACTGCTGCTTTGAAGCAAATGCTTATTAGAACGCTGGAGCACTAAAGTGCACTGTGATTTGGCTCAGTTGCAAGTAAGACATCAAGAAAAGTGTGCCCATTATGTCAATTCAAAGTCAAGCCTAAACACACTGACTTCTGAGGAATCTGAAGAGAATCTGTGGCTGTGCGGCTCTGCTGCTTTATTGCTTATCTCATTTGCATTGCCTTCTCTCTCTGTCAGTTCCCCTCCACATTTGCAGCATAGTGGTTGGCGTGTCATCTGGAATTCATCAAGTATTTTCCATTACTATGTTCTGCTTTCCACTTTTAAACCTTCTTCCTCTCTCGCCCTCAAAATGTGCTGTTTCCAGCTGAACAGGAATGGGGCTGAGGACCTGTCTCATAGTTTCGGTTCTCTTCCAGCAATGTGCTCAATCTGTGCAAGTATTTAGGGGGGGGATATTCTATATGGGATATTTGGGAAAATGCCATGAGAAGTGAGCTGGCAGTGAGGAGACAAAGTCTCACATTGTGGTCTAGAAAATATTTAGAGGTGAAATCACAGAATCACTGAATCATAGAGGTTGGAAGGGACTTCTGGAAATCATCAAATCCAACACCTTGTGAAAGAAGTTCCCTACAGCAGGTCATGCAGGAAAGCTTCCATACAGGTCTTGAATATCTCCAGAGAAGGAAACTCCACAACTGCTCTGGGCAGCATGTACCAATGCTCCATCACTCTGACTGTGAAGATTTTCCTCATGTTCATATGCAACTTCCCGTGTTCCAGTTTTTGAACATTGCCATTGTCCTGTCATTGGGCACCACTGAAAAGAGCTCAGCCCCATCCTCTTGACTCCTGCACTTTAGATATTTGCAAGTGTTGATAAGATCCACTCTCAGCCTTCTCTTCTCCAGGCAGATCAGTCTCAGGTCTCTCAGCCTTTCGTCATATGAGAGATGCTTCAGGTCCCTCATCATTTTTGTGGCCTTTCATTTGACTCTGTCTAGGAGATCCCTGTCTTTCTAGAACCTTGGGAACCTTTCTTGAAGCTTGGGAACCCAGAACTGGACACAGTACTCCAGATGTGGCCTCACCAAGGCAGAGTAGAGTGGGAGGACCACCTCCCTCAATCTGCTGGCCACACTCTTTTTAATGCACCCCAGGATACCATTGGTCTTCTTGGCCGCGAAGGAACACTGTTGGCTCAAGGCCAACCTGTTGTTCACCAGGACACCCAGATCCTTCTTTGCAGAGCTACTTATGAAAATTGAGCTAATGCATCTTTTTTGTCCCACAGAAAACTCCAGAATGCTTTTCATCCCTTCTCTCTCATTGTCAAATTCCCTATGAAATGTTACAGTTTGTAGTAGTGTCTTCTTTCTTTCCTGCTTGAAAGGCCTCATATACTGGTCATCTTTCCTTTGTTCACTTTCTCCTGATGTCTTCAGATCAAGACTAGATAGCTTCCTAACACAGTTTTGTTATAGTTTAATAAGAAGTTATTGTCTTTAAAGAAATCCTTCTGTTGTGGTTATTAGTGGCTGAGTTGATGTTCACAGTTTTAGAACAGAGAACCCTAACAGTCCATCCTGGCCTTACAATGTGTGAAGCCTTTATTCATCACCAGCAGGTATAAAGCTGCCTTCAGCTGGAGGTGGTGGCAGTTCATAGAATCATAGAATGTGTGGGGTTGGAAGGGACCTGAAAGCCAGTTCCAACCTCCTGCTGTAGGCAGGGCTGCCATTCAATGGATCAGGCTGCCCAGGGCCCAGTTCCTCAGTGTGTGCATGAAGAGGTGATGCAGTGGCCTGGCCTCATGCTGGCGCTCAGCAGGAGCAGGTGTATGCAGACACCAGTGGGCTCCAGTCCTGCAGGAGTTTTCAGAACATACTCCATCCTCTGTTGACAAGCAGGGAGCCCTTCTGCCAGTGCAGCCTGAATATATGGATACAGAGCGTGTCATTGCATCAAGCATCAGAAGCAAAAAAAGTAAAGAGAAAGGTGCTCTGGGTTCTTGTTTTGCATACTGTCACAGGAAACAAATTGCTTGCAATTGTTGATTTGTTAAAAATGCACTGGTGAGAAATGACACTTGTTCCTTTTTCTGAAAACTAGCAAACATAGCAAATGTTACATTCTGCTTTGTAAATGCTAGTTGCATCTTAAATATTACACCTTACAGCATATCTAAAGGCACAGTTCTGGGTGAAAAGCAGTGCTCTGTGTAGGTAGGTGCAGCCATACAGATACACACAGGACAACATTCCACTTGCAGAGTGAGTTGGAAGTGCTCTCGTACCTGAGCCCTATGTGAGGAGGCTTCACGTGCCTGGCGGCCATTCACATGCAGCATTGGACTTGCTGCTGGTAGGCAGTAGAGTTTTGTCTGCTCCAGCTTGGGTGATATGGCACTGTGGGTTGAGAAGCTGCTTTAGTAGAGCCTTGTAGCTTTGGGATAGTCCTGTTGTGAGGTGACCACTTGCCTCGCAGAGAGCACGGTATAGGTTGCAGTTCACATTCAGTCTGTGTTTTTGAAAGCAGACTGCTGTTAAGAGCTAAATCCCTCTGAAGCTGAGCGGTTTGCTCACTTAAAAGCATATCTGTTGTCAGTAACACCTGCCCATGAGGCTGAGGAAGGCATGATAGCCATGTCCATGGGCTCATCAGACGTCAGGAAGGGCCAGCGGATTGTTGAGGTTTGTTAACCTCTTGGCATCAACACAGCAAACTACACATGTTCAGCAAGAAACAGCCAGCACTTTGCCCTAACTCAGCGGGATGAGCATGCTGAGCAAGGAGCCTGGGTGAGACACACGTGTGGGCCTTATCTCAGCAAGCAGAAGTGCTGAACCAATAACAACACAATGGTGTTGGCATCATGCTAATGAACTGGCCTCGCTGATGCTAGAGCTCTTGAGTTTTGGCTCCTGGACATGGGGCCGTGCACTAGAGAGCTGAGCCCATGATACCATGCTATCTAATGACTTGGCATCGCCTCCGTAAGCTGGGACTGCTGTGCTGATAACCACAGGGGCCCAGGCTGCCACATAGCTGGAGACCTTTAATTAGTGGCCCTTGTCCTCAGCCAGCAGAGAATGCTGCAAAATTGACGGCTACATAAGCCTTGGAAGGTCTTTGCTTCTATTAAAGAGATTAATAAGGGTAGTATAGAAAGTGAAAACCTGTTACATCTCCTGATTTGTTTGTGTATTCAGTCTTCCATTTGACTGTGTAAGATCTGTTCTCCCACTTTCATGAGCTGAAGGAGTCTGGTTTGCTCCTTTTTTTTGCCAGATAGTCTCTTCTTGCATCTACAGTCAGATGCAGCTTCTGAATTCACATCAGGCAGAGGCATATCAGAGCAGCTGAGGGACAGGAGAGTGAGGCTGAACATAGAAGTCCTTAGAGAAACTCACTGTCAAAGAGGAGCAAAGAAAAACCGCTCTCCTTCCCCAGTCTGAGGGTGTTTTTTCACTATGTCCATGAGACTCTTACCTTAGTGGGAAAATCTGGAAGAGTAGAGGCGAAAAAAACCTCAAACATGATTATGCTTCTCAAACAAGTTATTTGTAAATTAAGATTTATTTCATTTCCTCCAATAGAAGCCAGGGGAAGGTAATTTCTTTTCCCTCTGTTTTCCACAAGTTTCAGTCTCTTCCGATTCCTAGTAAACATTTATATGAGTCTGTAAAAAGACATTTGGGAGGCTCCCAGGCTGTCACTATTCAATTAGCATTTAGTATTACAGTCTTCCCTTTGCAAATTAAAACTCTGTGGTTTCCATAGTGACTTAAACAAAATGAGAATCTGAGCGAAGAGAAGCTGACATAAGTGAAGATAAGCCGAAAGCAATGTAGATATTTGTAATGTGGGGTTTTTTTTGTCTTTTTTTTTTTCCCTCCCTGAGGTACATTTTGAGGAACAGACTGTAATCCTCACTTGAAAGATGTCTGGCAATGCCTGGGCAGATAGATCTGGGTGTGAAACTGTTTTGGGTGCTCTTCAACCCAGAGATTTGGGGTGAGCAAGGAGTGCTGTGTTTTCCTAGGTGAGCCGATGTTTTTGTGTAATGTGACATTTAAATGGTGCAGTTTACAGTATGTTTGTGCAGTGCCCACATCGATGTGTACTCCTTTAGAATAGGAAAACCCTGATTAACATTTGGTTGCTTCTGCAGATGGAGCATCAATGATGCAAAAGCTTGCATTCTGTACTGTGGAAGTGAGCCATCCTCTCCTCTGAGCCACACTTCCTCTGCACATCTAGAACTTCAGTGAGGGAAGAAGTCTTGTCCAGTGTTTCTCCTAAAGCACTGGCACTTAATGAGCCCTGAGACAGGTTCTTCTCTGCCAGCTGTCCTCATTCCCGCTGCAGTTTAGCTGCAAGAGGAGTTGCTTGCTTAGAGCCCCTCGTTGAGGTGTTGGCACTCATAACGCCGGGTTAGTGTGTGCACTGAAGTCTTGCATAACTGGCCCAGCTAGTTGGTAAGGTGGTTAGGCCGGCCAAGGCACTGCAGCAGGGACACACCTGTTATAGAGGAATCCCTGCCCTGTAGCAGATGGAATGAGGCAATTTTTTTCCCCATGACAACAAAGGAATGTGGCTAAAATCTGCTGTAATAGCTTATGTACATCTTTATTGCTCTGATAGACTCACAACAGCATTCTGCATGAGATTCTATACAGTGTGGGTAATAGGACAAATTAGATATTCCAGCTGCAAAAACACAGGGTGCAGGGAATGACGTGCAGTTCAGCTGCACAAATACAGTGTTCGTGTGATACTGCGTTCAACCCGCTTCCTCCATGAGATTTCCCCTAGGTCAGTGTAGAAGAGGCAGCCACTGCCTGGGTAGTGGGATGCTCACCTTCTGACAGCTGCCAGTTGGGTGCTCGTAGCGAAACTCAAACTGAAACAAAGAAAGCTGAGCTACCAAAATCCAAAAGAAGTTAATAGAAAGAAGCACAGCTGGATTTGCTTTTGTTGTATTTTTTCTTTTTTTTCCTTTCCTTTGAGTGAATAACATTAAATATCCTTCCTTATCTCATTTAGTTGTTGTTTAAAGGGGTACTTCCACAGCTTAATATAGCTGTTGTTCCACTTGAGTCCACTTCAAATTTCAGTATATGTGTCATCTGCCTTTGTATATTTCCCTAACTATCACCACCACCTGCATCATTATTCCTGGTGTATCCACTGAGTATCACAGCCACCTGTAAGAGGAGTTCATTTCTTCAACCACAGTTTGGCACATGCACGTGTATATAACTGCTGTTACATACTTACATCACTCAGAATTGAGCAGAGAATTAAGACTTCCTGCAAGTCGTTTGCTTTTGTTATCACCAGTTATCACCAGTGCTGCTGGTAGCTGGCAATGGCAACATGCACTGGCTCTGCCATTTTCAGCCCCAGCACCACGTGTTGCTGAAATTCTGGAGAGTGCTTAAACAGCAGCTTAAAAAGGTAAGTTCATAAGTGAGAGGAAAGACCTCAGGTTAGTATTCAATCAAAGTTTATGAGATTTTTATTCTTATTATGTAATAATTAAAACAGCTCGAAGGACACACTCGGAGAATCTCAGCTGGATTTATTATTAGGGCAAAAAAAAGTCCTTTTGCAGCAAATATACTGAAAGAAGCAACGGAGATGTTGTGTGATTTAATTTTTCCCAAATCCAATACATCCTGTATTCTAATCAAAGCATGCCTTCACATTATGACTCTCAGCTAGTGTGCATCATTAATTTACCAGTACAAATAGAGCAGTCTGGGCAACAGCTCTTAAAATAACAATGCAAAAATATCCTTGTAGAAAAACTCAGTTTGTTCACTATTTAGTTAAAATGTGAAAATTCAGAGATCTGTGCTCAGTTTCTGTGTGCACATCAGGTTACTGCCTGCTCCGAGGCAGGCTCCTTTAGCTGCAATACCCTAAGAAGCGGCAACCCAATTACGGTTCATGTTCAGACCATCCTACCTGATTGATGTCACTTGATCTTTTCCTTTTTCTTTCATTTTTTTTTTAAAGCTATTATGCACTCACATGTCCCATTTACCTCAGCTGCAGAGTAGCCAGGAAATTGCAAAACGCTGTTATTAAAACTCTGAATTAATATCCCATTGGCAGTACTAATGGAGGAGCCAGGGCCAGAACAGCGGTATAGATGGAGCTGCTGTCTGATTTACTGCATCCAGTGAAGACGATTCTCACAGGTTAGAGGTGAGCTGCCTTTGAAGGAGAGCATGAGAGTAGTGTGCACATTTGTGCTGCCTTTGTCCGTAACGATCAGAGTTATTTTATGGCCTAAGGTCTAGGGGATTAGGGAGAATTCAAAACCAGATGAGAAGGAAACCAGATATGCTAGCAGGTCCGTCAAGAGCATAGTCTGATTTTGATTATGGGAAGCGTGCCAGTGGGGCGAGCAGAGTGCAGGAGGCTGTGGTACGGTTTGAATTTGGAATTTTCAAGAAAACCAGATCACAGTGACAGATGGTGGTACAGAAACTTGAAGAGATGAGGGTAAGAGATGTCTTGCTGAGTCTGGTGTGGCTGCTAGCTGTAAACAGGGGGATGAAAATGGTGTTTTTAAGAGTTTTGAAAATGGCATGAAGAACCACATCGTCCCTAGGGACAAATGTGACAACTGATGCAGTATTGACAGTCTGTCTTGCAAGTAAACACATTTCAAATGGCTTTGGTCTTACAGGACAGTATCCAAGTCTCCCAGTTATTTAAAGCTCAGAGTGCTGCTTACGTCTCTTTAAGGGATGTTGTCAAGTCCCCTCTGCTTCTCTGCAACACACTGTGGTCAGGGAGGGTTTCCTCATAATCAGAGCCAGCACTGGGACTGAGCTCTGTGCAGCCCCACACATATTCTTGTACCCTTGAGAGCTCTTCAGCAGGGACAGTAGAGTTGAGCCACTGATTAAACCACCTCATAGAGCCTATAATTCAGTTTGGGGGATTGTTGTTGTTTTCATTCTTTTCTCTACTTAACTTGATTCTGCTGCAGCTGCAATAGTTAATGATGTGTTGAAAATTGAGCTGTTATTTAACATAGGAGAAAAAAGCCTTCCCTCTGCTGGCTCCCCGTGGGCTCCCCGAGTCACTCGAATGGGTCCGAAGGGGAGGAGGTTTGGCTGTTAGCTCAAGCAGTGTAGCCTGATGAGCAAAGCTTGGGAGTTTCATAAACAAATATCTCGGCAGCTGCATCCCACCCAGGTCGGTGATGGGAGGACAAACTGTAGCTCTGTGAGATGTGGCTGGAGATCTCATTGGTTACTGTGCTCCTGGCTTTCCTCTGCAGTGAGTGGAACCACAAGCATTTTCATGCATGCGAAAAGGGACCTTCAGTTTAGGATAAAGCCATTTGCTTTGCTTTGTGTTTGGCAACCAAGGTGTTGACATTTGTCTTGTCTTATTTTATTGTGTTTCAGTCACAGCTGTAGACATTCTCCAAACTAGTTATTGCTCACAAATAAACACAAATAAACGTGCAAGACATTTGCTAGCTAACATATTTACTTTTCCAGTGTGAAGCTAATGAGTGACATCATCCCTTAGCAGCTGTCCTGGTTGCTCCCACAAGGAACACATCTTGAGACAGAAAAAAAGAGACCAAAATCCCATAGAATGATACCAAACGTATACGTTTAGCTGAGTAATTAATTGAAATAATAAATGACTCATTTCAGCAAGATCACGAGTGAATCACAATCTTGGACATCCTGTCCTATGCAAAGAGCCCTGGGAATGTTTGTTTAAGTGGGAAACATGCTCTGCAAGGAAATGGGTAACGAGGGACCTCAGGAGTTCAAAGCTAAAATCCCACAGAAGAAATACCAAAGCCCAAGGCCATGCCCTTAATTGGTGTACACCATTGGTTACAAACTATGTACATCAAAGATCTGTCTCTCAATGCTTGTTCAAATTATTTGATCTTCTTGAGCTTGCAGAAATTGATGTAAATTGATTTTAGTCTGTAAGAACTTCAGTCTCTTCAAGCTCCAATGGCAGATAAAATAACAATAGAAAAATGGCCAGCTGGTTTTAGTCGTCTGGAAACAAAAAGGATAAAGATGTGTGTAAGTGTAGAAGAAATTGTCAAAACATTTAAATATGTATATATTTAAGATTAAATCAAAATTGCTTGTCTCATATCACCAAAGGCTCTGGAGAAACGGACCTCCAGAGGTATTTTATAGCGGCAACAATCAGTTAAGGCTAACTCTTTATTTGGCAGTGGAAGCTAACTTTTTCATTTGGCAGCAGCTTCAGCAGCATTTGTGAAAGTCGAGTAACAATAATTTTTTTCAACATGCATGTTTTCTGCATCTGAAAGATAAAATTTGACCAAAAAATGACACAAAGAGGTATCTCCAGAATCCACAAGTGAGGTTCTATATCCTATTTACAGCATGCTCTGGGGCAACTTGTCAACAGAATTGCTTCTCTCAGCAATATCTGGTGGAGCTGCAGACAGAAAATCCCAAAGAAACATCAGCTACGCCTAAAACAACAACAACAAAAAGTCATTTTCAAGCTATTTCTGAAGGAGATATCTACTTCTCCAATTGTATGGCAATAAAGCTGTCACAGACTCGAGCAGCCAGTTGGCCCCAGAACGCAGCAGTTCTGACCTGTGTGTTTGCATAAGTCAGATGTAGAACTTGTAGTACAAGCATCTCCAAGAACAAGAGCTGAGGCGGTCATCTGTGGTCAAGCAATGCTTTTCTTATGTCTTATTTCCTTGCAATGGAGGGGAAGTACTGAACACAATGAGAAGTATAGCTCTCCGCTGAAACTATCCAAGTTATTCATGGTTAGGGACAGCCTCTGTAGTGTAGTCATTCCCCACAGCATACTGGGGTACAGCAACAGTTATTGGGGAAGCTGAAGGGGATAACAAGGACTATACTTAAGGGTAACCTGTTGAAAAACCTTGGCCTTAAACTCTGCAGCAATGTAGATAACTTTACAGGATTTTTTTGTTACTCATTTGTTTCAGTGGGAAAAGGATGAGCCCTTGAAAAGCCCTTCTCTGAAAGGCTCAGAAAGGATCTCTGAGCGCAGCTCAGTTACTCTCTTGTGCTCATACTCCATACCTCTAGTTAGCTGCCCTTCAAAATTATGTGCACCATAAAACAGAGCAGGAGAAGTCATTGTTTGCTTGCACTTTAAATGGGCAAAAACTTTTGTTCATCCATTTTTTTGTGGAAGTATCTGTGCTGGGAATGAACCACCTCAGAGTCACCCTGAAGTGCTTCAATTTGATGATTCGGTACCAGTGTCTGGCTGGTTATAATGACTCCCAAGGAGCTTTTCAGTCCTAGTTTCCCTGGTTAACGCTTGTTAACAGCATCTACAAGACACTACCTATCTGGAAGCTTGTGTAAAATAAACTGGTATCACAGTACCGTTTCTAGTAGACCTCATCATATGGGAAATACAAGCAGCATTTGTGTCCCAAAAGCCTTTTTATTGTGTGGACTCGATCTCATCAATTGTTGCTAAATTACCTCACATGCAGCTATTCAAAATTACCGTGTATTTAGTGTGCCTAGTTGGATAGCCTTTGATAGGACAAAAATAAGTATTTAAAAAAAAAGGAAGGAAAAGCATGTGCCTAATAATCTGATTCTCATACCAATATTAAGGTATCGATATGTTTAAGCAGTGCTCTGTTTAGCAGCTTTGCAGAGCTGGAACAATTTAAGCCCACAACGAATATACAGCCTTAAAAGGGACGTAACAAACGTTAACCAAACTGGTTTCCCCCTTGCTTCTGTGGCGTTGATTTGAAACACGTAAGACCTGCTAGACTTCGGTTTTTCACTTCTAGGCAGGAAGTTTATTAAAAAGGAAAAATACATACAGCAGGAAAAGAGAGGGCTCTGGTGCTTTCCAAGTCAGCATTTACGTGACTCGGGTTCATTTTGAGAAGAATAATTTATAGTGGTGTGAATAAATAATAGCAGTGAGTTCTGGCTGTCCAAATACGATACATAATACCCTGGGAAAATTTCCTCTGCTGCGTGCTAATGACTGATTGTTGGCTTTTATGTTGTGAGCCACTGTAACAAGTAAATCATCTGAAAGTAACTGACGTGCTCAGGTTTGTTTAGGCAGCACGTGTCAAACTGCATCTTCGAGTCAGCGTGAGATATGAGTTCGATTTACTGCTGCAGTCGGTGTGGTCTCTCTGTCTGCCTTTGTAAGCAGTCGCACAAGATCGGCTGCTGAACTTAAAAAATCAATGGTTGAGTGTAATTTGCGTAACACACATTTGCCATTTTGTCAGTGTCACTTCTTGTGGAAATAAATTTGGACATTGGTTGGGTGCCTAACTCATCTGGGAAGATCATTCATGCTAATTTTAAGAGCAATGGTGAGAATATATTCCCTCATCTATTCAATTTGTGTGCAGAGAAGCATTTCCAGTCTGTCATTACTCACATCTTGTTGACTGCTCCTCTAGCTGTATCTGTTCAATGTAAAGCTTTCTTTTTTCTCATTGCAGCTTTACTGAAATGACTTCTTCTATTATTTTTTAATCATCCAGATGAGAGTGTTGTATGCTTTCCACCTTGCCTACCACTGCTTCTTAGCTATATGAGAAAATTTTGAGAGTTTATAATGAAAGGAAACTATATGAAGCATTGTTTTCATTTTCAGTTGTATCTTTTCATTGTTGGTAGCAAGTGGCCTTCTGAAAGATTGGCTTCTTTCTGTATCACTTGCAAAGGAAGGTAAAATGCTTGGGCAATATAAGAATTGGACATTGTGAATTTTCCCCTGCCCAGAAAGGCCTAAGTTGCTTGTGCAGATGACAAATTCACCTGCCTAGAATGTCTTGCTGTAATATCCAGGGACTGAGGTTTATTGTTAAACAGAGCAAGGTAGAAAGGAAGTAGTGTCTCCATTAATTTCCGACTTTTAACAAGGGGACAATTTCTTCCATGTCACAAATGAGATTTTCTTTTCACATTTCTTCCAACTGAGTGACAGAGCGGGTTTGGGTTTTGAGCTGCTTGATGTGAACATCTGTTCTTAACTGGATTAAGAACCCAATCCCATTACATGGGGGGTACCAAAATCTCACCCAGTTACAATAATAGCTATGGGTCAATGCAGATCTGAGCCAGTCTTGAGGTGGTGACATAGATTTCAAAGGTTTCATCTTTTATTTCCAGTTCCTTGAGCCAGCCAGTTCCTTTCTCTGACAATCATCTTAGTCAAATTGGCTTTTTTCATTTTTTCCTTTCTTTTGCATATCTTCATGGATTGATGAACCTACACAGTGAAGCAAGACAAGAAACTAATCCGCTGCTGATTGATAAGATGTTGTAACACTGAATATGTTTTTCACCCCTGCTTTATTGTCTCATGAAGTTTTTGCATCTATTTAACTTGGTATTGTTCTGGCCAGTGGTACCCTATCTGCCTTTGAGCTCAACTCTAATCACTTGAGGTGCCAATGCCCTAATACAAATTCAGCATTCAATGAGCAATTTATATGGTGGTCATATACGTAAATTCTTACCATCTGTCATCCCTGTGACTTCTACTGGCCCAATGCAGTTTCCATGGTAGTCAATGGAAATTTTTGAGGCTGATTTCACAGAGCAGAACATTCAGTAGGGGAGAGAGAAAATCACTGAAGAGCACACTTTCTTTTCCTTTCTCTGTGTTGTAGAGAGAATGCTGTAACCTCCACCTAACAGATGGCCACTGCTGTTCTCAGATTCATTCCATATTTGTAAAGGGATGGAGAATTTTAAAACTGGATCTTCCAAACACCAAGTTAGCAGTTTAAATCTAGTGCCATCCTTGAGAATAGATATGTGAGATGAAAGAAAGGATAAAAGGTACAGGAAAAATCTACTAACGTAGCAACATGTTCACAGATTTAGAAATGAAGCTCCCTTAGCAGCACTTTCCCTCTGCTTCCCCATCTCTGAAATGAGCAGACATTTCCATGACCCTCTGTCAGAGCAGTTCTAAGTCTGAATGTTCAAAAATCACATTAAAGCTCTCCAGAAAGCAATGAGGAATAGTCACAAGTTGAATATACAAAACTTAATATGAAATATATATCCCTCTAAATCCTTCTATGGTTATGTTTGTTTAACTAATGATATGCGTGTGTTTGATACCTGATGAATGCAAATCCTCTATTTTTGCTGTAGTTTTTTTTTTCAGGAATCAAAGAATTAAAAGATCGTGTTGAGCAAGGTTCCCAGCTTAGTTGAATGATTGTAAAGAAGGGCAGAATTTGGCCTGGTATGTTGACTACGTTGCTATCATCTGCTTCATATAGCTCTAATACAAAGGCAATATGAGAGCTAGCAGTTTTAGTCCTTTTGACCCTATTAAGAGTGAGATGAAGATTTCATGAGAAGAAAGAGAGCTACAGTATTTTGAAATGACTTTCACAGATTTTTTGACTATCATCTTTTTCGTCTCTCTGCAGTTTATTCTTCATCTGTGCCATAAAAATCACTTTCCCTCCTCTGGAGAGATTTTCCCTATCCCATGCCCTCTCTACTCTCAGCTTCTCTGACCCTCTTTTTACCTTTCTTTTCACACGGTACACAATTTGGGTTGTTTTCAAACAAATCTGAACTTTTACTTTGTTCTGATTTTATTTGTGGCCTGAAAAACAAAGCACATTAACTTGAAACAGACACTAAGTTGCCTATGGGGGTAACTTGTAAAGTACTGATGCTTGGAAAGTTCCCAAAAGAAAACAAAGCCCAGCAGTCTTGCCTTGTTTGTAGAGCTGATGGAGATCATTGACTCCTAAACCTTTGCCATCTCCTTCCAACCAGCCTCCTAAAATAACAAATATACGGGCTATGTCAAACAGTTATGGTCTTCCAAATCCTAAGCCAGACATAAGAGTGACATTTAGACTGTTCCTGCACATAAACATTGGTAGCTCCATTTTGGGGCAGTTCTGTCAAGCACAGCGAAGCTGTGCAGATTTACTTCCACTAAGAATCTGGCCTCGTGTCCTACAGTGAATAATGGAAACGGTGGATCTGGAAAACAAAGCTGACACCATGTGCATGAAGTACCTCTTTGATTATTTGTTATTGTTTTTATTGTTTCTTGATGATACACCAGGCACTGAACAAGCAGGGTAGTCATTTTCATGTGCCTGAAATTTAATTTAGAAAGTAAAGCTGATGGAAAAGGCAATGGGACCTGAGATCGGGCTAAGGCAAAGAGTGTGATTTCATAGTTGTGATACACCTACAACTCAGTATCTCAGATCACTTATGTTTTGAGTCAGCCTGCGAAGCAAATGCAAGTCAGACTTGACCTCTCAAGAATGTTCCCTACATAAAGCACTGGGCAGCTCAGTGTAAACCATATCCTCTCTGATGGTAGTGCCAAGCATTCAAAGGTGCTTCTGATGGATTTGCATTTGAAGGAATACATGCTGAAGATGTATTGCATATTAGATTTGACTTGGAATCTGTCTGATGCATAAATTAGCAGGGATATTGATTGCAAAATACTCTTATTGTTTATTTCTCCTGCATGCTTACCTCAGATATATTTGTTCATATTTGTTTGGCTTTCCTTATCATTCCTTCCTCCCATCTCCATTTTACTTTCTTATATTTACTTGGGACACCATAAGAAATGTAGTTTACCTATATAGATATTAATATTCATCTAAAGAAAATAACTTCTAATAGATAGTCATACAAAAAGAAGTGTTTTATTATTGTTCACTTGCTGTACGGAGTGGATGACTTCAGTAAGAAATGGGCCACTGAACACCTAATTTCTCTCTTGCCCTAGTGTAGCCCTCTGGAGTGATTCCAAAGCAGGTAATGGTTGTACACTGCTGTAACACTGATGGGTGAAGTGAGACACCAGCCCTGTGAATTTCCTATTGCAGCACCCTCCATTCTACTGCACTATGGAAATGTCTCACGTGCATTTACTGCTCTCAGCATTTCTTTTTCAGGCCCCAGATATATAGAATTACTGAAGTCATCTAGGTAATAACTTGAAAGAAAATAGACTCATTGAATGAAAGATTTTGAAACTGCAATCAGCTCTTGAAAGAGGGAGTGAAATCAGGGATGAGTAACAGATGGTGATGGTGGCTAATCTTTCAGCCTATTATTTTACCATATGGGGGTCTATGCCACAGACTTTCATGCTGAAAATAAAAGAGAAATTAATCATTGTGTGACAATATATTATTTAAATAACTCTGTTGCAGTGATATTTGCCTCCGTCTAGAAGCCATATGCAAGAGTATATGCTCCAAAACGAGATACAGCTGCATGTAGGCTGCTTTTGTGGTGACAGACATCATATGACTTCAGAGGAAAAATTGCTACACCACTTAGTTTACACAGAGAAAATGAATTTTCTGGCTATGCTAAGGAGTCTGTGAAAGGAAATCCACACAGAAACACCCGATGGATTCTAATAGGAAACGATAACTTCTCTATGGAATTGAATAGAGAATTACATCACATGCATAGGAGTCTATAGGATGGTTAAAAAGAGAAATGACTTCATTATGCGGACAGCCTCTCAGCTGGTCTATCTCCATTGGAGGCAAGAGTGCTCTGATGGCTGTTTTCAGCCGAGACACCTCCTTGTTGAGCCTTTGCTTCTAGTCAACTGTAGTAAATGTCTGTAGTATTAAGTTTAAAACCTGTTATCCTTCATAAGGCTCTTCTACAAGAAAAATACCCCAAAACTAGTTGTATCTTTTCTGTTTCTTCTGTAAATTATTCTTTAAAATGCTATTAAGGTAAGATCAGTTCTCCAATGGCAAAACAGAATGTATGTACTAAATTTTTATTTTATTTTCTTGGTAGCTAATTTGTCAGTGTCTACATGTGATAAGGAAAAAGGCCAGCTCCCAAATGCTTCTGTCTCCTTCTGACTATTGGAGTGTGTTCCAGCACTCACTCAAACTTAAGTCAGTTTCACATATGATAAAATCAATTTTAAAAACAATTACTGGGCAATACTGGTTCAGGTGTTGTATAATCATGACTAGAGAGAAGATAGATAGGCTCAAGATGGATCATTTATTTTGCCCCATGTCTCACGATCCAAACACGCAGAGAAAAACTCTTAAGAAGAGATCAGGAATCAGTGTATCTATCCACCCACTAAGTGATCTGACCTTTTAGTTGTCTGAGGCACAGAAAACTGTCCTTAAGACAGAAAATAAAACTGGCCAAAACATGTTACTAATATATAGCAATTTGATATCAACTGCAGCCAGGAAGTCTTCATTTTAGTTTTTGCTTCAGGCATGCTTGCTCCCTTAACCAGCTGTTTGCCCCTTACCCACTAAGGTGTTAATACATCCCTATAGTTCTTTATGGTTGGTATTGCTGTCCCAGAGTTCAATGAACAGAAGGAAATGCATGAATAAAAGAAAAAGCATTCCTGTCCTCCAGTCCCAATTTATATGTTTGCCAAAAAGCTTAATCTCTTTCACGGTTTATTCGTATTCTAGTTACACTGATTTTGTGTATAAAAAGAAGACAGTTTTTGCACTGCATTCTGAAAACACAACTCAGGTCTGTAACATGAGTTAGAGCCACAACTATGCTGCATGAGAATTTGAGTTCTCATTTTCAGTTTGTGCTCAGCCTAACCATGGCTGATGTGCTGAAATGCCATGGTCTGTTCGTGAGATCTTGTCGATGGCAGACTCAAAACTGCATTGGAGTATAAATAATTGTCATTAGTGTTTTGAAGGTGGATCATTATTTAGTGGAGTTGGAGCAAAAGGAAGCTAGAGTTCAAAAATTAGCCAAGAATATTTGAGAGCCTGAAGAAAAGCAGAGGTAAAGGTTACAGCTTTGGACATAAACTTTGTTACCTCCAAAAATTGTTTCTTACCTCTCCTGTACTTCGGTCTATCCTTTCCCTCCAGCCAAATGACAGACACTTTTTAACCTAAAATTCTGTGAGAAGAAAATGTGGGAGGAAGTCCAAAGAATACAAGTCATAACGTACAAAAATGAATTAATCCTTATGAAATGATTGTTCAAATTAATCTAATGTTGTGGTTAGTAGTTAAAACAGCCATGGCCATGCCCTCTTCTCATTTAACTTTCTTTTAATGCTGATCCCTGTGTGACCCAGTGTGTTTGATCAGATTTTACATTACTATTCAAAGCATAGACCAAGCCTCTGACACTGTCTTTCAATTCAAAGAGTGCAAGTGAGTTGAACCATAAAATGGTTCCAATTAAAATAGTGCATGTTAGAAACTCTAAGATGAGTCTGAAGAAGGTTTGATTGTTGTTTTTTTTTTTCTTGCATTCCCCACATTCTACAATGCATTCCTCATTTGGCGCTTCTTGAACTTTTGTTTTACCTCTAGTATCCTTTTCAAACATCAATAATCATTCTACTCTGTGAATTCAGAAAGATTTAAGTATTTATTTTGGTGCAATAATAAAAGAAGAAGTCTAGAAGACATAATCTGGCTAGTACTCAGCAATGTTTCCTGGATGATCGTGTTGAGCTTTAAAACACAGTACCACACAGAAAGTCTGATCTGCTGATCTTATAGTGATGTCTTTCATTTCCCAGTGGGACTCTCAATCTTTAATGTGAATCTTTTCCTTATATTTTGAGGATTTTTGTGGGTTTTTTTCCTGAAAGCATTTATCATACAAACATAACTACATAAAGGGTTTATAGTACTACCTGAACATTCCTTCTAATTTCTAGAGAGAAATAAAGAGGGGAAAAAATGTGTATTCATTTAAAAAAGAGTAATCTTTTGCTCACATTTCAGTATAAGCCTGTCTACTGTATTTGTGAAACATATTTGAAAAGACAAAAGCTGAAATTACAGTCATATCATCAAAATAGACTGATTCATCGTTTATATGCAGCTAATTGCTTGCTACTTAACCCACTTTTTAGCTGCATGTGCAGTCAGTTTCAATCTTTAAATGCTTTCAAGTTATTTCAGTAATATTAATTTGTTCCTCTATCAGAAGGGTGCCAATTCACTGGTCAGCAGTTAAAAAAAGGAAAATAGTCATTGACAGCAGGCAGATTTCTTCATTCCATTTGATCAGACTACAAATGTTTAATCAAAACTAAGGATTTCATGTGAACAGGAATTTCTCTGTACTTGAGGAATCCACACTGTTTAACTCAATGTATGGATTTTGTGAAGTGTCGTTTGCCATTATTATGTATTATTTATCTAGCACCACCCCCTGAATGAATTAACTCACACTCTGCTTTAGCTTGTACCACCAGAGCTTGTAGTCCAAGCGGGAACATGCAAGCCCTCCTTTATTCAGGTAAGGAAAGTTTATTTCTTGTACGATTACAGAGTCCTGTTCTTCTGTGCCATATAATCACAGACATCTTTTACTACCATGACCATGAAGTGAACTTGCATCCACTTATAAAGGATTCCAGACTCTTGCAGCTTGAACATGAAATTACCGCTTCTGCAGCTCTTTAAGATTATCTTATGAATTTCCTTCTATTATCTTACAGTGTATTTTAAAGCCATTTGAGACAGTTTGTCAGCTGCTAATGCATTGCTCTCAAAGCCAAATGAGTTTCATTTGTTAGCAGAGTTTGCTGAGGACTTGTTCTCTTCTGATTCCTGCAGAGGAAGACATTGAGCAGTCAGCTATGTAACTCTTCACTTGACATTTTCAAATGTGTTCTTCTGTGTTGTTTGGCCATTTGAAACTCTCAACTTCGGAATAAAAAATGAGTGAAACAAACTAATGTGCCAGGTTGTACCTGCTCAGCACTGCCAACCTAGAATAATCATATTGCCAATATTTGAAGTTCTTCTGGATGGGCAGTAGGGGTATTTAGGTGAACAAGCCCATCGTGACTAATTTGACTGCTCTCTAGAGAAGTTGTATGCTCATAAAAGCAAACAGCTTGTGAGTGTATTTCTGCAGAATTATGATTCCATATTTCAGGAAGTCTGTTTCCCATCTGTGACCTACCTACAGTTTAATAGAGCATCAGTTT
Source organism: Pavo muticus (assembly GCA_016647715.1). Lineage (NCBI taxonomy): Eukaryota > Metazoa > Chordata > Aves > Galliformes > Phasianidae > Pavo > Pavo muticus. The sequence goes on from JACDJE010000180.1 coordinate 532,796, forward strand.
ATGTCTCTCTGTGAAACTTTGATGAGGTAAAGGTTCAAATACCTTTGAGAATTCTTGGGAATTTGAGTTGGGCAGCTAAAACTTCTATGGGCATGTGGGCCAGAGGGAAAAGGCTGAAGAAGTCATTGCTTACCTTTACCCTTCTGCTCAAATTTTGCTCATGAGAACCATCAGCATTTGTTCTTAATGAACCTGTACCTGCCCTAGAGTGGGGAGGCAATGCTGGGTGGAAAGCAGCCGGCAGCAGCACTCCAGCTGAGCACTGAGCCTGGCTTTTTACACCACAACCCTTCGAAGAGCACCTGAATTGCAGTTTGAAAGTCCATGGTCCCTCAGGGGTTCTGATCCATGCAGTGTGAAAATGAAAGATGAGTTTTATAAGTACAGGTTGATTCTTCAAGGAGCATGAGGGTCAGTTTCACAGTGCTGTATGCCACCACTTCAGTAAATCACTGTGGTTTCCAAGGGCCTCCAGCTGTGTTGAGATATTCTATTGCCTCTCCTGGTATATTACTGGAGAGAAAGGCAGCATCTTATGCAAGGACTGTGATCCTATATTATCACAGCTCAGAAACTGACTATATGAAAGTACCTTTGGAGTAGAAAACTTTGATTTCTACATCTGTAAACCAAATCTCTAGCCCTCTCTGGATTGGTATGGCCTGAAGTTGTAGGCAGGAACAATAAGGAAATGATCTTGTTTGCCAAAAGACAGGATTACTGTTTTTCTTTTTCTGTAAATTAGTAAGTGAAAAGAGTTGCAAGATAAACTGGAAGTCTAATTCGCCAAGATGTTTCTTTTAATTTATTTCACTGAGCCCTGGCAATAGCACCTGACACCTAAAATTTTTGTGCTTTAATAGTCAAAACTTGCAAAAATCAACAGAATATTTTAAACAGAGGAGATTGTTTTTAAAGGCAATAGATGCACAGTAGTAATAGTTTCCATGTCTCTGTCTCTCGTGTTAATGTAAAATCTAATTTTCTGGCTTTAAGTCCATTTTGAATCTTACCTCTTTAATCTCTGTAAAATTTCTGGTGTTGACCTCTTCTTCTTGCGTAATTACTGCTAATGAAAATCTTGAATGCCTCATTGAATTGGAAAGCTATTAAATACATGTCATTCAGCCTCAGCACTGATTTCCTCATTGTCTTTGGCGCACATTTCCTTATAGTGACAAGCTATGAGGGTTAACATACTGGCTGCACTGGAGAATCAATTGAGCTATTGACTACAGGTGGAGGCCGAATAAAAACTTCATCCTAAAAGCTACCATTGGCTCTTCATTTGATAGTAATATGCTAGCAAAGGCAAGATTTTCTGGAAAAAGGGAAGAAAAATATAGTTGATTTTTTACCCTCTTTCTTCCTTTTCCACAACCAGCATAGTCTTTTTGAGCTTTACATGATTAAGTCTGATCTGGGTGAGGGCTATATCTAAGGAGTGAGAAGCAAATAAGATGTAAGTAAGATGTGCAAGCAACATTTTCAAGCTGCCTTCATTTCAGTGATTTTGGCAGGGCTAAATCAGTGTGAGATGTGGCCCAAAATGTTTTTTTTAGCCATTACTGCGTGCAACTGGAGAAAACTTCTGCAGAGAATTAAGACTTGAGTCTTGGGTCTGTATCCAAAAGCTTTAGCTTGTTTTGTCCTTTATTAAATGGATGTTCAGACATTATTTCCTGGCTCCAAAGCTGAGTGAAAGAGTGGTCTGTGGTTAAGGCACTCATGTGTGGCCTTCAAGAGCCTGTTCTGCCACTCTTCAAATGTTCCATGTGACCCTTGCTGTGCTACTCCTCCTCCCCGTACCTCAGTTTCCCATTCATTTTAAAGTTATCCTTCACTGCTTCTGGGAATACTGTGAGGACGAATAAGGTAAGAAAGGTGTGTGAGCTTTTCTGAATGGTGTTATTAAAAAAAAAGTGAGAGCTGGTAGTTGGAAGAGACTGTTGTGGTACAAAAGAAAAGCCCTTGCTGCAGTTTTTGCCCAGCTGGGGAGTTTTTGACTCCCATAAAATATGACCGTTTTTTCAGCATGACTCCTGCACTTTAGTCTTGGTTCTGATTTCCCAAATGAGAAGATAGGAATGATGACCAGTGAGTGTTACTGGTCTCATATGTAGCTGAAGGAATGAGTGGAAGACAAGAGAATAGCTGAAGCTATGAGAACTGAGTCTCATAGCTTCTTCAAGAAGTGGGCAGGTGGAGAGTGTAACCCTCTTCCCTTTCAAGTAATAGAAATGAAAAATCACAAATGTCTGTAGAAGTAAAGCCTCCTGTTGTTTTTTCTTTTTTTGAAGGAAAAACGTACCTCAGGAAGGATTTGCTGAGGAACTTGCTTTCAATTAACTGCATGACCAGACAAGATCAAAGGAAATTAGCTGGGACAGGAGGGAGACAAACAGACAGAATGTCTGACTGACTCCACAATTCAGAGAAAAATTATAAACTGTAAGAGAAAGATTGAGGACATCTCTGAAGACTGTGCCATAAACCCAAGGATGCTCCACTTTGTTGAGGAAACAGAAACAGATGTGTTCATTTTATTGATCCACAGCCTAGTATCTCACATACATATAAAAGTCTTTTCTTGAAGACGCCTTCACAGAGATAGTTTGGATCCCTTGACTCTCATTTTGCCCTGAAGAGTTGTTTGTAAGCCCTGGGGTACACAGAAGTGCAAAGCCCGGCCTTGGGGTGTGTAAGCCTCAGGCATGGGATCAGTTGTTGCTTGGTCAATGGGGCTCCACATAGTAACTCTGATCCCATTTCCATGAAGGCAGCATTAGCCATGAGGGGTAGGTGGCCCTGGGAGGACTATGGACACACAAAAAAAAAGGGCACATTAATCCAGGAGAAAGCAATACTGTACGCTGGAGCAGGCCGAGGCATATATTGGGTGATGGCAGCAGCAGTTCTCCCTGTGTGGTGGGATGCCAGGGCACCTTGTGTCATGCTTTTACTGCAGTGCAAACCCCCTGGATCTAATTCAATTTTGTCTGGCTTTTAGGAAGAAACAGCCCTTCTAACTCTGGCTGGCCACCCACCTCTTGCTCTCATCTGACTGGTCTGCTGCCTCACCACTGCTGGGTCCTCCAGCCCCATGAATTCCACTGTATGGACTCCAATCTGTTCTTCACTCAAGAATCACAATTTTTTTTGGAAAAGAAATACATTTTTGGCCTCTGTGGCTTTAGAAAAAAAACCTTAAATATGTGAACTTTCCATAATGTGAAAGAGGGTGGACAAATAAAAAGAGCCCAAGATTTATTATTTTTAAGTCCAAGGCATACTTTTTAGTATAACTTAGAAATTTTGAAGCTTGACTTCTTATTTCCTTTTTTTTTTTTTTTTTTTTTTTTTTTTTTTTAATACCTTGAGGCAATAGTAACACTATAGAAAAAGAGAGAAGTGAAGAGGCCCTCTACATCTGTATGTGTATCTGGAGCTGTATCGTGGAAGTGAAAGGGATTATTTCTGGTAAATAAAGTGTGTACTTCTGGCATCTGGATTTTGGGAGAGTTTCTAATCTCAAATTTCCTTTGTGTCAGCTCATGTAACCAGAATCACTAGAAACTCATCCCTCTTATCCCAACCTTCTGTTTGTCATCTGTATAGAACTCTGAAATTCCAAACATGTTGGTGTGAACCTGTGCAAGTCCTCCGGTTGCAGGAAAATCTTTTAATTTGTGGGATTTTTTGTCTTTTCTGATCAGGTGCACAGCACAAGCCTGATTCCCACAGCTGAGAGGAAGCCGTTCCTTGGTGTTCACTCTCCTGGGCAGCAATTACAATTTGTCAGGAATGCAGTTTATTTTGTAATTCAGCATTTCCCCATAGCACAATTGTGTAACACCTATGCAAATATCTGTTCCTATTAAACTGTTGGAAAAAATAAAACATGGTGGAGTTCAGAACAGTTGCAGCCTAAGGTACTTATAGGAACAAACCTTTTCTTCCCTTGTCCTTAAACCTGGTCCAACTGTGATTGAAATTGCTAGTATGACTCCCATTGACTTCTGTAGGAATAATTCCAGACCTTAAATACTTGTAGTTCCTGGCAGGTGCTATATTGGCAGTGATCATCTATTTACATATTCACATGGAATATTAGACATAAAACAGGGCTGTCTTCATTGCTTAAGTACAAATCTTGAGGGACAACAGCTGGATGTCAAATGGACATCGGTTGCTGTGCTCCTGCAATAACTTGTTTCTCTGATTAAATGATGTTAAAGGAACTAAAATGTTGTTTTTAATTTTTTTTTTCTGATTAATTCTGTATTTTATCCACTTACAGTGTTAGGCTAAGGTAATTGACACCATCTCCTACCCACTCTCAAGCAATCATGAGGTAAGAAGAGGTTAATGTAACAGATCCAGCAGCAGTGATTTTTGCTTTCTGGGTCTTAAGAGTCTTTAAGAGTAAACACTCAGAGCAAGCAAAATATGTGATATTTGTTACTTGCAGTCCAGGGACCCTGAGGCTGGCCAGACACAATGAGGGATCTTAAAGTGGTTTCTTCCTTTCTATGTAAATATGGAAGGGGCTGATCTTTGTGCAGTTTGGGGTTGGGTGTGTTATTTTTAGTTTTTAGGACTTTCTGAAAAGTAATGAGGACAAAGTGTCCCAGGGAGAAAAGCAATGTTGGTTTGTTTGGTGTTTTTTTAAAAAGAACAGAGAGGATTTCACATGATCATTGGACAGTTGTAGTATTATGAAAAACAACAAAAAAAAAGCAAGAAAACAGGAATGTAGAGCAAGCAGCTGTAACTTTTCCCCCACATTCTTTTTTATTTCATTTAGAGGGAAAAAAGACCGGGATAAGAAATAACGCAGGAAGTATTTTTTTTATTGAATGTACATAGCCTGATAGTGAAGAATGAGGTGATTATTAAAATTTATGCTTTCCTATATGGAAATTAGGTGATCATATGTCTATCTCCACCAGGAGGAAATGCAATTGAAATGACTGTTGAACTATTTACACAGTGATAGCTCTTATTTAAGCTGCTACTGGTAGAGAACTCTGTGCCTTACACCCCTCAACCTGCCACACGGTACATGAATAAAACAGGTGAAAATGCAGACTCAGAGAAAATAAAAATAAAATAATTGTTTATGAAGACTATAGGATATAAGCTCATGTCTTGGGTGGACTGCATGAAATATCTGAAAAGTATTTTGGTAAATGGCACTTCAGCATAATTCATTTAGCTGGAAAAAAAAAATAATAATTGATCACTTTATTTTTTGCAACGTAGAATCATAGATCAATAAGGTTGGAAAAGACCTCTAAGATCACCCAATCCAACCATCCACATATCACCAGTATTTCCCACTAACCCACGTCCCTCAGTACAACATCTAGATGTCTTTGGAACACCTCCAATGTCAGTGACTCCACCACCTCCCTGGGCAACCCATTCCAGCACCTGACCACTCACTTGGAGAAGAATTTCGTAACATCCAACCTGAATCTCCCCTGGCGCAACTTGAGGCCAAGCATCTGTTCATTTACATGAAGCTTTTACATTTTAAGAGTGGCTCCCATTTTTTTGCCCCACATAGAATGGTAGGTTGCTTTAGCTTTACAGCAACCCCCTTGCCTTTTTTCTGTGTCATTGACCAACTTGTTTCTATACAATAAAGGTGACTGGAATTTGCAGGTGTGTTCTTTACACATCATTTCTCACTTGTTTTGAAGCCATTATTTGGTTCTAGTCAAGAAAACTGCAATTTGAAAATAAATAGTAGCATATATTTTATTACAATCTGAAAAAAATTGTCATGATAACACTGTTCATACAGTTTCATTCTGTAAACTGTTTTTTTTTTTTTTAGCACAGTTATTTAACTAAACTTTTCCTGGTGCCAATGTTGAGCAGAAGTGAAGCTGGAGTGAGTATGTTAGATGAGACTATTTATCAAGCAGTTGCAGGGCCACATTCAATGAGTCTGCAGACAGAGACTGTACTATCTGAGAAATACTCTTTGTCCTATAAAGGAAAAAGTGTCAGGTAGTCCATATAATAATTTGTGATCTAAAGTATTTGAACTTCTGAATAGTGTTGTGTTATAATGCTCTAGAAGATAGGTACAAATGATCTTATGAAATGAAAGTGCGACAGACAGAGTCCATAGTGGCTGTTAAATGTAATCTTAAACTTGACTATGTGCAAAATAACTAAACCAGAAAAATCTTTAAAAAACAAAATAACTACTATCACCTAATATTTATACATTGTTATAGTGGTTAATAATGTATGTGCATCTCTGTCTTTTCAGGAGTATCCTGATTGCATGAATGATATGCATAGAAACTCTCATCACTTGAGGAGTCCATTACGGAATTATATCTTTAACTCACGTGCAAAACTAATCATATGAAGAATGTTCATGCCGCAGTTGGTTGAGAAGAACAGTACAATAGTAAGTCAAAAAGCTTTCTGTCTTTTTTTTTCTTTAATCCACTGATGCTTTATTCTATCTGAACTCATCACTAGGAGACATCAAAAATCTTTACAAATTGAGTTACAGAGGTAACAGGATAGGGATGTGCATAGAAATCTAAGCCTTGATTAACTTATTTTTAATTAGTAAGTGCTCTGTGTAGTGCAGTGAAACAAACGTGCTTGCTAGAGTTTCTCCATTTAAAGTACTTTATGAGAAAAGTTCAGGTTTTGAAGCATTTAAGTCAATGAAATTGCCTTTGACATGTCTGCTGCTTTTCATATTTTTCTCTCCAAAATATATATATCTTTTTTGCTGCCTCACTCTCCCTGCGTATCTGATCTCTTTCACCTTCAGACTATCTTTCTCAGTACTTCCAGCCTCCACCTCATCAGTAAAGCTTCAATGGACAATACTGTTTGAATCAGAAATTTAACACCACCGCACCATGAAGGACACCATTAGGTCGAACTACACTCATAGGACAATCATGTAGATATCCATGCGAGCTTTAAATTGGCTAGATTCAGTAGCAATGCAGGTCTAACCACCATATGAATTAGCAAGTGTTCCTGCAGCCTACTAAGAAAGTTCTGCAGGATAGATGCGCACAAAGTCTTGCAAGACCTTCTTCAATGAGAAGTTACACTGTCCAGTAATTTTGAGGATCCCACCTTAGATCAGGATACTCAGGTTTAGAAGGTCACTGCTGACTGAAAAAATCTTTTAACATCTCTAATACATAATTAATTATATGCTCTTATATATGTGTTTTCTTTCTGCTGTGTTTGGAACCAGAATGGCTTTCCTTCTCTTCCAACTAGTTGAGGTCTTCTGTGCCAGAGGAGCTTTTGATTATGATCTGGATTCACAATTCATGTAAGTGTGGAGATTAATTAAGTGAAGAAGGCATACCCCAGACATTTATAATTAACACTTCAGTTGGGTATAAACCAGGGCTCCAAAGATGAAAGCTTAATGCTTGAATGATTTACTGAATCACACATTCCCTTTCAGCCACTGTTTTAAGGGCATGGTCTTTGCCAGCTCCATGCACATACTTTGAGAATTATTCACTTCAGAGCTTCTTGCATGATCAATTTTGCAGTATTTTTTTCCTAAGTGCCATGGTCCATGGCCGTGTTTAATTCTTTGAACTTATATCAATTCATCAGACCTGATTAAACCTTTTAGACCTGCATGTAGATTCTTTGCATATTGAAGAACTTAATCTCATACCTAAATGTTTCTACCTCCAGGGTCCTCACATGAAAGTTATTCTCCGTAATCTTTTCAGATGTTTTTTAAATACATTCTGGAAAACTATGATGACTTTAGGGGGCATCTAAATAAGATGGGGAAATTTACTCTGAGCCTCAGTTTTTCTACTAGAAGGTGGACAAGCTTTTCAGTTTCAAACTTTCAAGAACTTAGGTATTTTTTTTTTCTCATTTTCAGAGAGAATATTTGGAATCTGATCCAATACTCCCTAAGTCTAAAAGAGCTGTGGATAAGAAGGGAAGCCTGTATGGCTAAAAGCAAGCTAAGGAGGTCATTAGAAGTAAAAAGACATTGTTCAATAAGTGGAAATCCAAATGAAGAACATAGAAAAAATAATAAAGCTTCTGGCAAGCTTAATTTGAAGTCATAATAAAACTAGCCAAAAAAGATTCTGAGGAGTAAGGGTGTAAGACGTGATAATAAAAACTTTTTTCAAGTACATCAGAAACAGGAAGTTTGCCAGCAAATTGATGGAGCCAGTATATTACTGGAATGCAAAAAGACCACTTTAGAAATATAGGTCTTCAGCAAAAAGGATCACAAGTATCACAGGCACAGATGTTCATTATGGAGAGGCTTGAGGAAGTTTCCCTGTTGGAGCCATCCTTTGTTGAGGTCTGCCATGAGAAGCTAGACATTCCTTAAGGTCACTTCCAACCCAAACCTTTTTATGATTCTGTTCTGTTAAGTGGTTTGATAGTAACGGAGATGAGAATTAATCAAAGGGATATGGGCTACAGTGGAAATGTGCAACTTGCACAAAAGCTCCTAGGAATCTCAAAGAGTAGTCAACTATTCTTGTATCTCTGCACTTAAGACAGCTTGTTTTGGGGGTGTATGCTTTTAGGAAAGTCTTTGGGACAATCAGGAAAGTACAGATTTGCAGATGACTTCCATAATTCTATAATTCTCCCTTACTGTAATAAAAGCAAGGCAACAAAAAGAAACAAACCTAAGCTTATCAGAGAGCAAAAGAGATCAAGTTTGAGGCCCATTTATTTTGTACAGGTAATTTAAATGAGGCAAATAGTGAGATCTGGGAGGTCATTTATTGACTGACGCTTACTGAGATTCTGGATGTATATTCATTTGGCATATAAGAATGAAGTTCTTTGAAAATATTCTGCATAGTTACTTAGATGCCATTGGATTTAAATGTTTTTCATTCTTTTTAACATAATTGTGTGCTATGGCACAGTTCTGTTTCCTGTGTGCTTCAAGCCACTTTACTTTCAAATTGTGATCAGCTCTCAACCTGAAATGCAAGGTCATGAGGGAGGCAAGACTCTTACAGAAGATAAACTAATAAATAGCTTTCAATAATTTGGTTAAGTTAAAAGATACGTATAGACATTTACTTCCAAACAGCAAAGGATGAACCGAAAATACGCAAAAGCTGGCTTGTTCTTTTTCTGAGTAAGGCAATACTATGTCTAGTCTTTTACAGCAAAACAATTATTCCTATGTAATTGTTCCAAATTCAATTTAAAAGTAATACTGTTTTTTATCATTGCTTGGCTTTTGACAGGAAACTGCCTTCTATTCTAGTTTAAAGCCTTACCAGATCCTGAGTCTAAATCAGTCTCATGCACTGCACAGTTGGGATAAAGAGTGAAAGGGAGGAAGTAATAGCAGCTAAAAATCAAATGGGGACTGTGAGACATTTGGTGGTTCATATGTCTGGGAGAAAAGCTGGTGTTCCCACTTCCCTGTAGAACTGGTCTGGCTGATTTGAGAGACAGGCCTCAGCTCTGTTCCCCATCCCTGGTACTCAAGGGAAAAATAAGGATAAAGTTTATTGCAAGTGATATTTTTGGTTAAGACGTACAACGGCCACCTGGTCCCTGCCTGATTGCCAGCGCAAACCAGAGCAGCCAGTTCATATCCCATTTCCCCTGCTCCTTCTGGAGCTCTGGAAAACAACAAAAAAAGTGTAGAGCTGTGTACATCATCTCTTCTTTTCTTCAAGTCCTCTTCCTTTCTTTGGTTCAAAATCTGCCATCAGTGTGGGGGCCTGAAGCATAACTGAAAAAAGAGACACTTTTCTGACTATCTTGTGTCTCCTAAGAGGCTTCTGCATAGAATATGATTTAATGTGGCCATTTTTGCCTTCTTTTTTATAATCGGTGATATAAACAGACTATACACAAACTATCCTCTGACCTGTAATTTGGTAAGATCTATGTTGGTAGAGCTGTATTCAATAATAACCCAGTCAAAGCTCTGACTACTGTGCAATAAAATTCTTTTTATCTGCGCCATACTATGCTGTGGCTTAGAAGTATTTTGAATGTCAAGATGTTGCCAAAGATGCCTGTTGATATAAAGCAGATGTGAGCTTTTCATTCCATCGCATGTTGTCTACGTGGGATGGTGCTGATATTTATACATTAACTTATGACTTTCTTTTTGAGTTTGGACTTGGTTTTATTTCCAATGCCTGAGTCTCACTGTAGTCCTCAGCTATGGGGTAGTGTCTTCAGTGCTCAAGCTTTGACAGGGCTATCAGAATGTATAGGAAATCTCTGTAAGAAATGGTGAATGGGAATCCAGTGGTACGTAACAGGATCTCAGGCTTTTAATTACAATCCCCTAACATACCTTATATAATATCTCTTCTGGTTGGTTGATTGATCGTGAGTTTGGGGTTTTTTGTTTGTTTTTGTTGACATTTTTTTCACATTTTCTATTTGTGTGCTCATTACGATGAGTATCGTATAGAGTCATGTAACTCTCTGTACATCTTTAGAGCGTATCCATAGAGGTTCAGATAAGTGGTCATGTCCTTTCTAACACTGTGAACAGCTGCCTTCAGTTTCCCTTACACTCAGATACAAAACCTTAATCTAGGTGCTATGGGTGCTAGAATTGCCTGAAAAGCCTTCAGCAATGGTCAGACCATTGACAGATAATTGAAAATACAACTAGAGGGGATAACTTGCTTACCTCAGGTTACTATCAGAGTATATTACTGATGTTTTTTTACGAATTATTTTGTCTTATTTTAAAAAATAAAATGTATATAAAAAAGTAGTTTCTGTCTAGTACACTTCAGATACTCATTTTTCATTTATGAAAACCATACCTATCCAGACTAATGATATTCCTTGCTTTTATCCTTATTTGCTACTTCCGATTTTATGTCTAATTTTTAATTGTTAAGACTCTGAGATAGACCTTCCTATAATACTCTTTAACTCAAAGATAACAGTGAATTTACCCCCATCGCTTCAGATGCCTGTTTCAAATGGGCAAGCCATATTAGGTGTTCTGCCTTTTACTGTTCTGGGGAGAAATCTTATACGCCCATAAATAAATAAATAAATAAATAAATAAAAATAAAAATAAATGAAGAGAGGAAAAAAAAAAAAAAAGAAGAAGAAAAAAAAGAAAAGAAAAAAAAAAAAAAGGAAAGAAAAGAAAAACAAAAAGACTCGCTCCCTCCCCCCGTCGCCGCAGAGCAGGAGGAGGCCTCGGCTCCGCTCCCGCGGTCGGGCAGCGCCGCTGCGCGGCTCCCGGCCGTTGCCTGCAGCGCTCCGAGCCCGGCTTGGCTTCTGGAGTCTCGCAGAGAGCTGCTACTGCAGCACCCTGTAACGTTTCTTACCTGCTAGAAGCAGAATCCCTTTTAAACACAGTGTGGTATTTCCTCCAGAATGGATGGGTGGCTGATCCTCAAGGAAAAATGTAAGTCAGGACCAAAGAAGCACCTTGAGAGACCACCAAATTCCATACTGATGTTGCCAGGCTGATCATAGAATTGTGGAATTACAGAATGATTTGGGTTGGAAGGAACCTTGAAGATCATTCCAACCCCCTGCTGTGGGCAGGGCTGCCCCACAAGCTCAGGCTGCCCAAGGCCCAACCGACCTGGCCTTGAGTGCCTCCAGGGATGGGGCATCCACAGCTTCCAGAAATATTTCATATAAGCCTAACTAGCCCGTGTGCTCTCTGATAACTGTGTTGGTTTTAATGGCTTACGTAAACATGATGTGTGTGAGCACTTCTTTAAGGTCTGGTGTATCACACTATATCAAAGTGTTGGATGAGAAACTGGCAGTAGGCCACTCAAGACAATGCAGTTTGACATGAAAGGATTTTGTCCTTAAACAACGAAGGTAGAAACTCTCCAGGTGGCAGTGGTGTGAGTTTTGTCTTTAAAATATGCTCAGGGACATGATTTAGTGGAGGGTTGTTAGTTAGGGTAGTATGGTTAGGTTGTGCTTGGACTTGATGATCTTGAAGGTCTTTTCCAACCTGAGCAAATCCTATGATTCTATGATTCTATATCTGATTGTGCTCTGCTGACAGCACAGCCACAATTATCATCTGTTTCTAATTAAATACATTTGACCAATGAGGCAAAGGCAGAGTAGTCAAATAGCAGTTGCTGCAGCTGGTATATGTGGGCAGGAGTATTAACATGACAGGCTGTGCATCTTCACATGGGCCATCACCTTTTGCCACACTGTAAGCAGGGGTTCCCCTGCCCCACAGTGCAGAGTGCTTCGTGCAGGGAATCTTGTTTGTGCTGTCTCAGGTCATTATGTGTTTGTGCTCCTCTTCAGTTGAACTTTATTTCTGACCCTGCTGAGGGTGTATTGCTTGTTTTGGAAATACTTGCAATGTCCCTAGAATGTTTATTTTCCAGCCCAACACGCTTCTACATTCTTACAAGCTTCCTCTGGCTGTAATGCAAGGTTTGGCCAGGAAACAGAGAGTACAAATGAAAAACAGTGCCCTGCTCATAGGGAAGTGTAGCGAACCTATAACAGAAATTGTTGTATTGGAAACACGACAAAGATTTCCAGAGAAATAATAAACAAGCAGCTGGTCGGCATCTCCTTAAGACCATCAACTTCAAATGTGTATTTCCTGGAAGGACCGGAATATTTAGTTTAATTCTCCTCCTCTGCCCTCAGCAGGTAGGAGAAGCAGAGGGCAGGTTCAGTGACAGTCTATCAAAGCAGATAGTAAGATAGTTAATAACTATAGCAACAACATGACTTGCGTGGCCAGCCAAACCGCCTCCACACTGCTCCCAGTAAGGGGTCTGTGCTGCTGGCTGTCTCCCTCTGTTTGTTGAAGGCAGCGCTGGAACCAGCAGTGCACATGGAGTCAGGCTCCGAGGGGTAACAGCGGGAGCGTGCTTCTCTCCTGCAGAGCTTTGCAGGAGCCCCTCTAACATCAGGGTTGACATTAGGGTTCCTTTGGCCAGTAGAGTATTGGAAGGGTCAAGACAAGATTTGTGTTTTCTGAAACAAAGGCTTAACCACTGAGTAAAGCAAAAAAGGTTCCCAAACCATGTGACGGAGAACCTGAAAGCATGTCCTGATGTCCATGAAGTCACCACAGAGTGCCCTGTGAACAGCAAAAAATATGCAGCCATGCTTTCCATTTTGATACAGGAATTAATCTCTTTTTGGGAGTACGTACATTAGTGAATTATTGTCAAGGATGATGTACAGGAGGAGTAAAATTTCACCAGAAATCTCCGACGAGCACCTAGAGGCACTGCCATCAAACCAAACTGATGCATTAGTTTCACAAAAACAAGGATACATATCCCACTATTTTTATGCTTTTGCTGCTTTTTTTTTTTTTTTTTTATGGTTTAGTAAAAATATATGTTAAAAAAGATTTGTTATCTATGTACGTTAACCGTAGCATATGTTTTATTTGTGGCCCAAGACAATTCCTCTTCACTCAGTGTGGCCCAGGCAAGCCAAAATGTTGGGTGCCCCTGTGTTAGATCATTGGGTGGTGCAGGAGAATAGCAGGGGATCATGCTCTCTGCAAGTGCAAGCATAGCTGGCCAAGCTATATCATCTGGTATGTTAATACTGAAACATTTTGAATCCCACTTTGTGATAAACAGCGGAGGCAGAGAAATGTGTGACAAGAAGCAGAAATTGAGGTGCGGGTACGCATTTTATCATCCAGAGGGATGAGGAGACTGGAAGAGTCTGGAATTGAGAAAAATGGGATGAGAGGTCCAGAAATGAGGAGGTTTCAGAAATGCAAAGAAAGAAGCAGAGTCTCCTACGAGAGTGGTGCAGGGGCCTGGCCGCAGTGGAGGAGTAGTTAGAGACCAGGATGAAACCAGTCCCTTGTTTACATGTTTGCATCCCACAAATGCAAGGGCTTAGGAAGCCTCTGACCTAACAACTCTCTCTTTTTTGCTTCTCCTGGGGAGAGCGTATCTCTCTACCTACACAAGGACAGTGAGTGTGCCAAGGAAATGCATAGAAGCAAAACAGGTGGAAGGTCCAGGTAGTAAGTAATAGGCTGAGTCCTGTCTGCCTGAAGACCAGTGCTGAAGACCATGAAGTACAGGAAGTCTGGATGCCTGTGTGTTAGTGAAGGGATTGTGAGCTTGAGGAATCTCAAGTTCTTAACCCAAACCTCAACTTTTCCTAGCCCTTAGAATAGTGTGTGTGTTGTTTTGCTCAGCTGACACAGCGATCAAATCTCTGGTAGCACTACAAAGTCCGAATTTGTCTGTAAATTACCAATTCAAAAACTGAAAATATAAATCCAGATAAATCACAAAATATTTGGGTTTCACAGACTTCTACTAAAACTCAGTTGTAAGAAAGCAAGCCAGATTCTTTTCTGGTTTATGAAGCGGCCAGGGAATTGATAGCTAAGTACCAGTGGCAGGCGCTGCAGTGCAGATGGTGCCTGAGCCTGAGACCATGGCATGCCTACAATACTCCAAGTGAAGCTGCTGAGCTGGCAGCCACCACAGCCATTATTTTATTGCTAAGCTAAGCAGATCTGAAGTGTAAGTTCACTGGGACCTGAAAATGCTTCATTTGTGCTAAGACAAACTTCAGCATCAACACTCAGTGACTAGCAGCATGTCCACAGATCGTGATGGATGGGAAATCAGATGCTTAGGAAAAGAGTGACATCAAATAGAGAACATATCCTCAGTGTAGTGTTTGGAGAGAAGTATTTCCTATTGTAAAGGCAAGGTAAAAGTTGGCAGGAGGTAGGATTGACTTCTGTCCTATAAGACAGGGGAACAAGTTTGGCATTGAATTCTACTGAAGTCAACCTGTGAGCAGCAGCAAAACCTTGAAGTTATTGAGCAGTGATCCTTATTGACAACACAAACACAGAGAACTGCTGTAAGGATGTTTGTAAATCAGCCCATAAGCACTGACGTGTCTGTGGAGACAGAAGCCAAGCAGGGAGGCCTGGGCCTACCTTCCCCCTTATGAAGCAGAGCATGTGAGCTTGTACCATGCTCTGTGTGGGTACCAGACAGAGTTTATATAAAGTAAGCTGGCTAATTGTAACATAGTGTGGTTTCCTAGAGTGTAAATATATCATCTGTAGGTTGAGGAACTACATGTCCTTTGCCCTCTGCACAACACAATGGCTGAGCATCCAACTGTACCTCCAGACAGCAGGCTTTTGAAGCAGCAGCTGAACAGGAGCCCCAAACAGGGCACATACCATCTGCTCCTTCTCTGCTTGCTTTACATAGCCGCCAGCATCCCTTCCCGCTAGCGCAGGACAGCCCACTAGCTCTCCTCTAAGGCTTAGGCATGGCCACATCAAGAGACTGTATTTTCGAGCTCCAGTGGAGCTTGTGGAGAGGATCCAGAGGAGGGACATGGGGATGATCAGAGGACTGGAGCACCTCTCCTATGAATAAAGGTTGAGAGAGCTGGGCTTGTTCAGTCTGAAGAAGAGAAGATTCAGGGGAGACCTCATTGCCTTCCAGTATTTTAAGGGAGATAATAAACAGGAGGGAAATAAACTTCTTACATGTATAGATAGTGGTAGGATAAGGGGTTTTAAACTGATTAGATGTTAGGGGGAAGTTTTTCACTGAGTGGGTGGTGAGGCACTGGAAGAGGTTGCCTGGAGAGGCTTTGGATGCCCCATCTCTGGAGGCATTCAAGGCCAGATTGGATGGGGCCCTGGGCAGCCTGATCTAGCAGGCAGGGGGGTTGGAATTGGATGATCTTTGAGGTCCTTTACAACTCAAGCCATTCTATGATTCTATGGAGAAGGTGTGGGAGTGACTTTCAGCAGTGTGCTGAGGTCCTCAAATGCTTTCACCATGACAGTGGTGTGTAAATGCAGCTGGAATGTGCAGAAGGTATCAGTGTCGTGGCAGCTTTCTTCATCGCTAGGAAATTAAAGTCTGGATAGAAAGTTTCTACCAGGAGGTTAAATTTGCATTGCTGCATAAGCCCAGCAGGACTTACGTTAAGCACTTAGGACTTAAAAACACATAAAGCTATGCATTTATATAGTGCAATGTACAACAGACATGGGAAATCATTCGATTTCTGGATTGCTGGAGAATGCCTTTCTCATTCTCTGTATGTTGTATTTAACAGGAACAGATTAAAATGGGTGTCCCAGCACAGTATTGTCATCAGCATGTGTTATTTTTGTTTGTCAAAGAATCTTCAGATCTATTGTATTTCTCCTCTGACTGCAAGCATGAAGTTGATTTTGTTCTGGTAAAGAACAGCATGAAATTTAAATTTCTGCTCTGGGATATCACGTCTAGCTCAGGTTCACTGGCTGTATTTAATGGGTTTAGGGCAGATTTTCAGAGGCACTAAGGGAATGGAGGGGCAGGTGGGTGCCTGGTGTCCCTCTGCACTCTCAGAGAGCGTTCCTCCAGGTATGGTTTTGCCATCTGCCTGCATGCTCCTCCTCTGCACATTTGGAATTAAAGACGTTAGCAGCAGAAAAACAGTGCACATAACAGGGAAAAAAGCACCGACTCTGGACAAAAGGTATGAAGTGCTTCAGGGGTCTGTTTAATATTCATTGTGCATATCCCCCAGGAGGCAGTGTCCGATTTTTAAAGTTTCACTGGCTGGAGTTTTAGGGGATGGAGGGTGGTTTTATGTCAAGACCTACAGCAGGCTGCAAGGTAAGCCTGGTTAAATCAATTTCATCCTTGGTTAGTGGAAGTTTCTTTGGGCTTCAGTAAAAGGACTGTAGAAATATTGGCAAAGCTGGTTCTTAATTTCTTATGGATGAGCAAAACTACATTTTCAGCCCTTGAGATCATAGGTCACAGCTCTGTTTTGCTAGCATCAGCTGCTGACATCACTGACACCCAAAGCAGAGTAAGGGACTGCCGAATGCCTCAACTGTGAATGTCATTAATGGCGGGGAACCTGGAGCTCCTGGTATCCTGATAACAGCACAGTCAGTGCGGAAGAAATGGTGCTAGAAGTGTGCACAGGTGAGAGAGTAACCATTTCAGTCACCTACCTTAAAACGGTAGTAAAAAACATTCTGTTTCCTGCAGGAACAAAATATGATGAGAACGGCCATATAATCTAAATCCACGGTTAGGCTTTGCAGTAACATGTAGAGAACTCAGCAAAGCGGCTTGCCCCAAATTATTATGATTATGGCAATGTTTTGAAAAACATTCAATCTGCATTTCTAATGCTTGTCAAGTTATTTCTTTGAGGTCTTTCTCTTGCAAATAATGTTTGGAAAGTAACAACACAAGGCTTATCTTGCTTTAAAAAGACAGGCAGCAACCACGCACTTCTTACTTAAAATGTTTGTTTTCAGCCATCATTTATTTAACAGGACAGCCTTTTTTTATGTGGAGTGTTCCTGGAACTGTTGTTCATTTATCTTTGTCTACAAAGCTGAGTGCCTACAGGAGCAGCCTTTGCAGGCAAAGCTTCTCTCCTGACGGCCTGACCTGGGCTGGTCCCATTTCCCGCTCAGGGCGGAGCACCCCAAGGAGTCTGTGTTTTTGGCCAATCCCAGAGGGTGAAAGATGGCTTGGGGCAGATCCTGATGTCATTCCACTTCACATCTGTGGAAAATGGCAAATTCACAGTAATGACTTCATTATGAGGGTTTTGTGAGGCTGCCAGCAAATTACTTATGCATCCTCTGGAAGGACACCGAAACCTTGTATAAAACTTCACCGAGATACAGGCTTCAGATTGTCTGTGCAGCTTGCTTAATGCCTCTGCTGCCCACTGCTTTAATATGGAGACATGAATTACAAGGTGATAGGGTTTTCCTGTTCCAGGCAAGCAGGTTTGTTAAATCTACATGACCTTCTGTTACAGAAGAAACCCCTTAAACAAAAGGCTGGCTTCTGCCCAGGTTTAAAAGGGAAGATTGCTTTTCAATTGAGTGCCTTAGCAGGAGACTGTGACCAGCTGGTGGGAATGAGCATATGGCCCTGATAGGCTGGAAAAGAGGAAGGCTGGCTCAGGGGAAAGTTCTTGGTTTGGTCTGTAGGATTTGTACCAGAATCTGATGAAAGGAAAACTTTTCCTGGAAAGGTAAGACACTGCTGAATTGTAAGCAGGATATTTTCTGTTTTATAGATGAACAAAGTCATTTTTATTCTCTGTCTTCCATAGTACTCCAAGTTTGCAAAAATGACATATAACTTCATGTGCATCTCACAGTGATCTTCTCAGATCCTGTTAATAAAGACCTTGCCTTTAGTAAACTCTTATTTCTGATACCATGTGTAAGACCTCTGATAAGTTCACGAAGTCTCATTCTGTGGAGTGGCTTTCACCACCCCCCAGTGGTATTACTGCTGGGTGAGCTTCCCTCAGTGCTGTGGTGGCCCTTCAGTAGAGGAATCTTGACCAAGTCAGAGAGAAGTGCTGCTGATTCAGGCCCTCTATCTCAAAAAAAGCTAACTGTATGGCTTTTTGTGACAGGAGGGTGGTGTATTGTTGAGTTGGCCTTTATTTCTCTTATAACCAGACAATAGGAGGGAAGGGAAATACAGCGTCCTAATGACAAGAAGCAAAAGCATTGCTTTGTGTGGAGCTGTTGAGGCTTGAACAAGTAAAGCAAGGTTTTTAGGACTACTTGAAGGACATAGTTTGCTTTTGAGGAAACATGGATAAGAGTCTTGGTCTATAGAAGGTCTGGTATCACAGATGAATTTTGGACTTTGTGTCTTCAGCACGTAACTGCTTATGGAGAGAGGGAAGTTCTGTCTTTATGCGTTGTTGCATTTCCTATGGTCCTCACAAGCTGTATGGCAAGGGTGGAATATCTATGGCTCCGTAAGCCTACATTGCAGGATTCCAGTTTCTTGTTACTTGTGACTTTCTTCCACTTTCCTAATTTTTTAAGATACTACAAATTACTTAGAAGGGAACAACAACAACAACAAAAAAAAAATAAAAGGAGAGAAAGAAGCAATCTAATGAACTCCTGAAGTACCTACACAACTGTGAAGACTTACAACTGATTGATTCAATGCAAATGTCTGTTGAAAAAGCCAAAAAGATACTAGCTCCCTGCTGCCTTGCTCAGAACAACCTGATGATTTCTATGCTTGTTCACATATTCCTGTTGAAATCTATCTACTAATAGGTGTACAACCAGTGCAACAATGGGGCTATATTCATTTGGTGGATAGGAAGCATTGTTTTAAAAGCATAAACTGCAAAGCCTATTCCTGTTAAGATTTTTTTAGTTTGGATGGATGTTTCTGCAGATGGATTTACGGTCATCTAGCTCTGAAGTGTAGCCGCAAGACTGTGGTCAGGAAAAGAATGTGGGAGAAAATTAGTCGGAATGTCTTTGGTGTTTCTTTTATTTACTAAGTGATGCCTTATTTATCCCTTTGGTATTAGCTGCTATGGTTTTCCCTCTGATTTTTTATTGCATAACTGTTGTTTTTGGTAGATAAAATGCTCTCAAATCCGGATGTTTTGATATCCTAAGGTTGCTGAGGTAGCAAAATATTTAGTGTATACATACAACTAATAACATTGAAGGACCAACATCCTTTGTTGTTGATCCCTCAATACATTGTTCAGTGATAAACAGGACTGGAATGTCTAAAAATGAGTTTGGCTGCTCTTCCTTTGAAGAAGGAGCTCTGACAAAGCCAGAGCTAATTTTGAATATCAACAGTGAAGGTGTTCACACCCATTCCAGCCAGTTTTCTCCTCCAGGAGATGTGCAGCATTAAAGCACGCGCGGTCTGCTTGGATCAGGCACATAAGCAGAAAGCTGCTCTGGTATAAATGAGAACCAATTCCATGGCTAGATTTCATTTTCAAGGAAACTGGGACATGCTGATTTGTAACACTTGGTGCATACAGCATGTTCCAGCTGTTCCATATAAACACTGAACAGCCCTTGCTGAAATGATTATGCCTAAAAATACAATTACATACATTTGATAAAGGAGAAAATATAGGGATCAATAAATGTCATTGATCTAATTTCCTCCACGTGTGCTTTAAGCCAAGCTTAATTTCTTCAAGCAATATTAAACAATTAATAAATTTAAACATTTATCTAGAGAATAAGGAATCACAGAATGGCCTGGGTTGGAAGGGACCTCAAGGATCATGAATCTCCAACCCCCCCGCCACAGGCAGGGCCGTCAACCTCCACACTTAATACTAGACCAGGCTGCCCAGGGCAGCATCCAACCCAGCCTTGAACACTTCCAGGGAAGGGGCATCCACAACCTCTCTGAGCAGCCTGTTCCAGCACCTCACCACTCTCTTGGTAAAGAACTTCTCCCTGACATCCAACCTAAATCTTCCCTCCTTCAACTTAAAACCATTTCCCCATGTCCAGCTGTGATCTACCCTTTCAAAGAGTTGACTCCCCTCCTGTTTATAGGCTCCCTTTAGGTACTGAAAGGCTGCAATGAGGTCACCCTGCACCCTTCTTTTCTCCAGGCTGAACAAGCCCAGCTCCCTCAGCCTGTCTTTGTAGGGGAGGTGCTCCAGCCCTCTGATCATCTTTGTGGCCCTCCTCTGGATCCTCTCTAACAGCTGTCTTTCTTGTACTGGGGGCTCCAGACCTGGATGCAGTACTCCAGATGGGGCCTCACGAGAGCACAGTAGAGAGGGACAATCACATCCCTGTCCCTGCTGGCTAGCCCTCTTCTGATGGAGCCCAGGATACCATTTGCTTTCTGAGCTGCAAGAGCACACTGCTGGCTCATGTTAAGTTTTTCATTCACCAGGACCCCCAGGTCCTTCTCTGCAGGGCTACTCTCAAGGACTGCTCCTTCCAGTCTGTATAAATGCCCAGGATTCCTCTGGCCCAACTGCAAAATCTTGCACTTTGCTGTGTTGAACCTCATTAGATTCACCCGGGCCCACCTTTCAAGTCTGTTGAGGTCCCTCTGAATGGCATCCCTTCCTTCCACTGTGTCAACCGCACCACTCAGCTTGGTGTCATCAGCAAACTTGCTGAGGGTGCACTCAATTCCATCATCGATGTCACTGATAAAGATGTTAAAGAGCACTGGTCCCAAGACAGACCCCTGGGGGACACCGCTTGTTACCAGCCTCCACCTGGACATAGAACCATTAATCACCACCTTCTGTCTTTGGCCTTTCAACCAATTCCTTATCCATCGGGTGGTCCACCCATCAAATCCACATCCCTCCAATTTGGAGATAAGGATGTGGTGGGGGACCATGTCAAAGGCCTTGCTTAAGTCTAGGTAAATGACATCGGTCGCCTTCCCTTTGTCCACCAATGCCGTCACTCCATCATAGAAGGCCACCAGATTGGTTAGGCATGACCTTCCCCTGGTGAAGCTGTGCTGGCTGTCTCAGATCACACGCTCATTCCTCATGGGATCAAGCGTGTTGTCCAGGAGGATCTGTTCCATATCTTCCCAGGTACAGAGGTGAGACTCACCAGCCTGTAGTTCCCCAGGTCCTCCTTGATCCCCTTCTTATAAATGGGAGTGAAGTGACCCTTCCTCCAGTCATCCAGGACCTCACCTGACAGCCACGACTGAATCCTACTTGGACAGCCTATTTATTTAAGCTAGCTCTTGTCTTTGATGGTAAAGACTATCACGATCTCTAAAGTCAACCATTTGACCACTAGAACCAGTCTTGCACAGTGAAAATGAACAAACGCAGACAAATACAACTCAACTTAAAAGGAGAAAAAACTTGCAAATGCTGCTTCATTTAATTTTTACAATAGGGAGGCACTTTTTCATTTAAAAAATGCAGACATTTCATTGCAATTACAGCATCCTAAAATATTCTTGCATGACAACAAAAATAAGTGGTGTCTGTGTGGAAAACACGATTTTCTTTAATTTCAATTCTATACCAATTTTTACACTTAAACAGAAAAAAAGCACCACCTTTTCCTCCTGCTGTTCACACAGGCTGACATAAGAGTTCGTAGTACTGCTGACACTTGACTGTGTTTCCCCTCTATTTCTCTGTGTGCTTGTACAAGGCAGAGACTGGCCAAGAGCTTCCCAGAATTCAATGGTTATTTCAATGCTTATTTCAGTAGCTACTAGGCCCAAATGAAGCCTTGGGTTTCTTGGGATGGGAAGAGAGCAAGGAGGGGGGGGGGATGCTTTCCTGCAGTGATTTCCCTCTCATGAAATCTGGAGAAATGAAAGGGCTTTTTTGCATGCATTCCTAGCAAATTGAACCTGTAGTTCACTGGCAATTAGCCCCTGGGTGTCAGATGTATGGAATTCCTGCTGATAAGCAGCTGAAGACAAATCAGTGCTGGACAGACCTGTAGACCATTCTGAGGCTGGCTGGTGTAAAAGTCAGAACAAATACTGTGTTATATCTGAGGGCACCTCAGTGCAAGTGGGAAGCCATGTTAACAATAACCTCAGACAGCAATAATGTTGAAAGATGGGCTCAGATTCTGTGGTATGATGCACTAATGTTCGTACTCAACTGTGAAAGAAACCTCACTAATGTCACTGGGAGCAACTCTGGAGAAAGACAATCCTCAGAATGAATATTGTCACAATCCATCCTTCTGTACATACATTTCCACTTCACTGCCTTGAGCAAAGAAAGCAAAGCCTGGGTCTAAAAATCTGACAGATAAATGTCTCTCCTGATGATGGATGGGAATATATATTCATTGCTTACAGCAATTCTCTTGCAATTTATTTGTTTTGGGGTTAACAAAACTATAGGTGAGCTGTACGGAGAGGCTTCTGGTTGTGCGAAAATGAGGCTGGAAGCAGAAAGAACACTAAGAATGTGAAAGAAATACCAGAAACAATTGAAATTAAAACATGAGGAAAACAGTACTCTTCTAATCACCTGTTCTGTTAGACTTGGCTGAGCAGAACATGGCTTTACAAAATCTAGACTTTCAAGTAGGTCAGAAACAACTGTATTAGGGCTTGCAAATAAATGTCTTCTGGTGGCTCTGTGAATGCAAGGCTGACAAACGTGAAGGGAATTTATGATGGACCGTAGAGGGTGCTCATACTGAGGAGTGCCAAATTTGTCATAAATTGGATAACAGTTTCCTGCAAGTTCTCAGTGTTACTTAGGAAATTCCAGTCTGCTCTCCCATGATGAAGACCAGAGCTCCTTCCTTCACGCAGTTTTCTGTTTTCTAAAATTGCCTCGCCTGTATTTTAATCCACATTAGAAGTAAATTACCTGATCTAATCCAGAACAGTCTAAGGCTGGGTTACTAAAATAGAAGAATTAAAGTAGGTACAATATAATGAGCTACTTTGCAAAGATGAACTATGTTTTAAAAAAAAAAAATAGTTTGGAAGTTGCTTTACCAACATTGGTACAAATATGTAAACATACCCACAGACAGCTTGGGCTCTGGATTCCAGGGCATTTTCTCTTTTACTGAAGTCATGTACTACAAAACCTGTAGAGATTTCTCTTTGTATGTTATATTTGGAAAAGCTTAATGAGGATGGTTTTGTCTACATTCAAACACTGCTAACATTTGCAACTTGTAACTTCGTGCTGATATATGAAAAATAAGGTGTAAAATTTCTCTTTCCAAACTATATATATGAAGGGCATAGTCTGAGCATGGAAGATAAATCTAGCTTTAAGATTTATCACTGATATGAACAAAAAAAAAAAAAGCACAGAATTTTGATCTTGATTGTCTCTATAGAGCTGAAAAGAGAGGGGATTTTTTCACCCACGTTCTATATAAAAGGGAGGAAAAACACGCTGTTGATTGTTTTCCTGGCACATCTTGAATAAAATAATACTGGCTTCATTATGACATGAGACTAATTATGCAAATTATATCTGAAAGGAAAAAAGTTAAATTAAGAATTGAATGGTTACTCCATAATCAGTGGGCACGAGTGAGATCTGATGGAATTGTGTTTCAAAATGGCTTCATCCAGATCCAGCTGTCTGCTGTTGACCTTCACCTCCATGCAGCCGTTATAGAAAGCAGTTACTAACGTAGCACCCAGAGGAACATCTGCACACAAACACATTCAGTTTATTAGGCCAAGGCATGCAATGTCTTATGTATTTTTCAGATTAGCAAAATCACGGGGAACACTCCATTCTGCCTCTGTTAGTCATCCATGGGAGAAAACAATAATTTGGCAGGAAACATTTAAGTTCTTCTCCCTTCTGTTTGAGATTCCTTGAGATAAAGTCAGCAAAGCTGAGAAGGGTTGATACAATTTGAAATATGCATTTTAAGTGTTTTTCTAACCAGAAACCAGAAAATTATACATACTGCAGGAAATGCTGCTATGAGAAACACTTAACTAAAATGAACTAGTACTGTGTGTTGTGGAGCCCACTGTTTTTCTCCTGACCTACAAACAGATGCTTATAGGCTTAGAGGTCACGGAAAGAACAATCTTACTTTTGCCAGAAAGCTATTCTGGATTAAAATCTGCACGTTCTCAAATAGGGGACCCCTGGGAACTGCGTGCATTTTATTGCTTCCTTACTACTTCTTCCATGTGAAATCTCTGTGAGAGACCCACTTTATCTGTTGCTCATTTAGCTTTCTTAGCATCAGATCACTGATGTGCTTCCAGCGTTCAATATGTTAGGCACAGGATCAAGCAAGAACTGCTGTGAGGCCTCAGAATACAATATGTACTCATATTCTTATCTATTTAGGATGCTTGACTTGAGCTAAGGTCTTAACTCTTAAGGCCTCGGTGTTAGCAATGTACTAGGAAGAGTCACAGATATCACAAACATGAAGACTACAAAATGACAAGAATCGTATTCAAGTTACTATGGCTCTGTTAACCTACTAACTTGCATCTACTAAGAAAATACAGACTTCATCTCTCTTTGAAAAGTCAGCAGGCATTACAAAAACGCTTACCTGAAGTGCTGTCTGACAGTACTGCACCCTTAGAATATTCTCATTCTATGTATTCTATGTGAATGGAACTTGTCTGGTTAGCTGGATTACAAGACACTGTATACCCATTCAAAAACAAAATTAGAGGAGAAATTGTCACATTCAGTGACAATTTTTTTATATCCTCTACTACCACTGTATTAAAGATTTGCCTCTGCTTGGATGCAGAGGCAACTATTGCTTCAAACAACTCTGGATTGGGGCTGCAGTGCTGCCCAATCTTGCTTCTATTCTGACAAGTAAGTCTAGAGGGTGGAATCATAATTCCAGCTTCCCCAGGGTATGCTACCTTGAAAAATGCCTAAAAAGATCATCTCCATAGGATACGCAGTTTCTCGCCTCTTTCTGCTCATGTGCACTTTTTCTCCTTTGGAAGAAACACACTGCAGATAAAGACTGGCTTTATCTGTGGCAGTGCTTTGACACTGCAGCCTACATGTAACGTAGATGTCAATTCAAGACTATGTTTATAAAGATTTTAAGGCTTACTGTAGGAACTGTGACTCGTTCTTCCTAAAATACCTTTAACAGAGGATACAGAAAGGCTCTGCTGTTAGTAACTTAACTTCGTAACCATGGTCTTTTTCCTCTACCAATTTTTAACTCTGGGGGTCTCAGGCTTTGAAAAATCATTGTGTGTGGCAATGCTGCTTTTCTGCATGATTCACTCTGAAGTCAAACTACTGTACAAATATGCATGTGTATACTTCATGTACAAAATTATGTTTGTACGTTTTAACACTGAGGATTCACTTGTGGCTTATTTTAAACAAAATGTTATGTGCTATTTCAATGTATTTTCCATCTCACAAAGACTGTCAGTCAACTGTTGCCCAGAGCCTAGTTGTTGAAACAATATTCCTGACTTCTGCTTCTGCATTTCTGACTATTTATTCAAAAATGTTTGTTTTCTGATATACTTGATGCAGTTCCTATACCGTGCCCACTTGTGGCATTTCAGAAAATACAATGCTTATTCCTTCCCAGCTTAAAAAGAAAAAAATAATTACAAATTCAATCCTCTTGAGAGAGACTCATGCCTCTTAATGGACCTAATGATGCTCCTATTGAAAACTGAGCTCCTTCAAAAGCTGCACTGACTGGATGAAACAAGAAGAATCTGGGAGGTGAGAAGGGTAAAGGGTTTCTCGTACAGTTGTAAGCTTTGTATAGCTTGGGAAAGGCTGAACATAACTAGGCTTGTACAAAAGAACTAATGAATGAAAAGAAATATAACTCACCTGGCAGGCCACCCAAGTAGGTGACAACATTTGTCATCATTGCTTGATGCAGGACAGACAGTTGCTCTGAATTGCTTTGGTCTGTGCGCGAATCAACAGACAGCTGAAGTTGCTGTCTGGTTACCAGAAGTCCAACTTGCACTTTCCTGGGTGTACATAGCTTCTTTGACTCCAGACGTGCCACAGTGATATTTCCAATAGTCACAATGATTTCCTAAAGAGGAGAATATAAAGTCACAAAATATGCCATGTGTAACTTTGACACACAGTTATACTTGATTTTGATACATTTTACATTTGGAAGTACAAAGAAAAGGAATAAGAGAGAGGTTCTAAAAAGTTGTATCTTAAGCTGGAAAAGATATTGAAGTTGATAGCTGCATCACCTTTGTAAACAAAGCCATTCACTTATATTCTGAAATTTATAAGTGAGAACATTCACTGTAAAAACCCTTTGGTTGTGGTTCTGAGGTGCAATCCTGTTTCTCTTAAAGTTAAAGGGAGTACTGCTACAGCTTCAAAGGTAACTTAGTTTTCCTTATGTCCTTTCATTTCAGGCAGATGTATGGATGAGCAAAAACATCCGTTTATAAATTGAAACTAACATATTATCATTGCTATTATATCACGACTCAGCCTCTGCCATACTCCCTCTTCTGCTTTGTGCATTTGGAAGGCAAGGTTAGAGACATGATATAATGGATAGCACTTAACGTAGGAACACTTAGTGCTTTGTCCCTGCTGTAGCAATCACAAATAGTAATTCATTTTCTGCACATCAAAATATGATGTAAGAGCTTTGCAAAATATTAATTCAGCCTCTCAGTTCCACTGCGTGTAGTTTGACTTTTTAAGTTTGACTTTTTTCACAAATGAGTAGTAAGTTAAGTGGGACAAAGTTGAGAGTTGCGATTCACGTGAGCTGATGTTCCAGCTGCTAGAACTGTAAGATCACCTGTGAGTCAGAAGAGTTAGAGTCCACTATGGACAAAGCAAGAGGCACTGTTTCATTAGAAACCAGGGCAAACATAACACCAGTGTCTGTGGATGGGCGAATAGTCATAGTCACATTTATTAGCCAGTCTTCAGCACTGTCAAGATCATCTGTTTTAAAAGAAAAGATTGAAATTAATTATTTACCTGCTAATGAAAAATTAATATAGTCTTAAAAAATTAGTACTTAATCTGTTTTCCTATTGTGGGAAAATCAGTACTAACCTCCAGAAAAAGTGAATTTTGGAACTTCTAGAAAGAACTGCAAGTCTAATCTTAACCACCAAAACAACCCACTCAAATTTTGCGTCTTTGCTATTGTGTTCTTTTAGGACTTTGGACTTTTTTTAGTGCTGTTTTCTCTGTTCTAACGTGGAACAGGTGCAGTATTTATTATAGGTCAATTTAAGATCAAACCTAAAAAAAACTACTTAACTCATAAATTATTGCCACTGAGTAGAAGATTGGCAGTTCTGACACATTTTTACGTTCTGAAATCATTCCACTATTAAAATGGGAATACGCAGATGGGTAAAACAAATGTGCAGATGGTGCGAGTATAATTTAATATGATGTATTCACAGTGAAGCTAATACAAAAATTGTTTCAAGAGCTATTTGTCATCTTTTGTAACTTCCAGCATCTGCCCTCCCTTTCCCCAGACACATCTAAGTTGATTTCTAGAATTTTCTTCAGGAAGCAGAAATTCTAGAACATAAAATGAGGTCAGATCCCTACACAGAGCAAAGCGTGAGTGGAAGCAGCGGGCTATAACAGCCTGTGGGAAGGCAGCTTGTGCGGTAGCTGTGGGCAGCCGCTTGAATTTGAGGAGGGTGGTGTGGGTCTGGGAAATGGGGGTGGGAAATAGCAGCAGCCCCACATGAAAAGGTCAGGAGGAGACGTCAGCATGATGTAAATGAATGGGAGCAAAGCAGAGGAACCTTCAGTGGCATAAGAATCACTCATATTGAGTTGGTTGGAAACATGATATAAGAAGCTGGAGAAATCTTTTGAAGTGGGCTAGAGGATATAAGTAAAAGGCCTCAGAAGGAATAGCAAGCCCTAGGATGAAAAGGACTGGGGATCAGAAGGGAGCTGAAGGGTAGGATAGCATCTGAGATATGAAAGTGCAACGACAACAAGATTTGCGATGATACTAGAGATATTTCACTTCAGGAACTCGTGAGTACAGAGGGTGATCCTGAGTTGCAAAACTTGAAATTAGGGCAGGAAGTTAGGCAATAAAGTTTTGGGTTCAGGAGGAGCAAGATGGGCACTGAAACAGGATGTTCATTTAAGAGATGAAATATATTAACAAAACTATAGCAATCCTTTTCCACATCCCCAATATACTTTCTCTGTCAATAATATTGTAGGTCTCTCCACAGACAAACAGAGCAGAATTAGATCTAATTAGAATTAGTGCCCATTTTTTACAAATGAAGAATATGCTTCCTAACCTAAGGCGTTTCAGAAATTAAACTGATGACATCAATGGAACCAAAAACCCTCATTCAAACGTATTTCTCAAAAAAATTACTGGAATCACCATTGGATGCAGTGGCACATAGCTTAGTGTTGTTTTTCTTTTCTTTTTCCTTTCCTCTACAATTCATCACTTCCAGAAACAGTCCAGCAAAAAGTATAAGAACAGACAGAAAAATACTTACTATAGTTTATATGAAACTTTGCCATGCCAGTGCCAGGGTAGAATGATCCTCTCTCAACTGTTACTAAACAGTGTTTACTTTGCTTTTCTTGAATAACTTCTTTTACACCTGAATGTCCTTGATTCATCAGGTTCCAGGCACGAATGCACCCATCCAGCCGAGGGTTAATCTGTAGAGGAATTACAGCACTAGAGGTGTGAATTCAAATTTATTTTAAAGATGTTAGTAAGAATGTCTTACTTTACATATCAACATAGAGCCAATAATAGCCTTATCAATGCTATAGATTACAGAACTGATACTTGAGAGAAAACAAATGGCATGCATTTAGTACCTCAGCCTTCAATAAGTTATCCTGATTTAATATTTCCAGTTTTGATGTCACTTATCTGTATAAAAAAGACTGCTTCGATTTTTAAAGCTCATGCTGTTCTTTTGCTTAGATTACCATAGCTTTTCTGTATCTGAAGGGCAATGACAGTAGCACTGTTTCTTGTTTCGCTGGTCTTCTACTTGTATGAAAGCATAAGGAAATTTCTGTAATTACTTTCTATTAGGCAAGGAGATGCTGTTGTATTGCTTCATGTTTTTTTCTCTCTGCTTTGCTTTTGAGCAAAAAAAAATGATTAAAAAGAAAAAAAAAAAAGCGTAGCCTCTGGTGTACAGTTAGTTTTTGCTTCTCTGTTAGCCCTCAAGTTAGCTTGAGGGCTCCTGGACTCAGAAGCAGATAGCCGAAGCAACTTGGGTGTGCCCACCCTCATCAACAAGCAGAGCAGCTAGGAATGGAAGACTGAGTGAATCATTGGTGGTGTCTAACCTAGGCTATTAAAGAACCTAGTAGAAATGAAAGCTCATTGTGCTACCTGCACAGTGATATCCGTACCCATTCAGGGCATAGCAGAAGCTAGCGCCACAAACGTGAGTCACTCCGAAATACTCATGCAGCAGAAGATTTAGGTGATTTAGAGAATCTTACAACTCTCTTAAAAAAAGTAAGGTACAGAATCCTAAGGGATTAGGCCTTACACACTGTGTTTTTATAACTGAAACCAGAGGATAGACTGCAAAGTTCTCTGCACATTTACTTTCAAAACAGTGGTTAATAACCCAATTTTCATTTTCTAAATGGATTCCAAGCTACTACTCTTTCCTGTGTGACTGCAAAGGAAAAATACAAACAGTAATAAATAAATCTTAATCAACATTACTTTTTTAGTTACCTGTTTAATGAGAGTGTCACCAACTTTGCGAGGTAATCCTGCAATGTACACCTTAGTTTCCAAGAAACCATGTGATTGTTTAAAGAGAG
Source organism: Pavo muticus (assembly GCA_016647715.1). Lineage (NCBI taxonomy): Eukaryota > Metazoa > Chordata > Aves > Galliformes > Phasianidae > Pavo > Pavo muticus. Next base: position 562,880 of record JACDJE010000180.1, read on the forward strand.
TTCCTGGGCTGTTAATATTCATCACTGCTTCTTTAGCTATTTTTACACTGATGCTGTTTTCTAGTTCTTCAACTGATATCTAGAATGAAATATAAATATTTAAATATGCACACACAAATAAGTAGGATATTTCTAATTGCTAATTATATATACCTGTATATATACCTGTATGATTTTTATATCTCTAAATATCTGGCTTGTAAAATAGTGTTAATGCATTCAGTACTTTATAGCATACTTAAACTTGGGTCATCGCAACTGTCCACATGGACATTCCATAGAAAGATGATCTTTTTTTACTCCCATCCTACCCACAAGAATACTTACACAGCTGATTAGTTTGCTTCATGCTCTATAGAGTTTGCAAGATGGTGACTTCTACAATTGTACAATTTCTACCTTTGGCATACAGTTCTCCGTTTCACTGTAACCTGATACAGAAGATTGAGTCTCCAGACAGAACAGGTTCAGCACCTGCTCCTGCTATTGTTAGGCATCAAAGTAAAATTTTAATCTCAAGCAAGCTGAACTGAACTGAAACAGGTCTGTGCTGAATTCTAGGTTCTCTTGTCTCACTCTCTACAAACAACTTTGTCTTAATAATACAGTGTCAATTACAGATGGTATAACTGAGCAAGGTCTTTCATCTTAGGTGTGCAAGCTTGAAGAACAAGCTGGACTTCTGGTTTACTGACAGTAAATTTTGCTTTCTAGGCAAAGTGTCTCATTACTGTGCAGTTCACCCTGCAATCACACTTTCTAATAATCTACTGCTTCTTTTTTCATGATTACAAAGAAGAATTCCTATGTTGCTAGCTAGCGTTAATTCTCTCTTTACCAATGATGATAAACAGGTGCCACAAATTCCAAGAGGAAGGGCATTCCTGCACATTTCTTGGTTAATTTTTTTTAAGTCTGGGATCTGGGAGCATCATTTTAAGCCTCCAGAATAGTTGCTTAGATTCTGCATATGGTATAGTTCCATTAGGGGATTAAAGGAAGGGAAGGAGAGGTAAATCCAACTTACAATATGCCACAGGCCATCATTAATGGCTTTTCCTCCACTGGTAACTTTTGTTCCAAATTCATTCTTGAATTGAATTTCAATCTTTCCATCACGAAGAGCAAGCAAGATCCATGCTGTATTGTCAAGGGATTCTGCATATAGTATAACTCCCTCCGAATCGTATGTCCGGAAATCAAATTCTGCTGAAAATCTGAATTATGAAGAAGAATCTTTTTATTAAGACAGGAATCCTGAAGTACTGAAGAACCTAGGAAAACCTATTAGTAGGGTAAGAAAAAGTTAATAGATAGTCACCTTTTGGTAATTCTGTTTCTGAGCATTTGTGATATTTGCATGCTATTAGACAAAGGCAGAATCTAATGTTGTTTACCTAAATCCAGGGAAAAGTTTAGCAACTAATTCCTGGAGCTAGGATTTGAAAAAGCTTTTGTTCAGTTACCAAATCTCATATGAGCTTTGCATGTGAAGGATATCACATCCTGTTTATTAAGAAGATAGAGGCAATATCCCTATTGCATTGCATGGAAATATGATGTAGGGAAAAATAAGTGATCCACGCTGTAATTTAGTAAAATAGGGTTGCCAAGTGCTGTCCTACAACAATTATAACTTAGCAATTTGCTGTGTTGTCTTTTATGCATTCCTCTCTAATTTGAGGATTTGTTGTCTCTATCTTGGCAGCTGAACATACACATAGCAAAATTACGATTTACATATATAGGACAGGCTAGAGTGGGAAAGAGAGAGTATAAACATAGTGAGAAACAGTTCTCACCTCCCAGAACTTCTGGGCTAGATAAAGCAGATTAAGGATGAGAGGAGAAAACAAAGCATACAGAAGTAAGGATTTGCTAAGACAACAAAAGAAATGAGAGCCATAATTGAGAACTTGGGTCATTTTAATTCCCGGTCTTGTTCTTTGTCCACTAGATGTCAGTCTCTCGCGCAGACCCACAGAAAAGCATTCTGTATTTACACAGAGACTACTAAGATAGCTTCAAACATTTATCTTCTTAGAAAGGTCTTCCAGGAAAGCATTACTGCCAGGTCAACTTGGAAAAATGGCAGAGGAAAATGTTCTAGATATTTATGTCCTTCTGTATGGTTCTGAGGCTCTGGGCATCATCAGCTTAACTGTTACTTTACTATTACTCTGATATTGTTCAGTAAGTCAAGAAACACTGCAATTTTGGCTGCCACTATGAAGAAGTCCAAGAGTAATAAGGAGGTCACTATCTTTGTCAATTGCTCTGACGGCGCTAAAGAAAATCATATAGGTGGTGATACAGACAAGGTATTGTGCTTTATCAGTGTCCTCAGAAAACTGAGAAAGGAAGCACGGCTGGGGCAGCCTTAGCCTGGCTTTGTTGAAGTAGCAGCAACAAGCTTAAAGCCATTGCCATATATGAGAATGGAAGCTTTAATCTAACTCTTTCTCCTATAATATCTGAATTTTATTTGAGGATTCTAATTGACTTCTTGTATCTCTGTCACTGTCTCCAACCTTTCCTAACCCCTGCTCTTTCTTTCAAGGGAAGAGTAAGCTTCTGTCACAAAGATGCACCAATTTTTTTTCTCTCTTGCGCACAAACCGATAAGACTTAGTGCCTATTATACTTATGCCCTCAATCCTCTTCCTTTTTTTGTACGCTCAAGTCTCGATCTCTTAGAACTCTTTCTCCCGGTCCATACACCTCTTTCCTCCCAACAGCATTGGTAACTAGGACTGTAATGGCTGGAAGACTCCAGCTTATTTATTCATACATATGGTCACATCTGAATGCCAGTGGTTCACATCTGCCCTAGCTCTGCACTGTGTCCTGTCTGGGACTCAGCTGCTACTGGCTCTACCTGCTTCTGAGGTGTCTGGAAGAAAATTGCTGGCCTTTTAGTTTTGCCACATCAGACAGCTGCTGTTTATATATAGAATGAGGTGTCTCAAGGACACAGTACAGTCATTAAGAGATGCTGTGAAACAACTCCAGGCACATTACTCTTGCCTGTCCACTTTCAAATGACTCCATGCTCCCTTAAGTGAGTGTACATGCAGGAACCTGAGTTAATCCATTCTCCATATAAGGGTATCCTAACCCATGGGGAGAAGGTGATACAACTTCTGCACGCAGTCCACTCTACATCCTCAGAAAATTAAGGGAAACAAATGTCTGTGATTTCCAGGCATACTTTTATCAATAGCAAATGCTTACCTGGTGACATTTGGCAATTTAAACTTTAAGTACAGAACAGGAATCCCTGTAAACTGCTCTGCCAGGTAGAGCAGCTCATAATTCCTTTCTAGGTTCAGTGGGATACACACAGGAACAGACTGAAAGTAATAGAAAAGAAAAAAACTGTTAACGTTGTATTGTGAAATTCCATTAAGCAACTTCTATTGTTTCCTGTTAGGTTCCTTTTTGTTGTTGTTTGCTTAAGCAATGGACAACTTCACTAATTTTTTTTAAACTTGAATATCTATACATAAATTGATAGCTCGTTTGTTTGTTTGTTTGTTTAGAATGGCCTCAAGTTGCACCAGGAGATGTTCAGGCTGGATTTTAGGAAAAACTTCTCTGAAAGAGAGGTCATGCACTGGAATGGGCTGCCCAGGGTGGTGGTTGAGTCACCGTCCCTGGTGGTGTTCAAGAAATGCATAGACATGTATTAAAGAACATAGTTCAGTGAGCAATATTGGTGGAAGGTTTGAGTATATTATCTTAGGTCTTTTCCAACCTTAAGAATTTTATAATTCTATAAATGTCCATTTATTTAAGCTGTTGAAGGATAGTTTAGGTTAAAAAAGTTCTGGTGGACTGCAACTATTTAAATATTCATTATTTTAATCAAGAATTCTCATCTTCCATCATGTCCTTTTCTGTCACCAGGGACCTATGACATCCATCTGCTAGAGTCCAGCCAAATTCCATTATTAAAGCTGTGTGGAATCTAAACCTGATCAGGTGTTAGAAGAGAAGAAGGCCAGAGCTGTGACTTGAGTAGATTTAAAAATAAACAAATGAAGATCACCTTCTCTTTATCAATACCGATATACAACTATTCATAGCTGAACAACCTCCAGTACAACTAGAATAATTTACCTGGAATAAAAAGAAGCAATTTACAGGTAAATACAGTAACAGATTGGTACAAAATATTTCTGTCTGTCTGTTCACTGAATGCAGTTATCTTAAATTTGAGTTCTGGAAGGGGATGTTGATGCAATCAACAACACGCTTCCTGCTAGAACAGCACTGAATTAATATTTCTGAGAACTGTTAATGGGATCAGGAAGGTCCTGAGACTATTCTCGGGAAAAGTGTGAAAGAGAAGTTCTATGTGTTTGTGGGAACTAAAAGTCCTTTAACAGAATGCAAAGCTGGGATTAATCCTAGTACTCTAGCCAAAGTCAAATATGAGTAATCACAGTCAGACAGCCGCAGCTGCAATGAGGAGAGAAAAATCAAAATCAACAACAAAACCAATGGCACTTATTTTTTCAGATATTCAGCTACCAATACTTTTAAACAGGCTTCTGCATATAGGAATTACACGTGGTGCAGACTTTAACTAGTAAAATAATGAGCAAACAAATGTAAACTATCCTTTCCAGGCATTGTTGGCTTCTTTGTGTTCTGGAACTGTGACGTTATAAGTAAAGTAATATGTTCAGTTTTCTCAAAGTAAAGCACTTAGAATGTCTTCTGGTAGAGGGAGTAAGTTCTGCATTGAAGAAAGGTGGGAAAATTTGCAGAATGTACTTTAGAGAACTGATACATTGACTAGTAGGAGCCTAAAAATCAATTTTCTATGAAGTTCTCCCTCAAAACACGTCTTGTGTATCTTTTATATGATGGCAGTATAGCAGTCCTATAGAATAGAAGCGACAAGAATATGTGTGAAGGGCTCTTCTGTTCTCAAGATATTCATCTGGTAAACAGCTGAATACAGTTACCAAACTCTACTGCATTCATGACACAGCAGTGTCATTAAATGTACAGGTGTGCTTAATTCTATGGCTATTCCATTTCACAGTTGCCAGTATAACTAGTCTTTGGACTGCATATATTTTCAACTGATTAAACTATTTTTTTCAATTTCAAGGCCCGAAACTAGTTTCCAAATAGAGAGATAATCACTTTTGAACAGCTGTATTGAACACGTAATGAAGCTAGAAGATATTCTTCTCTTTTGATGAAAAAGGAAAAAGAAATGTAGTGACTCCCAGTGTTGTTCAGATATTAAATTTCAGCAAGTACAAACAAGTTCTAACATATACATGCTAGCACTTGTGCCAGACCTCATTCCTATGGCTTAAGTCCAGTTTTGTTGTACTGTGTTAGAGGTGTTGTTGCCTTTTTTTGTTGTTGGCAGTTATCTGCACTCACCTCATAAAACAAGTCTCAGCCTGCATGAATTTTTCAAAACACACACAGAACGATTCACAAGAAAAGCCTCGTACTGAGATTCTCCAGAGTTCCAAATTTTCTGCTACTAATAAGTGTAAATTTTCTAACTGAGCAACAACAGTCCATTCTGGCTGTGAGAGGCTCTTCAATTGGCAAGTATTACTACATCCTTTTTCTTAAGCTATTGCAGATGAAAACTGTGGAAAACAGTCCAGGTTTTGTTTTTCTGATCCAAACAGGATCTTTCAGTAATTCTGCAAGAGTGAGTGAAAACTTTTGTGCAGTCTAAGAAAAACCTGGAAACATGTGGGCAAATGGAATATTCTGGCTCTGAGTAAGCTGAACAGGAATTGTTTGTATGATGGGAGAAAGCTAGGGCCTATTTTGGAAGCAGCAGAAAATAAAGAAGACCGGCTAAGGCTAGCTTCTCTTGACAAGGTTTGTGTAAATGAGTATGCATGAACTGAATGGCATCCAAATTTACTGGGTCTGCTTTGTGAGTCAAACCATAGCTCAAAGTCACCAGCAATTTTTCAGCAATTTTGAACTGGTTCTCAAATAGCTTCCTATTTGGTTGAAGCTAACTCATCCTGTCACCAACAGATATCCAACTTCGTGATTTTCCATATAGGATTTTACAAAGTGAGTTTTACCTCACAATTCTTCATGTCCTTGGAGAGCTTGAACCCCTTCTTGCCATCACAATAGCAGCTATAACTTCCTGGAGAGTTTACACAAAGTTGAGCACAAGTATTTTCAGCGCATTCATCAATATCTAGAAGAGATGGAAGCACACAGCAAGAGTTATTAAGATTTTTCATTGAACAGACCGAAAACAAATGTTAAATTAATGGAATGGTAGACAAGTCCTCCAGTATAAAACAAATCCAACAGGTGACTACTGCTAAGCTAAACTAATGCTAATGGATGTTTCCTAGGTAAAATTTTGAATCCAGAATTACCTGCTGGGATGTGTAAAACCTAGCAATCTGTTAGGGGGCCTTGCACTCAGAGCTGGGGAAAATTTGGTCTGATTTGTGAGGCAGTAAGAAGTTGAGGTTCAAGGTGGTTGCATTAGCACAAGAGACCTCAATAAATCACCACCGTTATGATAGAAATGCTATTCTGGGTCAGACTTCTTCCTTTTCCTATGGATATAATCAAAATTTAGAGTATGAGGAGTATATATGGCAACTATGTGGTAAAGGAACATGTTTTATTCACATAAGACCAAAATCATTTCAAAGCAAAATATCTTTTAAAATAACATACAACAATCTCTCAAATAACTGAGTTTCAGTTTCATCTATTACTGCAGACCAACCTGCTTTGAGGTATAAGCTAAACAAACAAAAGTAACTTCATTTCTTTATGCTGCAGGCTGTACACAATAAATAGGTTAGAAACCAAAGGCTATGTAAAATGCCAGTGTAACAGTTACACTTCTAATGTAGAAACATCTCCTGGACAAGTGACTCTAATAAGAGTGATCTGGAGCCCCAGATTAAAGAAATTTCAATAGTTAGTTTGAAACAAGTGGGAATACGCACTGTATAAATGTGGTTTATGATTGTTTCTTTTTCTTTTAGAATGTATATGTTCTGTTGCTTGAGGGGAAAAGAAAGGGGGGAAAAAAAAGCTAAGAAAAAAATCCTAAAATGTTATTGGATGCTTAATCTCCTTCCAAACAGGATGCCACATTTTTCAGTTTGTGGATGCTACTCTGATTTCTACCTTTGCTGCAGTTAACTGTAATTTTCAAGCTGCTTAGCATCCAAGTGCTTGCAGTTTCTGCATTACTCAAATGGGCAACAATTCATGAAAAGATTGAGTAAACTGACTTTGTGTTCGGACATCTCTCCTCTCCCTCTCCTCTCCCTCTCCTCTCCCTCTCCTCTCCCTCTCCTCTCCCTCTCCTCTCCCTCTCCCTTTCCTGTAAATCATCACTGCAAGGGGTACGCTCAGGCTTACACTCCCTTCTAAACAATCATATCAAAAGAAAAAGCTGTACTGTTCTTTACAGTAGCTAATAAGAGCTGGAACTAAAGTTCTGATCAAGATCCAGCTGTATGCTGCGTCTGCTGACACATAGCTGTGTGAGCTACAGTATTCAAATAGTTTTATTTTGGTGGGGTTTGTTTGTTTTGTTTGTCATGTGTAATCCCTACCTCCTTCTGCTCTCCTCTCATTCTACCATCAGATCTCCACACATTGGATGACCCTGTATATAGGCTAGTCTATGTGGTAAGACCTTCCGTGTTCACTCTTTGCATGGATTGAAGACTCTTGAGTCATTCCTGTTTGCTCTAGAGCAATAGCTTACCTCTGCTGTATCAAGCTGAGAATCACCTCCTGCTGTGTAGCAGGCTGATGGAATACAAATAGTGTGGGTTTTTTTCTTCCCACCTCTTGAGAAAGTGTTCTAATGCCATTTTGAGCTAGCTTAGCAAGTTTAAATATGAGCATATCAAGTCTTGTGGACTTGGCTGCCAAAAGGCAAAGGATGAAGTACAGAAATCTGTTGTTGACACTGCTTTCCTGCTCTGGTGAAAGGTTTGATACATATCAGACAACAGTTCTTAAGATATAACTGGATAGTTGACAACTACATCTTTTTGGATTGTTCAAGTTTTAATTGATCTCAGATACATAGCTGCAATAGAAAACGTTGCATAGGAGACTTCTGCTTCTCTCTTCAAATCTCTTCAAATGCCTTACAAATCCCAAATCTCAGCTAAGTGAATGAAAAAAGTTGCATACAGAAATACAGAAATATAGCACTGGATGTTGCCATGAACTGATCTGACAGCATCTTGCAGATGCTTTTGTGTTGCAGCATCATAACTTGAATTAGTCTTACATAATGACTGTATAAATTCACTTGTGACTGTGCCTGAAATTACAGTCTTCAGAGAACATTTGCCAGTGTTAAGAATTTTCATTGCTTGGATTTGAGAAAGCTGTCCTATTAAAATGTGTTACTCTGTATGTACATATGTATGTACATACAAGCAAACTCCTGTAACTGTAAACTACAAACGTTCTGCTCATGGACTGATTCCTATTTCACTCATTTTGGCCTTTGTCACCTGTAGTATTTAGGTGAGTAAGTTATGAGGGTAGGTTGCAATAGTTAAGAGTTTATTTTGGAGCCTTATTCATACTTATTTCTACAAACGCCTCAGAGAAAATAGTCACAAATTATTCATGCAGCAGAATTTAGTCAGCTGTTAAGAAGTATTTTGCTGATGCAGAACTGAAATTCAACCCTTCCATTTCCTTCATCTACAGTTAGATCACTTCTCCTTCATTTGGCATATACACTCCTTTCCAGTTGGAAATCATTAAACTATTTATGGTCTTGATGGCTGTTGTCTATCCCAATAGATTGCAAGCTCAGCTTGGTAAAAGGGGTTCTGCTGTGAAAGTCATTTCCTAATAATTTCCAGTGACTTGCAATCTCACTTCTATTTAAAACTAAGACAACAAATCCATTGATTACAATGTCAAGCTGGTTCTGTTGCTGGTTGTTTTTTCTAATTTTATCAACCATATCAATGAGGCAATGACAAATTCCAAACAGAACCTGGACATACCATGCAGTGGGTAAGAAGAATGCTTTATCTATATTTTCCTATTCTGCATGCTTTGGAAAAACAAATTTCATTCTTATTATGATCACTTGAGGATCAGAAGAGGGGGAGAAATCTCTAGGCCTGAGAATGTGGAGAAGAGAAGGAAAAAAAACCCCATAGCCTGCTTCGCAGTGAAGATGTGAAAGGAAATACAAAATTCAGCATCTCCTGAGAGAAATGGAAGTAGAGAGACTCTGAGAAGCAATTCTTCTCAAAGCCTTCCAGAGGAACATGACTGCGTAGAGACACTTTGGGAGGCACTGTTCCCTGTGGAAGATTCTTTACCCCTTCCAGCAAGTGAACACCAGCCAATACAAAAAATAAAACTATAAGCACTGGCTAGCCAGCAGCAATAGAGTAAATCAGAGCATTGAATTCTCTGAAAGCAGTAGTTCATTTTGAATGCATTCCTCAGGCCCAGAGCCTGCAGACAAACATAAGCTTATTGCATGCTGCTTGACAGACGAATTTCTATCATTAAATCAGTTACTCAGAGACTTGCACTAGTCTTGGGGAGGTGTAAATCTCCATTGCCAAAATGAACCTAATGCTCATGGGTAAGGTCTCCCTCCAGAGAGTATGATATTAGCAGGAGGACAGCAAGCTTCATACGTAGCTATGAAAGTCACCTTCTGCATCAGCTGTTCTGGAATCCCTTATCAGTCCAAATAGCAGAATCTCTCCATGCAGAGCTAATTGTCTTGTTATGGAAATGCTGAGTCAGGAGAGGATTAGGTTTTTTTGGAGGTTTTTTTTATCGCTTTAAAATTATCCTCTTCTTCTTCCAAGCTGCATTCAACGTTTTTGCATGCTTGTTTGAGCTATTTCAAGAGCTTCCCACAGATCTGTTCAAATGACAGTCCCAGATCATAAAATAGTCATCAGAAGCTCCTCAGACAAACCCATGGATCTGTTGCAGCAGCCTGGGTTCATACAGCTGCTTTCAGTGGAAGACTGATAAGTTGCTTTTGCTGAGTTGCTAAGATATAAAATCAGCCATGAAGGAGTTGCAAACCATGTCCTAGAAGAGAGCTGTTCTATATACTGCTAGAGAAACATAGCAATTTCCCCAGAGCATGGATGTGGGTAAGCAAGTTTTGCGTGTGTTAAACAATTCATGAGGGAAGGAGAAAGCCTTATTCCCTGTCTCAGATTTTCAGAACAGGTGCTAGGGAGGGCTAATATCTGAAAAGCAGAAATACTCTGTCCTGTTTGATTAACTGGCTCCTTTGCTTCTTTAGGAGAAGCTCCCCATTCAGAGAAGGAAAAATAATATGAAGATAGGCATGCAAAAAAAATTAGATAATTCTTTAAAATATAGTTTCAGCATGAGATGAGAAGAATATAAATTTGTATCTAAAATAGTATGACTTGTATTGAAAGACTGGATTGCACAGATTTCTTCCTCTGATAATGTCTTGCAAAAGGTGGGAATGAGAAACTGTAGCAAAATTCTCCTAGGAACTGGTGGGAAAAAAATCTATTCCTCATTATGGTAACAGTCATCACCAATATAAGTGTGTATAAATGAACTCAAACCTGATTTTTCTAGCAATTGGATCTGACCACTTACATGCAATATGACAGCAAAAAACTGTCATTTAGTCTTTCTGAAAGGCTACATTTCTGTCTGTCTACACCATCCTGTCCTTAGACAGCATTTGTTGACTCATTTAATGTCACTGTAACTATGTTTAAAAGCTTATTATCAGCATTGTGTTCCCTACAGGAGTTAAATCTTTGCTGTTGTTATGTTCTCATCTTGCAACCTTCTGGGATCACTGTATCCAAAGAAAAATAACACTTAAATTCATTTTGATGCAACCCACATATCTGAAGAGAGTAGTGAAAGGGGTGACAGTTAGATAAACTACCATGAGTTCTTTCTCATCCCAATGCATGCAGCTCAAAAAGGGGCACAAAACTGTCAGTAAAGTTTTAATCCCATGGTAACTGGATAAAGAGCAGATGTCTGAATATGTAATCATTACCACTATGAAAAACTTTGCCACAAGAATGCTGCATGAAAAGCCATGGTTCAGAAGATTCATAACCAGCAACAAACTGCTTTTCTGTCCTTTTGAGCAATAAAATAGAGCTAGCATTTGAAATAAAAATCGATCACTGATGTTATTTTTTGTATGTGGCAGAAATTTTCCCTTCATAGTAAAACTCTAAAAGCTCATATCCCTCTTTTACAACTGAAATTGAATTTCTGATATGTGTACTGAAGAGAAACTTTAACAGAGTGAAATACATTGTAGGACAAGTATGCAAATACTTTCAATGCTTGAAAAAGTTACTATTTTATGATGATTTTGGAAGAGTGGCTTCTTGCCATTTTATCAAGCTATCAATAATTTTCAACTTTGTTGTAATTGTTACAGAAATTTGTCTTGTGTTTCTTTCTTCTATCCTTACACTTCAGAAAAGAGGGAAGTGTCTCTTGATGCAGGCCCTTTTTTTTTCCCCACGACTTTTTCTGGATGTAGAAAAGTATTTTTCATTTTAAATATTAGGTACTTTATACAACTGTCATGTTGTCACATCCAGCCTAGAATGGAGATCAATTCACTCTTATGCTATAGTTTCCAACGTACCTACAGACCTCAAGGAGGGATCAGACAGTTGAATTTAATGTTAAATTTCACTGACCCCAGTTAAAAGCTCTTTACAGTAGTTTAAATTTAAACGCATATAAAGAGAGACTCGGCCCCTGGCCAGGAGGGCTAAATAAACCTAAACAGCCTATTAGATGGATAAAGAAAAACTTTTTAGCTTTTTGGCACCAACAGATTAAGCTTTGTTTTCATTTCTGGTGATTGTCTCCTTATAAATATTTCTGTCTCAACTGGTAAGGAACTGATGAATAAGTACTTTTAATTGATTTTCCTATAACCTCTCTCAAGTTTTAGGTATATATTAAACTGATGTGAAATATTCCATCCTCACAACTATAACGGATCTTAGAAACAGGGTACAAGACACCCTAGTAATGTACAGATGCTAAATGCATTGCTCTAAGTTATCCAGAAGAAACTTGTTAGTTGGTTTGAGAGCTTGGACAGAAAGTCGTTCTTTACAGTGGGACAGGTAATGTCCCATGAACTGACAAAATCATCTGTCATTAGAGCAGGACACACAAGAAATGTATGATCCTCTAAGACCTCAGAGCAAGTCACTGAAACTTTGCACAATGCCTGCAGTATAGCTTGGACCTTTGAAAGAACAAACAAGTGAGTAATTCCATAGTAATCAATATATCAATATATGAGAGATGCTGGAGTTTGTATAGCAGTAGATTCAAAAATGGGAAGAAGTGGGGGGGAAGATGAGAGGGAAGGAGGGAGGAAGGGAAGTCCTACCTTCACAGTTCTTGGAAGTTGAATTGTATGTGTAGCCTTCTGCACATTCACATTCATATTTTCCCAGGGTATTCTTACAGACAGCTGTCCCACAGATGTTTGGATGTAATGCACATTCATTTATATCTAGAAATATAAACAAGTTACTAGAAATAAGTCACTCTTTTGCATACCATTTTTTCTTAACTCTGTCCAAAACTGTAAGAACTCAGCAAGGCTGGCAAGGTATACCTTTTCTGTGCATTTATAGCAGTCTATAACTATAGGAGTAAAGACTTCCAGAGGTCCCTGAAAGGCATTTCTGCATACTCTCAGTGAAAAATGAATTCTCTGCCTGCCTACCTTTAAATCTGCTCGTGTGTTTAGTGGATAACAGGAAAAGAGACGCATATCTAGGAATGCAGTAAGAGAAATAGTCTGTGGATTTCCTATAAGCTAAGCTACACTGCATAATAATAGCCCGTCTTTTATAAAACGTCCAGAAAGACAAGAAACAATCCTAACCATTTCTTACACGTCACAATCTTCTTTTAATTGGCTATGCTGACAGATGTTCAAGTTGCTCCCTGTCTCTTCATCCTTCAAATCATTTCAGTATTTATCTTCTGTATTGTTTCCTATTTTTCACTGTCAATGTGACAACTGGATACAACATATAGTATAAATCTAACTAAATGTCTTGTAGATAGAAAAATATCCAATCCCTGGTAGTACTTTAATTCCCACTTGTATGTGCAAGGATCATTCTAGTTTTCCCCGTGGTTTTGTAGCAGCTGCGGAAATGGCACTGCACTGGGGAGAACAGATTCTGTTACCTGCCTGGGAGGATTCAAAACATTTTTGAAGTCACAGCTGTTCAAAATACAGGCTATTTTTTGAGAGTTATCTTGTGCACTTTAAATTCCTTGGTGTATAATTTTAAAGTTGGATGTAATTAAACACTTAAATCCAGTTTTCAAATGCCTTAACTGGTACTCTGATTAGTTTTCAAGTTATTTGCCAATCTGATGGTCTTTGAATGATCAACACCCAGATCTGTACTTACGTCACTACCGAAAATAGAGTAGAACTCCAGAAGAAATATCTCAATCTAATAATAATCTTCACTAAGAAAATTTTTTTGAGATCTTTTTCTTTTAGTTGCTTGGTTATTTCACTTTGTCTGCTACTCATTGATTCTAGTGTCAGCTAACTAAAAATAACTTGTTCTTTTTAAGCCAAGCGTTGTGTTACAATAAAACCTTTGCAAAGAGTCAGTTACGTCATTGGTCCAAATTGTTAAAGTACATTAGTGTATTTTTAGGTTCAATATATATTTTTTAAAAGATTTTTTCAACATAGTTCCAAGAACTGCAGAGATTCTAAGCAGCTTACCTGTCTTCCCTATTTGACATAACAGCAATCTTTCTTTTTTTCCCCTGGTATTTCCAGGGACATTATTAATTCACAAATGTATATAGACTAAAGGAAGAAACAGTGGCAGACAACCCTTAGGTCTGGCCTCTTGAATTATTTAACATTATCTGAAATGGTTGGCATGGTTCAGGAATAAAATATGTGATGTGAAAATGAAATGACGTTGCTTTTTTTTTTTCTTTTTTTTAAAGTAATATTTGCTAATTATTTTAATATATAGACTTTACCTGGATTGGAATGAAATGCATAGGTCATGGTCAATAATAAATTGACAACTGACACATTCATGTATGGGGAAAAAACTATGCTGGGTGAGTGAAAGACAAATCTTTCTCTTCATGTACAGCATTTTCAGATTCATTAATAGTGTATTCTCTAACGAACATACAAACTCCCAAAAGAAGATAGCAAATTCGGAGTGACTCAGCCTCAGCCAGTGTTTGCCAGTTAGGATTTGCATGATAACAATGTTAGCTGGTTGCAACACTCTATGTTTCTGTTTCAACATGCTTGAAGGGCATATGAAACTAGTTAGTGACTAAAACTTTTTTTGAACATTAGTTGGTTCAACACCTTCGTTCCTTGATCTTCACTAAACAGTTGTACAAATGCTTGCAGTAGTGTAAGGTAGGAGGTAGGATGACCAGCCTGGTTGAAGCAGGCCTGCATCTTCCAGTGGTGATGCAAGCTTCTGCTGATTTAGAGCATTTATGGAACTACTTGGCTAAATTCTTTCCCCTATAGTTGACAGGCAGTGGATGGTTATGTAATGATACTCTCCTTAAGCCTCACTTCCTACCTCTGCAATCTCGTTTATTTGAATGCATGAAGTAGCCATCCTCGCATAAACAACGGTAGCTTCCAGGCAAATTAGAACAGCGTTGGCTACAACCTCCATTGAAGTCTTCACATTCATTTATATCTAGAAGGAAAACAAAATAAAAATCATTGCTCAGGGAAAAACAACCATTGACAACTGTGGGCGCGTAGGTATATTTCAAGATCTGATACTATTCAGCAGTAGTAGAACTATAACCGTATTCCTAAGAACTAATATTGTAATGAGATTAGAGATTATACCTTCTTCACATTTCTCTCCTTGCCATCCTGGTTTACAGATGCATGTATATCTGGCTTGTCCATCTATGCAATCCTTATATCCATCTCTATGGCATGGCAGAGGGCTACACTGGTTTGAAATTTCTGCAGGATGAAAACATTAGAAGTACTTGTTATTTGAGGATATTTCCCTCAAGGATCAGCATAATCTTTCCTTTTGTCTTCCACAGGTACCTTCTACCTCTCATAAAATAGGGAGAGGCTTGATGAATAAGATCAAATATTGATACAAAACTCTTGCTATTAATTCTGTTAGCCAGAATCTGCAAGTGAAAAAAATCTAAAGCCACTAGTATTCTTCATCAGACAGAAAACAACTAGAAAACAAGTGATTCACTAAACCACAATAATCCTTGCAGATTGTGACCAAAATCTTAATACTATTTATATTAATGACTTATTTAACCTTTTAAACAATAATGCTCTGTCTCATTATGTTGACACAAATTTCAGTAGAAATTCCAAATTTTCAACAAGTACTCCAGAATAAAATTCAAGAGCTCAGTTTCTCTGTTCAAGAAATTGTACTGTGTTAATAGAGAGACTTATACCTCAGTTTGTTTTGGCTGCCCAAGCCCTGCGTGTAGACTGGATATATCAGTGTTTAATATTGTCACCTGTCATAAATATTAACTTAAATTAAGAAAAAGAAAAAAACCCACAATTTTACACTGGAAAAAGCAACTGGAGATTCTGTGTGCTGGCAAGACTTCAGGAAGCAAGAGTCAAAATACATAGTTGGAACGGAGAACACAAAGCTCGCTACCTTTTTGCTATGCCCCAAATACATAAATTCTTTAAACTTCTTCCACTATTTTCATAATTTTAATCAGCATACTACGTAAAGTGTCCTTATATTTACTTCTCTTGAGTCTGTCAGTACTTTTATGGATTATTTATCACCAAACCCATAGAAGTCACAAATATATTGTTTCTTCTTTAAAATTATGTTCTTGTACAGTTTTAGGATGTCATTTCGAGGCATGTTTTCTAAAAAGAAAAAGAAAAAAGGGTATTCTAAAAGAACAGGTAGAAAAAAGAGAGAGGATTTTGGGATGCTCAGATTAAAAAAAAAAAAAAAAGAAAGAAAAGAGGCAAGAAAGGCAAGTAATCCTGCAGACTGAAACTTGCTGTGATTCTGAGCCAAAGACCTCACTGGATTTCTTAATGCTGAGCCCCACAAAAGAGTAAGTTCAAAGTTCTGTAAGAAAGCTTAAAAAAACTGTTCGTATATTTGTCAATTAAATTTACTTAATATTTAAATTCTGCTGCAAGCAAATCCCAAACCTCAGAGGCCAGCCAAGCTCCAAAACCATACAGCACCTCTAGAATAGGTACTGTATGGCACTTAATACTCATGTTGCAGACCAAAGGACTCCAGTTTCAGGTAAGACTGACAGAAGAAACTGCAAAGAAGAAATAAAAGGAATGGGGCTGATGTATGACTCTGTCACAGCAATTTCCAAAGGTAAGTTGTATAACTACCTACATTTTTTTCTCTTGCTTGCTTATTTCTGCTTTTGTAGGTCAAGGAACAAGTGTGTGAACTAGGCTTGGAACAAGCAAAGCATTTTATAAAAGACAGATGTGGAAGGTATCCTTGAAGTGTGCAAGTGCAGAAAAAACTGAGTATAAATGTTTCTGAGCAGAAAGTGGTGATGGCGTGTGAGTGAGTCTGATCTCAGAGAAGATGGGTTACATAGTCAGTGCAAAATATACATAGATTGAATAAGGTGAATTAAGTAAATAAATGGGAAGAGAACTGGGGAAGCTAATAAATTAAAAAAAAAAAAAAAAAAGGTGAACTGGTGGAATATGTTAGAGGAGAAAGACAAGGCAGGATGGATAGGACTGGACAGACAAAGAGGTTATGCCTGCAGATGAATGACTTGGGTGCCACAGAAGGGAAGTAATGTAGCAGGTACTTGCTCCAAAAGCAGGCCTCGTGTTCCTCTTCTCCCAACCTGGGGCTCCTTCTGACCTATTCAGCAAATCTTGCTGAGAAACATGTGTGACAACAACTAAATGTCTTAAGATCTACTCAGCCTTCAGTGAAAAGATAGGTGGCAAGAAACATATGCTGGTACCTCTATCCTCTCCCACTTTAAGTCTTTGGCATCCAGAAGATGTGCCGTGGTGAGCTGGATAAGTGTAAATGTTGGGATTTTTTAAGAGTTTATTTTCAAAAGCAGTTAAGTATGCAATTATGTGATACAGACATTCAGGAACATCAAGCCATTTTTAAATTCTGTTTGCATTGTTATTTTTATTCTTTTATTTCCCATCTTGAGATTCACACAAATTACTGTATTGTTCTAAGGTAGTTGTTATAATAAATTTTTTTTTCTCATTAGGAAAACTGGATTTTTCATTTTGACACTATCAAAACAATTTGGATAATTACGTAAATAAACACAAAACTTTTAAAAAATGCTTGACATTCAGTATTGTAAGACACACGAGACAATGAAAATACATTTAAAAAAAAAAGTCATAGTCTTAATGGGAATTAATTATCCTGCTTTCTCAGCAGTATCTCCTCTTCAGAAATGCTCTGCATAAAGTCCTTTGAACAGTCAGGCTTTTGAAGCACTTGCAAAGTTTATGCTAACTCTCTTAACTTGTCCTTTTTCCTGTTGACTGACCAACAGTAACACGTTTTTCTTCAATACTGTGAATCCAAATGGAGAAATACAATAACAAGTTAACTAGTTGTTTTCACTGGATAATACAGAAACACTGTACATTCACACTACTCTGCTAAATTCTTTCCACCCAGAACCTCTAATGAGTGAGAAAGAGTGACATGAATGGGAGTACATTTTAGTCTGCAACAGCAGGCACGCTGGCTAAGTGATCTGGAAAATATGTTCATCCATGATCACGTATAGTGTCATTATTAAGGACTTTTTCACCTTCTTTTGCATTCAGCGACAAAAGCAGGGAAAGATGCTGAAGAATGAGAGAATTTCTCTGCTGCATCTAGGCTGTAAAAGTTTAAGTTTAGAGAGATATTTCTACAATGACGAGTAGGGAATGAGCTACAGATGTTTTCTGTGAATTTACTAGAAAAAATACAGTTCACACTGGAATTATGAATGTATGGGCATTAAAAAACTACATATTTGATCAGCATCACAAACTCATTACTTTGTGGCCTTCTTGTGTCTGAAGTGAATAACTAGATCTTCTAGCTCATGTTTGAATTTTTCAGTTGGTGGCATTACACACTTCATGAAGGGCTACAGTATAATTAACGATGGGCCAAAGAATAGCACAAAGGGGAATTTGCCAGGTGGTCTGTTTGCTCAATTTATGAAACAGGATCTACTTGAAGGCCCGATTCAAGTATAGTTACTAAAGACATGGCAGAATACTGAGGCCAAACTAGGGAACATCAGCGAGCTGACAGCACACGCTTCCATGTTTCTAGAAGTCTGCCTTCCACTTGGCAGTTCGTTTCTTTTCTGCTGTGCTCTATAAAAATCAAAAACAGTCACATATCTGCAAATGCTCTCACCTAAATTTCTTTTCCCAGATAATTGTTTGCTGGAGTTAAATAGAGGTTTGTGTATTTTTCTGCCAAGAACAACTGTTTCCTAGACATGCACGTGTGTGTGTTCAAGTGTGAGTGCAGTAGGTAAAGCATTTAGCAGCAGCACTTACCATTGACACACGCCCTCAGGTCAGCGGGAGAATCTGGAGTAACTGCAGGTACCCTGAAAACTCCTGCTCGATAGGAGGCAAGGCAGCCTGCAAATGCAAATCCACACATATGATACAAACACTCATTCAGACTGAAATTACAACAGCTTATGCATGGCATCTTCAAAGACTCTATTCTCACAGTTTGAGTTGGAAAACTTGTCTGGGCATATTAAGGACAGCTGATCACAGACCAACCTTCTTAGTGCCTTTGCTGGGATCTAAGCACACTGAACTGCCAAAGAGCTACTATGCATTATAATCAGCATGGAAATCTTTTAGTGCTGTGGGCAAAATAGCAAAACTAGTATTATCTAAATAGGAAGGGTAGTGAATGACACACTAGAGTTGCTCAGATTTCTTGTACTTACTTAAATACTTGGGATAAAAATACTCCTGCACAAAGAAAAGAAAAACAAAGGGTAAGAAAAACGGAAGGTAGACAGAATTACAGCAAAATACACTGAATATGTTCTAAAATATATTTGTCTAACTATAAAAGAAGCAAAAAAGAAAATCACTTGGATTCTTAATGATACATATAAAACTTGGCATATATTCTAATATTTAGGGTAAGATAGCAGATTATTTCATAACACAGGACTCAGTGGAGAGAAAATTAAGATTCTGCACTGAATTTGACAATTTTAAGGTGAAGGCAAGGAAAGCAAATTGGATGTGATAAGAAATTGGAGGTCAAAATGAAAATCTGATAAATTTCTCTTAGAATGGGAGGATCTTGCCTGATATTATTAGCAGAGAGAGAGAAGCCTCCTTTTTTTTATCTTCGGGTAAAGAAGGGAAATAAAAAAATAAAAATAAAAACAAAACAAAAAAAACCCCAAGAAGTTCACATCAAATAAAGTGAAGTCTTATTAAAGTAGAATTTTTTTATAAACAACTGATTACTGAAACAATTTAATTTTTTTCTTAAATATTAACAAACAGCATCTCCAAACATATGCAATGTTATCAAAGACAGAACATAGAACTAATACAGGGCTTGCAAAACAATTCATTTTAATCACATATATTTTGTACATCATAACCCCTTTACAGGATGAAGCTGAATACAATATTCCTAAAGCTAAATACTGTGCATTGGGGGGAATGAGCTGAGGAACAGTTATTTCCACTAGGAAAAAAGCTCACAGTAATATGGTCAATCCCTTCATTAAAAGGGTCGCAGTGCCATGCCTTCTCTGTGTAAAATTTTAATTGAAGCTAACATGTTTTCCCCACATGGAATGCTTGCAGACAGCTGTGGTCTAAAACTGGTGATCCATACCTGAAATTAAAATAAGATCTACTCAACTATTCTCTTTGCTTATATGTCGTTTAGTATTAATTGGTTCTATATGCAGGAGACTTTCAGCCCAGTTCTTGGTCTGCAAGGTTTGTTGTTTTTTTTTTAGCTTTGCAATGTGAATTCTGTGTACTTCTAGAATCCCACTGCAAAGAACTGCTATTTATCTCACAGATATTCATCACATACTTACAGTTTCAGGATTATTTTCAAAGATTTCTCTGGCTTCTTCCTTGTTGCATAATTCTTCAACACACTCTCTTTCTAAATTTCCCTTCTTACTTTCTTCCATAAAAGAATTTGCTCGACGCTTCCTCGCCAGGAACTCAGAGGCATACTGGTGGGATAAAACTTCGTAGAAACAAAGGAGCTCTGTTATTTATTTTTAACTGCTGAAATATGAGACAAATATGAGACTCCCTTACAAATGTCTGAATTAAGTGATTACTCATGAAATGGCTGTTTCCTATGATTTAGTATAGGCACGAACATTCCAGGATTCTGTTCTTGGTACATGTTCCAGCTATTTCTGACCCAAAAAATGCCAAGTCACCACAAAAAGCTTATGCAATGCTATGCCTGAAGCATAATCCAATATTCAGTCTTTTTTTTTAAGCTACGATGTTGTAAATGAGATACGTGACTGATAAATGGAAAAATGCTCTCAAGCCTTTTCTATTACCTGTTTCCTTGACCTAGAAGTAAATGTTCTGATCCTATATACGTGATCAAAAATGTGTCTTATAGAAATCAGGCTACCTGTTATATGTAATTAACACAAAGTCATTTTAGTTTTTCAGAATCACAACGAATATGACAAAGTAAAAGATAATGACATTCCAAAAAATACCAAGGCCAACAACCTGAAACCACATTCACATTTGACACAGGTAAAACAGCATCCTACTTAACTTTTGTATTTCAAATTGATCGTGTTGTGAGTCATTCCTAATTTTCACATCTTATTATTGCTATTTTATTGACACTTAGACAATTGGTGAAGAAAGGAGTTGTGAAATTCTACTACAATAGAAAGATATCCATTTGGTCCAGTGATCTTTGCAGAGCACACAATATTATGGGGAAAGAGACTAAATTAAACTGCCTCATTGATTTTATTTTTGGACATACCTTGTGATTAAGAAAAATGGATGAGCATAATAGGAAGAACTCCAGTTCACAGGGTTAAAGAGCATGGCCGAGAGATGTTAACTAGACAGCATGGCACTTTTGCAACTTCCCTTCCTTTACCAGCTTTTACACAAGTAACCTGTCTGACCAGCATAACTGTGAGAGGGTTGTGGTACCTACTGTGCAAATCAGATACACTGTACTTAAATATTCATCACTAGTCTGTGAAGATCAATTTAAGCAGACATGCTGTATGAATCCTTCTTTGTTTTTCTGGCTCAAAGCTTGCTTCCTGAGGTGTTTCTTGTGATAAGACTCTAACTGATCTATTGAGGAGGCAAATGATGGGTGCTACTGTGTGAAAATCAACATCACTTTGTGGACATTTGAAAGCACCTTCCTCCAGAGTTGTTTGCCTCCGGAAGAGAGTGCTCAGGAGTGCTTACTGGTGGAAGATCTGGCCTGTGACTAAACAGCTCCAGCTTGGTATGGGAAAACTGGGGAATGATACCATCGTGTCCTGTGAAAAACAGGATGCAGGTGGGCATCCCTGCTCCCTCTTATCTGCTGGCAATGCCCGGAAGATGGGAACAAAGGAGTTTCTGCTGAGATCCCAGAGCCAGGAGCTGCCACTCCAAGAAGAGCTGACTCAACCACTTTGGATTTGAGCTGTCACTCCAAAGAGAGCTGACTCGACCACTTTGGACTTATAAGTAAGTTTGTACTACCATCAAAAAGTCGTCGTAGTCATCAATGGAACAACAATGCCTGATGACCCACCACTACTGAAGATCAATGACTGAACTATGAACCATGCTGGATCCACAGTGGTGACTATCTCCCTCTTGCTTCCTATAAAGACTCCTTGCTTCTATTTCCTAACTTTTCTATCACCCTTCTTCCCTTCCCCATCTCCCTGATTAAGATTTGTAATAAACTGGTTGGACCAACATTTGAACTGTTGTTTCTTAATCTCACGCTGGGTATACATATATATAAAAGAACCTCATCTCCCTCCTATAAATTGGAGCGAGACACATGCCCTCTTTCAGTGCTTTTTATGAGCTTGTAATACCTCAAACCCAGAGTACCTTCGTGAGATATCCTGGCAGTCAACTGTCAGAGACTGGCTTCCCAAAGCACTAAGAAGAAAGGAAAAACCTTAAAGGCCTTTTAGGAAGAATAGCTAATGATGTCCAGAACTTGAAGGCAGAATGGCTTTCAAGTGACAGGTGTGACTTAAAACCATAGCACCCTAAACACAAAGCTCTCAATCAAGTGATGACAAACATAGCTGAAACGCTCTGGAGTGTTTCAACATGGACAGTGACCTGATGAAACCTTTCTGTTACAGAATCCTAAAAGTATTTGATACGGAATAAGACTGTAGCTTCAAATTGATTTCTTTGGTGTATTTGATAAGATTAATCCTTATGGTACGGCAATAGGTAAGATCTTCTGAGAAGGCAGATCTACTACAGCATACCTCTGAAGCTTAGAAGCACATCCTTATCTCAGAAGGCAACCAGCAAGTTGCTCAGAAATGCAAGGAGGAGAGGACAGCTTGTGCCCTGTTCTGACTATTTGAGTAGGTATCAGCCTGGTTTTGGAGGATTCATTTCTTCTTTCATACATGATCTATGAGTTAGTCTTAACAGAGACTGGAAAGATCTCTGTAAGGTGAAGACTGATCCACAACAGCAATAAGGACAGGACTTCAGTACAAAGCTCTGCTGGAACATCTCGAGAAGCACAAAACTCATATATATATGATTATGCTGATAGAAAAGAGCTTTCGTTGGTGTATGCTACCATGAAAAACTAAGTGTGCAAGCAGAAAAACTCTTGCCAATTTTGTTTATGGTTAGCACCACTGTAAGTTTGCTGATACAGCTTTGGGGCAGAGGCTCTGTGGTGAAGATGAGGCCTAATTCACAGCTGACTTTGAACACACTTGTTTTGACCATCATTCTCATTTCAACACAGTTTTTTAATAAATAATGTGCAATAAAATTCCAAGTAAGTACAGTGTTTTGGAGGACATGACACCAGATATAACACTACCTGCTTTGAATACAGTGGGGTAGTGGAAGTGGGCATATTCTTCTACAATACAGTAGTTTAGCCTCCATTTATACCTCTTTAAGCTTTTGAGTTTAAATAAGATGTCTTAGTGCAGATTTCATATTTTTATTGAAAATATTTCAATTCACATGTACAGACTTAGTTGTATATTTACTTAACTGTTTTTTCCTTACAAGGATCATGACAGGACTTTTATTAGGAAAAAAAAAAAATCCTCCCTGTTGTTGCTGCCAGTTTGATTACAGGAAACTCCAGTGAACTCCTGACCCTGCCAAACCAATAGTTAACCCTTAAGGAACTGAGCGTATTTTACTTAAATGTCACTGAAGCCTCTTGGAAATCCTGGCTATAGTTTCAACCAACAGGCTCTGCACAGACACAGTGTAGTGTCTAGTTATCAAACGCATGTTTAAAAGCAATACTCTTGATAAAGAAGAAAAAAAATAATGAGGAGAGGATAAGACCGAGTGGTTCTTTAAAGCCAATTTGTAGTGCACAGACAGCCATAAACCTGCCTTAAGTGGGCTAGTTAAGCACAGCTTACAGCTGCTTATCAAACACCCTGGTTGTGGAAAGCTGTTGTAGCCTACTACTGCTGTCACAGAAACTTCACAGACCCAATACAATGAATACAGTGAATAAAAACTAAAACTGATGACACTAGATAGTGGAATTGCCTTATTTGTACAGCTGTTGTACTGCATTCAGCTCCATAATTCCTAGAGTCTTTAGAAATGCACATCAGTGACATAAGCTTTGCGCAACCAACAGATTAAAGCCAACTAACTGCTAATGTTTGTCTGTTCTCTGTCTTGCCCAAAACTTAAACACACTTATGCTGCACAACAAGGACATTTATAAAGCTTGCAATTAGTCCAGCACTGCTCACTGCTGCATGCTATTACAGATTAGCCATTTGTATAAAAAAGAACAGTGTACATATGAGGCCTGCTCCAGAAGTAATGCTCCTATTTTATTCTGTTGGCCCATGATGTCAGAGCCAGATGTTGGTGCTATGGCAGTAGAGGCTGAACCTTCTCATCAGTATTCCATCACATGTTGTTGCTGTGCAACAGATGGCAACAGACGGGCAGTCAGACAAAATGACACCTGAAGTGTGTACGAAGCAAAAGTGTGTCACTGAAGTCCTCCCTGTGGGAAAAATGGCACCCACTAGCATTCATCAACACTTGCTGAATGTTTAGGGAGACCGAACAGTGGATATCAGGTAGTAGGTGGTGGATTTCAGCAGTGGGCAAAGTGACAGTGGGTCATCTCCACTGGTGTGGATGTTTAAAAGTGGGGCATGCATGCTCTTGTTCACCACTGGTGAAAATGCATAGCTAATGGCGGTGCCTATGTTGAAGAAGAGTGTCTTGTAGCTGAGAATTTGTTCTATCAAATAGCATTACTCTGCTCTTTGTATCTGTTGTCTTCTTCATATAAATAAGTAGGAAGCATTACTTTCGGAATAATACTTTGAAATAAAGTAAATAAATTCAGTATCTGAAGGGAGGCTATAAGAAGGGAACAGACCATTTATCAGGGTCTGTTGTGACGGGTCAAGGGTAAATGGTTCCAAACTAAGAGGGGAGAATGAGATTGAATATAAGGAAGTTTTACAATAAGGGTGGTGAGGCACTGGAACACATTGCCCAGAGATGGTAGATGCCCAATCCCTGGAGACACTCAAGGTAAGGCTGGGTGGGGCTCTGAGCACCCTGATCTAGCTGTGGGTGTCCCTGTTCATTGCAGGGGAATTGGGCTAGATAGCCCTTATGGGTCCCTTTCAACTCAAACGATTCTATGAAAGTGTTACAAAAGCAGGAGAAAGGGACATGTCGAAAAAAGCCTATTTTTAGGACCAGTTCAAACTTAACTTCTAAAATGAACTTTCATCTTTCCATACTGTTCTCCTCCTAGCCTGAATCCCTGCCATTCAAACAGAAGTCTGATTAGTAAACATTAGTTTTGTCTTCTGCCCGTTTAATTATTAGTAAGACACGTCAGAAGCAGGCTTGCTTTGAGCCCTAATTCTGGTTGCCCCAAATACACAACTGTATCTAAGAGGACCAAGCGTTAGGTGAGGAGAGGCTCTCCCTAAGCCCCAGCGCTGGATTTTGGTCACCACCCGCTCCAGAGCGGCCCTGCAGCTCCCGCAGCATCCGCGGACTACGACTCCGAGCGCACAGCCCCCAGCCGGGGGGGAGCCCCGTCGCTCGGGGCAGCCCTCGCCCGTCCGCGCCCCCCGCCCCACTCACAGGTCGCGGCCTCCGCCAGGGCGACGGCCACTGCCAGGCCAGCGAGCAGCGGCACGCACCGCCCGCCCCGCGGCCTCATCGCTGCCGGCGGGC